>CABEEJ010000052.1:437176-478092 GCA_901482245.1 Timema douglasi
CCCACAAATCCTAAAAGAGTAGTTTAAGAAAGGGCGAAAAGAAAAAAATAGATTTTCTTAAAATTTACTCAAACGATTTTGATTAAAATTCGTATCTAGGTGTTGATTAATATTATAAATAAACTGGTTATTTCCATTTTACCATGAAAATTAATTTTAGGGTATTTTACAGAGGCAGAAAATTCCGTATCTCCGCATTTATTTGAGATACTAAATAACTTATCATTGCAAAACTGTACTACTATTAAAAATAAAAAACTTTTATATGAAATATATTTTTATAAATCCAACAGTTTCTGAGATATTGGCAAATATATTAATAAAATTTTGTGAGCTTTAGTTGTAAAGAGATACTACTCTAAGTTTTAATGCAATAATTCTCCAATGCCATACAGTAATTAAATATAAATATCTAAAAGTTTATGTTGTTTTCCTTAAACCACTTAGGATAAATGTTTGTACATCAATGACCTTTATCTATTTTAGACTCAATAGTCAATATTTACTTTTTTTATTGGTCAAAATTTATAAATGAGGAATTTAATAGCAATGCGAGGGCATGAAGATTTGCAATACCTAATAAAATGTTGAAAATTTTAACAGGAAGTTGAAATTTTAATACGATATGTTGACCCTTTTGGACCCAACAATAGTTTTTTTAATCGCTCCAAACATACAAATGAGGACATTAATTCTTTAAAAACAAAATTATAAAATTTAAAACCAGGACTCAAAAAAGAAGTTTTACATAAGTATAGTGCAATTTATGCTTGGGTTTGATAGTGTATAATATTTCGTTTCACATATATTAAGAGCTTTCAGTAAATATCTGCATTTTCAAACAATAGAGATAGAAAGTCTGTGCGGATTTCCATACCATTTATTTCTTAGTAAGTTCGATTGAGTATTAAAAGAAGCAGCTAGAATTCCTGAAAATATTTGTATGGAGTGGTAACAATTTATTTAATTTAATTTATAGTTATTATGGTTTTATACCTTTATCTTAATATACATTAGTAGGGTCACCAGTAGCGCAGTCGGTAGCATGTCTGTCCTACATAGTTAAGGGTCCAAGGCTTGATTCCCAGCATGGTGGGAAAATTTATAATAGGTGAAATGGGGGTTTAACCTCTCACATTGGTGAATTAGCAGCCGGAGGCTGGATGTTGTGTCGGTCCTAGGTTTAATATTAGCGTAATTAATACATGGGCGTATAATCTGAACAGGTAGTAAGATGCGGTGCTAAAAAATACAATAATAAATAATAGAGTCATTAGAATGTACGTATTAGTAGTTAAGTTATAAATGTTTTCCCTTTTATATTAAACAAAAGTATAACATATTCTAGCTTAAAAACATAAACTTACTTAATATGGTGTCAGAATACAATAGTGTACGTTAATATCATAGGTGTGCATTGATATCAAGCATTTAATTGGAGTATGTATTAGTAATTAACAAATGTCATTTGAATAAACCGTGTGTGAATCAACAGCCATCAATAGTTCTCTTTCTTTCATTTTATTAAATATACCGATTTAATTAGTGCTCAACCACGGAGCAATTAACATCTGGTTAAACGGTATCTATTCCGTATAGTGATGATAGGCGCTCGACCACGGAGCTATAAACAACCGAAATATTATCACATCATTATTATATCTGGTAAAAATCCGTAGTGTTTCATCTTTTACACCTAATTTTAATCCTTCATCATTATTATTTTGCCGTAAGACAGAATATAAGACATCACCTCAGTTTTGTTTTCTGAAAATATCAATTTGACAAATTTAAAAGACAAGCTTTGAATTTCCCTGGTAGTTTTAGCATTATTTTCACAGGATCATCATAATTATAACTATGCACTGGCTGGTTTGTCAATGAGAGAAGGGAGTTTAAGGTTCTTCTAAGCCCGTCCTGGTAGGTGTACTGAGAATCTTATTTCCTCGATTTTTTTTATCGCTCTCCCTCCATGCAAATGCGGGTATATTTCCTCTTAATCTTTCACCAGCATCTGAGTAGAGAGTAAATGTCAATCATTTACGAATAAATCTCCCCACAAACTTGGATTTGAACTTTAACCTCCTGTCACTGGAAATACAGTCAAAGTGTGCCTAACACTTCCTATGACTTCCACTGTGGGTACTCTATATTTAAGTCAAATAATTTATATAAATTAGCTATTTCAACCTCACATTGAAATAAAAACTGTTACACACCGTCTAGAAGAAATACTTTAACTTAGCCTACCTTAGTCTTATGTCTTCTAATAGATTTTACCCCTCTTCAACGTGGTGCCCATAAAAGATGTTTGCTTTTGTTTTCCATTCTTTCAATTTAGTTTACTGTGTAAAATTTAATAATTTTAAAATTAATTCATTTAAGCATCAGTTTTTACGAAAGAATAACACTTTCAAATAAATCTGTTCAAAGTGCACACCTACCATTTCCTCAGACGCACACATTAAAGGTACAGTAATCCCTATTTCTGATTTCAAATGGGTAATTGTCAGTATCGAGTTAAGTAATGTCATTGTTAAATACCATATGTGTGCTTACTCTTTCTGTTTTTCTGTTCTTTCTGTTCTTTCTGTTCTTTCTGTTTCAGCCAAATGCAAAGCATGTCCGTAATAATATAACAAAGATATTATTTCTACCAGCTCTATTTGTATCAAGTTATATATCAATGTTTTGGAACCAAGAAAAACTATTGAAATACACACACTTTAGAACTATACAAATAATTTACACTAGTTCAGTAGAAGCTGGGTTCATCGCAGGAGTACGGGAGTACGCTCTTAAAACAGTTCGATGAAGGGTTAGACCATTGATGAAAGCATACAGAAGGACTGAATTAGGCTGATGACTCTTTCAGTTTTAACCAATTATTATAATTAACTACATCAAATTTGGTACTATAGTTTACAATAAATTAATTATAACTTCAGAACTACTATTTCACTGCTCCCTCCGACCATCTCTCTCCGCACTTAATTCATCCTGACAACTTTCCCATGGAAATCAAGCTAGGGGATAGCGACATATCAATATTTTAACATTTCAAAATTTTGGGAATATTTTCTTTTACTCGCTTTCCTTTTGGAACTATAGTGACAAAGCTGTATTTGGAAACTCCTATCTGTTGTGAGCCAGTACACGTAGTTCATAGTATTCTCGCAAGAAGCAGCACTATACGACTAGCTAAATATTTTAATTGTTTATTTTTAAAATAGATTCTTAAAAATTACTTTTGGACTAATAAAAGATATAAAAAAATAGCTAAAATAAGTAAAAACCTATTATCTTGTATAGCCTGATCTTCTTTTTCCATTATTAATAAATGTATCCAAATAAGCTTTAAAACAGGAACTATCCTATATATTATTTCTGTTGTCAATATCCCTTTTTCTCAACTAATACAAAACCTATAGCGATGAATAAGGTATCAGTGGATAGGATTGTTTTACCGTCTTCTAACATAGCCTACTCAGTTTACGTTAAAACACATTGTTTGTTTAAAATTTAAATTAAAATTAAAAGAAAAATCTAACATTATTTGTGTATCAATTACTGAAAATAAACTCCCTTTGCTATTTTGTGTACACACTTCGCTGAATATTTAATTTAAACAACCCAACAAAAGATTAAATCTTTTTTTTTGGGGGGGAGGTTGAATTTGCAAAAGTTTTGATTTATTTACTGATTTATTTAAAAAATAGTAAATAAATAATAAAAAAACTATATAAAAATTTAATACAAAAAAATGTAAATTTAGTTTAAGTTTATGTGGTGAATATCAATTTTGATGTCCTTTATTGCAGTGATAGATTTCAAAACAGTGTGGGGTTTAAATCTTACAGCTTTTCTTGTATACATTAAATAATCGGATTTATAAAAATTCTACATTCATTCTTCTCAAGCCAGTAATGAATCGTCACTTTTCCTATCAAATAGAAGATGTGACGAATATGTTTACAATTTTGTAAAATTAAGGTTTGGGAAGGAACAAACATAAGAGAGATATACAAGTTTAACAAATCGGTTTAATAAAATTGTTTAAATAGATCTTACACTAAGGTCCTTTGTTATTTTTAAAAAAATCGGTTACATTAGAAGCAGTAATCCCAATAGGGAATAATTGAAGTACACACCTTTGTTGTACTTGCAATCAACACAAGAAATGTTGAGTCTATATTACAATAGAGATTAAATCTTTTCTAGGAACTAGCTCACATTCCGCTACGAAGGAGAGTCTGCATCAACACAATGGCAATGAAAATAGGGAGCAAACATTAATTTAAAGTTAGCCAACAATACATAGTATCTATCTAACCTCGTGTCTACTAGACTTAGAACTGAAAAGCAATTACATTATAGTTAAATAATAGTTAACGATATCAAATTCTATTAAGTCCTAGTTTAAAGAGTTACTACGATGGTAGGTAAATGAACTAGCTAGCATGAGCTAACTCCATAGTGAGTTACGTAACACCAAGATTGAACTCCCAGTAAAGGAACTATCAGTTTATAAATAGTAAATGTCGAGCTACCAGGAATCTAGGCTGTAGAGATACTATGGATGGTCAATGCCTAAATAGTAAATAGTATATTTATACTTCCACCCTATATAGGGCACACACTAACTAGTGCAAACAATAAATGTATTAACTAATATAAATGGCACCTGAAGTGGGCTGGAGACTATGCACTATCCCCGCGGGCCACTACTAAGAACTAGTTTCGCTCTCACTGGTTGCACACCGTAAAAAAAGATATACTAAAGAGAAATAATAGGGACTGGTATCAGTCATAGCCTAATAAGGTCACTGAACCTGATTTCCACCATTAAGTGATTCTAAGCATAGCCATACAGTTTAGGGAGTGATGAATTTTTCCTAATATATAAAACTATGTATTATGGACATAGAGAAAATAAGTCATAATCGCTGCCATACTAAATCATGTCTTACTGACCTAGATAATTTGAGCATTAAGCCTATCACTCAAAACTACGCCATATGGGCGTAGAAAAACAGGTCAGAAACTCTAACAATCAAAACTATGTCATATAAACATAGAAAAAGAATACCAAACTAAACTATGACTTATGGGCATAGAAAAACCAGTCAGAAACTCTGAAAAACCAAAACTATGTCATATGAATATATAAAAAGAGCATTAAGTCTATCATTCAAAACTATTCCTTATGGTCATAAGAAAAACAAGTCAGAAACTCTGAAAAACAAAATTAAATCATATGGACATAGAAAAAGAGATTTTATGATAAAATTCAAAACTATGCTTTATGGGCATAGAAAAACGAGTCAAAAAATCGGACACACAAAATTATGTCAGATGGACATAGAAAATAAGAATTAAGGCTCTAAAATTCATTCCCAACGAAATACTCAAAGTGACAGTCGTAACTACTTCTACAACGAGAAGAACATATTATTAATATTGGTGGGGGAAAAAAAGTATTTTAGGAAACCGAATAAGGGTTTTTAGAGTTACGTGCGGAGAAACTATTCTATGAGGGGCTGGATGAGAGCCTCCTAAACCCCTGTTGACACATCTCGCTTATCCGAGCAGGTATTTTAGACGTCGATGGCACCCTCCAGGGTCGATGACATAATTCCCACGCCTCTGGATTAGAGGATTGGTGGCACCGGGAAGTATGTCATAGAAGGACTGCGCCAGCTTCCTGAAGTGGTCCTTGATGGTAGGCATATCCAGGTTGTGATGCAGCGTCTCATTACGGACATACCAAGGGGCGTCCACAATGACCCTCAGACACACGCTCTGGAACGCCTGCATCCTCCTCATATACGTTTCCGCCAGGTGGCCCCAAGAGGGACACGCATAGTAGAGGATCGGTCTGAGCAACTGCTTGTACAGTGTCAGATTGTTCCTTGTAGACAGGGCGCTACGACTGTTCAGCAGTGGGCCTAGGATTCCCAGCCTTTGCCTTGCCTTGTTGAGTATCTCGTTACAGCGTCGTCTCCAGGTCAGTTAGGTGTCCAGCGTATATCCGAGGTACTTAACACTGTATGCCCATCTGATGTGTTCTTTGAAAAACCGGAGTGGGGCCGGCCTGTAGAACTTTCATTTCCATATGAAGAGCACTATCGTGCTCTTCTCCACGTTAATACTTGTCCTCCAGGTGGTCAGCCACCTCTCCAACTGCGTTAGGTGCGTCTGAAATCGCCTCTCCACCAGCTTCCCTCGCCCCGACTCCGCTACTAGAGCTGTGTCGTCCACATACAGTGATAACTTGGTGTCTGGGGATTTTGGAATGTCGTTTACATACAGACTGAAGAGCACCAGGCCCATGAGGAAACCCTGTGGCACTCCAACCCGGATGCTTCTGACTTGGGAGGTGGCGTTCCCAAAGGTAGTGAGAAGGTGCGATGGGATGAATAAAATTGTACAACCTTAACTAGTTAGAAGAGTAGGTTCAATGAGAGGAGTTTAAAAAGGAGACCTTCGTGCCAAACATGGTCGAAGGCTTTTGCCACGTCGATAAAGACAGCACCAGTCAGCCTGTTTATGTTGAGGTTCCTCGTGACATGCTCCACGAGCCGAACTATTTGGTGAGACGTAGCGTGTCCCACCCGAAAGCCGAACTGCTCGTCCACCAAGATGCTCGCCTCACGAACATGTCGGGTCAGTCTAGTCAGTAGTGGTCTCTCGAAAATCTTACCCGAACAGTCAATCCAGCTGGTAGATCGGTAAGACAAAGCTAGGGCCGGGTCCTTACCCGGTTTATGAAAGCAAAGGACGTTTGTGTGCTTCCAGAGCTCGGGGAAGTGACTCAGGAACAGGACGGCGTTAAATAACTCCACGAGGATGTTAATCGCCTCCGAGGGAAGCTTTCTGAGAACCACGTTATTGATACCGTCACGTCTGGGGGCCTTTTTTAGTCTCAGAGAGGCAAACGCCCACGTCGTTTTTGTAGCCTCCGTAGGTTCAAGTTCATCCAAGGATCTGTACGAGACCGCACTGATGACCTGAGCCACGTGCGCAATGTTCACTGGGTCTGATGGGTCATCAGTCGGTACAAATTGCGTCTCTAAGGCCTCAGCGAGAGCATAGGACATCTCCTTATCGTAGTTGGCCACCGCATTACGACCTACAATAGGCAGCCTTGGTGCGGGGACCCCTATTAAGTTCCACTTCATGCGCCACAGGAACCTGTCCTGCAGGCACAGGTTCTCAATCTTGTCCTTCCAGACACTGTTCCAGTATTCTTGGACTATCTCGCGAACCTCATGGACTTTGCGGCTCCAGTTGGCCTTGTACACCCGCTCCCTCGAGATTTGCCAAGCCTTTCTCAGCCGATTTTTCTCCCGGAGCTGCCTGACGGTAGAATCAGGCAAAGAAACCCGCGGCGCTCTCTTGGGACGGTGCCTTGGCATCAAAGCTTCCCCCTTTAATGGCGGGAGCTATGAACTCCGCACCGCGATTGATTTCTGCTGCTGTTTGAAAGGTAGGTGTGGGTCCCAGCCTCTATCTCAACACATTCGTGAACCTGTACCAGTTAGTGTGCTTAATGTCGGGTTTTTTGGGGAGTCTATGAAGGACACTGCATGCCCCAGGTTCACGAGAACGAGGTTGTGATCCGAATCTAGCTCAGCTAGAGTTTTCAGCACTAACCGTCTTCTGATCCCTCTGGAAACAACGAAGTCTAGGACACCCGGGAAACCACAGGGATTGAGAGGGAAGTGTATAGGGGTGGGAGGGCCGGAAGCCACAAAGCCGTGTAGATCTATGACGCCGTGAGGTAATCCACCACAAGCGCACATAATCCGAGAGCCCCATGAAGGGTGCTTAGCGTTGAAGTCACCACCGATTAAAACAGGCGTGGTACTTCAAAGAAGCACCTCCATGTCAGCCCTCATAGCTCGGTCGAACCAGCGGTTAGGGAGGGAGATAGATGAAAATGAGACGCACTGGGCTGGTCGAGGTCAACTAGTTGGATAGCCGTTGTGTCCATGTGTTGGAGGGTAGGAAGTGAGATTACGTGGTGGTGAATGCCCCTCCAGACCAGTACCGCCGTCCCACCCCTTCTCAAATCCCCCGGTCGGTCACTACAATGGCAGATTAACTCTGCTAACGAGAACCTCATTGTGGAGCGCAAGTGTGTTTCTCCCAACAGCATTACAATGACAAGGTGCTTTGCCATAAGCTCAGACTTCTTCCCCGCGACTCCGTTGGCGTTCTAGAGTGCGACCGTGAGCTCCCTCAGCACTGGTAGTCCTCTATTCGGGTGTACTGCCATGAGATACTAGGTAGAGGATGATGTACTCCATGCCCAGGTGGCCACGGTTACTCCTCGGAGATTCCTGGACCTTCATCAAGAGACTCGATGTAAAGTCTCATTGATCCAGTCCCGGAATGCCCTTGAGAGGCTCAATGCATTTTTTAAGCTTTACGGTATCATACTCAGGGGTAGGTGTGAGGAGTGGGTTGGGTGAGGGTGTGGCAGGAGTGACAAGGGTAGGAAGGGTAGGAGTTGGAAGTGGTAGAAAAGAGTTGGAAAGGTACAAAGGGGTAGGGATAGAGGTGCGGGGTGCGGGGTGCGGGATTGGGAGTGGTGGAGGTTGGGATTGGAAGAGGAACGGTCTTGGATGGGTCCTCGACTGAAAGAGAAGAACCGGATGCCACCGTTTCTGGTAGGGTTGCTTTGGCAGGTGCCTCGGCTTGAGGTGGAGGGGTTGGTATCCTTGACAGGGCACTAGCGAAAGATTGCACTAACGGCTAAGGTGTTGTAGCAGGAGTCACGGTCACCTTCCGTACTTCAAAGTGCCTCGTGGGCTTCTGGCCTTCACTTAGACCATCCGTTCTCCCTTCTTGACCCTTGGAGGCCCGCACAGTCCCTGCCGCCTGCAAGGACTTGTACGTGGGACAGCCCCGCCACACCGAGGAGTGCAGGGGGAGACCGTCTCTTCCGGGCACCCGCCCCTCTCGTGGTCACCACCACAGAACCCACACCTAGGGTTAGCGCGCAAAATGTGAAGCGTTTAATGACCGTTTTATACAAATAGGACTGACGTCTCCGGGGAGGGTCTCCATCCAGCCAAAATAGGGGGAGGTGAAGCTGCAAAATTGCGCCGAATGACAACTAGCGCTAGTAGACATCACGGATAACGCAGAGAAGCAGCTCTGCCATTTCATAATAGTGGGGCCTGCGAGTAAAATGTCGTTTTGTTAATCCTCCAAGAACAGTCAGCAGGGCACTTTCCTGAAGTTTATGCGTTTCTCGGCAACATGAATTCACCTAGAGTTAATATCTGTCACACATTATTAGACTATTGCTCCTTGTATTCATCACGTTAATCATATGTATTGTAATTTTAGTGTACGTGTTAAACGGGATGTTTAATACGCTACAGTAAAAAAGCCTTTTATTTGGTGAGAACCGATTTAAAATACAATAAACGGATTTGTCACAAGATGTTATTTTGTAATGACATGCTTTTCTGGGAAGACTAGTGTTGACTTGATAATATGATTGGTAATTAAACTCTACCCTATACGCTATATTAGTTATTTTATTTCTTATATTTCCAAAATAATAGAATATGTGCAGAAAATTATTATTTATCTTTGTATTAGAATGTGCTAGCAAACATTCATTATAAAGTCAGTGAAATATTTTCAAATTTATATGGATAATTAGCAAGATAAGCTGGTGGCAGAAATGAATATTATGGAACTTTTCCACTAAACTAGGATGTTTTTTTAATATAATTTATTCACTTTGGCTGAAGAAATAACAGCCATAATAAACCTATGCCTAAGTTTAACAACAATGCTTCATTAAATTAATAACATTTTTTTGTAATATCTCACGCAAGATGGTGTCTTTCTATTGAAAAATGACTAAAACTAAATTGACTATGCTAATTATGAAATAAACCTTCCTCGGAAATTATCATAAATGCCTTCTCAAAAAACACCCTACACCGCCCTGCAATATATTCTTTGTCACCTATGACACAAAGCACTAAGATTTCACAAGACCAAATTTCTCTCATTTCTTCGTCCAGACCAATCCATTCCCATAAACTGTAAGGCCTACTTTACATAAGCCAAAATATAAAATAACTTTAAGAACTAATCCAACTAAAGTGAAGACATTATCGTCGATAATCGAGAGAAGATCGCAAAATAATATAGTTTTGAAATGAAAACATATATATTTCATAGGCTTGTGCTGATGAGGATTATGGTGATTATGAATACCATTAATGAAATTACATTGTTTACCATTCAAGACCAAGATAGTCCAGTGGCGTATTCTGAGAAAAATTAATAGGTATGCTGTACTCTAAATGTTGCAACGGAGATTTGGGGGCCGAGGACCCTCAACCACCGTTGTCCAAGAACGTCAAGGGATTATTTCAAGGGGTATATTTGAGGATGTGTCCATATAAAACAGTTTTTATTGAACATTTATTATTTCCCTTTAGCTGTATGCTATTTTAGGAAATTTTGACCCCATCCCCCCCTCCCCCCCTCTTCCACTACCATATTCTCTCTTCTTTTATTTATCCATAACGATGATTACCATCCACTCAAACTGTAGTAAAAGTAACTCCATGGTGTCAGCCCGCATTTAGGCTATACCAACCAAGTGGCTACCAAACTATTTGGCGAATTAGTGCCAACTCTTGCGATTAGAGAGTGTCATGTGGTCAGCACTACGATGACTCCAGCCATTAAGATCGGCTTTCTATACTGGAGCCACTAGTACTTTATTCAAGTAGCTCCTTATTTATCCACTCTAGGCTGAATCTAACCCGTTCAAGACCCACTGCTTCCCAGATAATTTGGACGCGCCGGGAATCAAACGCGGGACCTCTGGGTCCGTAGTCAAAACCTATCACCACTAGACCACATAGGCGGTTCTCAAATTGTAATGATGTCTACATGGTTAGAAGTTTAAGTAAATATTAATGTGGGGGCTAAGAGTGATATGGGCACATTTCTGAATGCATAAGAGCAACAGATCCTATTCAATTAGCCTAGGGTAATTAAAAGCACACAGTTAGCAATACTCAAAGCAAACAATCATAATAAGAGTAAAATGAAGTGATACATCGATCAAGCGTCCATCAGATCTTGGTGAGAGGGAATCAGGTGGATTGTCAACTCACGTTGCAATTAAAACTATTTCTTAAAGCCAACTTATTTCACACCATGCTGCATGGAAACAAAGAGTCTCTCACCTTTGTAATGTATACTTCATAAGCTATTTAGATGCGTAAACTCTGACTAACATAGGGGAAACTATTTCGGACTATTAATACTCTATCGCTACGACATTGATTTATTGCTAAGATATTTACACATGTCTTTTGCTGTAAGCAGCGGTGCACCCAAGGGGGAGAGGGGCAAACAGGGTATTTGACCCCCTTCCCCCTCTTTCCCCAACACCACAAATAATGTTAATATAAATTTAAATGATATTTAGTATAACTAACATTGAATATGTGTCGAATGTATATGCTACATTTTAAGACCAGGCTTCAGACATAAGCCTAATATTCAAAATGTTTACCGTTACACACAAAATTAACAATTGAAAAAAACATACAATTAATAGCTTAGATACCATATGTATTATTTAAATTACTTAATTAGTATAAAACTACTCAAATTTATTTATAAAAGCATTTAATATTCATAAATATTCTCGGACTTCAGGGCTTAGGAGGTTGTGCAACCCCAAAACCACTCTTTCCATCAAAATGTCATTCTTGCTACAGCCTTGATTGTATGCCTCCCCCCAAAGTAAATGACTGGGTGCGCCACTGATTAAGTAAATTATAAGAAAATATATTTTATTTTACCTTTTCCTTCTAAGTCATCTTGAAATGGTTAACTCACACTCCTGACTTTTGGGATTCTTTGATGTATAGTTATATAAAATCACAATGACTAATAAGTCTTTAATGTAAAACAAACACTAAGAGATCACTATTAAAACTCCACGATCCTTTCTACTAAATAAAAACCAGAATTACCGTCAACAACGGTTAAAGAATCCTCGTCACCCACCTTACCACCCTCCCCCTTCCCCACTCTATCAGTGCTGAAATACCTAAATTTGAAAGAATGGTTAAATGTGCTTGCCAAATACATGATAATACATGTGACTAGAATACTTAAACATAAATCAATCTATTTAATTAGTGTATAATTTAAAGATTGTTACGTATACTGTTATTTTACAATTAGTTATATATTTATTTTATGTATTTTTACTTAAACTATACTAAATTATCTTAATAAATAAACACTGTGATTGTGAATCATTTTTCAATAGTTGGCATGATGCTTAGCTTGCTTCACTTGAACAGAATGACCTGGGGTGTAAAAAGTGAGGTCATTGGCCAATTACTTATGGGCGAGCGGAAAATAATGTGTTTCAGCCCCCTAGGCTTTGGGCAAGGTCATTAGAGCCTCCCTAACTTGCCTTGCGCTTTTCAAGTAGCAAGCCCTGGGTTTTTTATTGTGCTAAGTAGAACCTTTTGGAAGAAGAATTACTTAAAACACAGTATTCTTTGAATACGAGCCAATATTAGTTTTAAAATTAATAATTAATTACATGTATATTTATTAACAATCTAAATATTAGTGTTTACACAGTTCACGCAGACAGCATTGAATTAAATAAAAAACTAGTCCATATCCTTTCGGGTATGCGGCGCAGAACTAGCATGCCCAGAGAATACTCCACTGAGATGGTCATAGTTAAAATGTTTATTTGGTAAAATATTGGCTCTTAATTAGTGTGCTAGCCTTGCTAAGAGGACAAAACCTTTTTATGATATTTGCAATCCATGATAACAATATGACCTACCACATGAGAAATAATAAAAGTTTCTATTTTAGTTTTTTCAGTGTCTTTCCATGTAAATTTTAATACATGACATTTTAACCATACAGTAAGGATAGAAAGACATCGTACATTATTTGTGTATTAACATTTTTTAACAAATAAATACATTAACTATTTATATATCTAAATATAATTAAAATGCTTAGAAAAAAGTTAGAAACCTTAAATTTCAAGAAACCATTTGAGAAATTATTTCAAAACTTAAAACTGGTGTGAACTTTTAGGTACTCTTCCCTTCTGTCACTCCAAGTAGATGTAGGTAACTCAACTTGTCATTTTAATTATTTCCTGAAATAATTTGTTACTTATTATAGAAAGTAAGTATTGAGAATCAAGTGAATTATATAATATTTGTTCTTATCCATATCTTATTCTAAAGACTGTGTGACACCTTAGTTCAGTCGATAGCGTGTTTTTCTATTAAGCTAAGGGTCTCGGGTGAGATTCCCTGCATGGCCAAAAAGTTTACCATTGTTGTAATGTGTGTTTGCCCTTTCACAGTCATGAATCAACAACCTGGGGCTTGATGTTGTGTTTGTTCTAGATTTAAGTTAAGTAGTTTGTAAGTCATGTCTTGATATAATCAGTCGGCTCAGAAAGTGCACGTTAAACACCTCAAATAGGCCAAAGTGAAAAAAAAAATTAAAGACTGGGATTACTTATTTCAGCAACATATTATAAAAACTTTCAGTAGCGGCTCATGTATACGCGCTGCGGAACTGCAGCACCCCCTATTTCTACTTGATATTATCGATAACATTTAATATAACGAGTCCTTTTTTCTTTAATTCTTTCTTTATTTTTGTACTACAATATATATTCCTTAAGCTTAATATCAGTACTTCAGTTGCTATCCCTCAGTTTGTGAAAAATATAACAAAATCTTTGTATGGAACTGTGTGCTTCACAGTGCCAGTGACATGGTGTTTGACTATGTCACATGAGCACATAATAGGGGGTGGAGAGGAAGGCTGGTCATCCAGGTAGAGAGAGCACTGTTGCTCTCGCAGTGCCGGCTCTGGCATGAGGGTGGAAGGAAGTGTTTTTTTTTACTCAGCGTGTGTTGTGCTTAAAAACCATGTACCATCTTCTTGAATGTGATAAAATGTAGAAGAGCGTAGAGTTAGATTATTATTCTGCTTCCAGCTATTCATTTTGATTCTTTTTTTTTCAGTTCTTTTATTTAACAGAAAGACTAAATGCACTTGCAGTACTTTCAATGGAGAAAAATTTCCTCAATTGTCATCCAGAGATCAAGGAGAAAATTATTGAACCTTTTGCTCAAATTAAAACAAAAAGAATGGATTTCATTTTTAAATGAATAGATCAAGCTTGAACTGTAACAATTTAAGCCAAAAGTAAGTAAAAAAGGTTTTTTTTAAAGATTTTATCAAGTTCTTGAATAAATTTTCTTGTTATATATGCTTTTTTCCTTTTACACAATTTTAAAACAAAGGCTAAACATTTTCTGGAGCAGCACCCTCACTAATTTTATCTACGAGCCGCCACTTAAAACCATTGTGCTTTGAGAGATTTTAAAAATCTATTTGAAATCAATAATGAATCAAATGATATATTAAACTGGAGCTGATGTGTTTCAGCGCGCCAATAAAACTGGTCCTTTTCCTGTTAACCGAGCAACCGTGGTGTCCCTGTGTGGGACAGCTGCTGTTTCCCTCCTGCTGGAAGTTATAGTAAGGTGTCATATTGTATTCTAACATAAGGGTCCTTCAGAAAAGGGGGAGGGGGGCGGATGGGGTAGCAACTCCCCAGGCCCACCTGCCACTAACACTTCCTGTCACGAACCCAGACTTCTCGTCACAATATGGCAAGGAACAACACTACGCCAAGCACTTTCCAACCACCGGGTGTCTCTTTGTAGCATCTTGCAGCCCATTTGGGCCGGACGCACTTTTAATCACGCCAATCGGTAAGAAACTAGGAAGGTAGAATTTATTTTAAATGTACTGCCATTTGTGTAAAGGAAGAGTGGGAAAATAATTTTGTAAAATACCCTTCCAGTCCAGTTGACCTCCCGGTCACCTCTAAACCTGACTAGATATCCTGAACTTTAATCCTCTTGTCCACCGATGCAGATTGTCGTCAACATCCATGGTGCTAAACATATTCATTAAAAATATCCCCTGCTTGGGTAGGCGCGTAGTATAAATGCCAATCTTATTTAGTTTGGTCTACCGGTGACGAGGAGGACCGAGTTCAAATCCCAGCTGCGTGTACTGGGAGTGGTTTTCCCTAAAGGGTTTTCCGCTCTCCCTTTATGCCAGTGTGGATACATTTCTTTTACTTTATAAATTCTTCATTCCTAATACATTAGTGCATTTAATATAATTACATGCGTCTAGTTCTAACGGGCGTTAATCTTGTCTTGCAAGGTTTACTAGTAAAGGGGATTTTAGGATTCAAAATATGTCCCACCCTCCCTCCAAGCAAATGTTGGTGCATTTACTCTTAGTTCTGCCTTGCGTTCCCCTAGCCTATGAGTGTAATTAATCTTAATTCTACCTTGAATTTTACTAGCCTATAAGTGTAAATATGCAGAAATATGACAATGTATAGTCATGTCAATAGCTGTAGAGTCATATCATAATATAGTCATGGCATGTCATATATCTGACCCTAATATTTGGATGGATACAAGGCCACTTTACGGTATCATAAACTTGGATGGATACAAGCCTATCCTCAAACCTTATAAGCGTGGATGAATATAGTCCTATCCTTAAACATTATAAGCTTGGAAGAATAACATTATAAGCTTGGATATATACAAGCCTATTCTTAAGCATCGTAAGCTAGGATGAATACAAGTCTATCCTCCAACATTATAAGCTTGGATAGATACAAGCCTCTCCTCAATCATCATAAGATTGGATGGATACACGCCAATTCTCAACCATCATAAATTTGAATGAATACAATCCTATCGGTGACCTGGCGGTCTAGGGGTAAGGTGTCAGACTTCTGTGCTGGCGGCCGGGGTTCAATCCTCGGTCCCGGCACAGATTTATCTGATTACCAAACCCTTCCTTCACCTCTGACAAGACATCTTGTGAATGTGGGGAATGCCAGGCCTCCACCGTGGTTCGGATTCCACGTTAAACTGTAGGTCCTCCATTTCATCTCACAATCACCCTACCATTACACATTAGCGTAAGTGCGTATAACCCAAACGGGTAGTAAGACGCGGTGCTAATAATAATAATAATAATAATAATAATACAAGCCTATCCTTAAACATTATAAGCTTGGATGAATACAAGCCTACTCTTAAACATTATAAGCTTGGATGAACACAATGATATCCTCAGACGTTATAGCCTTGAATGGATACAACCCTAACCTCAAACATGAGAGCTGTATACCCAAGCCAAGATATAAAGCTGTATAATAATGTCTAGTTATAGAGTTGTATAGTCATGACAAGTTATAAGGTTGTTTAGCTATTTCAAGGTATAGAGCTGTGTATCTAAGCCATGGTATAGCGCTGTATAACAAAGCCAAGATATAGAACTAAGTAGTCATGTTAAGGTATAGAGCTGTATATTCATGTATAGATATAGGGTTTTATAGTCATGTCAAGGTATAAATAGCCAATTAGTTATGTCGGAGTATAGAGTCATGTATCTAGGTCAAGTTATAGAGCTATATAGCCAAGCCAAGGTATAGATAGCCAAGTAGCTATGTCAAGGTTTTCAATTTTTGTATCCACTAGTATATTTTCTGATAAAAAAAATTTAGAAGTTGTTGAATATTAAATACTAGTTAATTATCCGTTATTTCCATGGGATGTGTTTTTTTTTATCCCGTATCTATGTCTAGGTACCCTTTAAAGTATGTCCAATAAAATCTGCATCCACACAAGATGTCAGCACGATCTGTTTAAGTGTTTTTTTAAATGAAATATTACCATATAGATAACAACTCATTATAAAAGATTAGTATCATAAGATACCCATAAAATATTAATTGATAAAATTATGGTTTAGCATTTGATGATGTAGTACTATTCTCGGGGAATATTAAACTGCTTAAAATTTAGGATTCTAAATATATTTACTGTGATATTTACTGGTCTGTGAGAAAGATTAGTTAATTTTTTTTGATTATAGTCTCTGATATATCACTTCCACGCAGATATTTTGTATATGAAAAATTAATATGGTTTAGGTTTCTTCATTTTACAAATAAAATTTAAAAGTTAAATAGAACTTTACCAAGTCAGAGGAACTTAACAATTGCTTGAAATATAACTTCGTGAACGTTAAAGTAGACTGTTCAATTGGGTCCTATTACGATAAATTACGCTGCGAACGAATTTTGAGGAAAGCGTTAGAGTATTTTTACTTCAATTATAAGAAATTTGATGGTGAATCATTTGATGAAATTTTCTATTTTAAAATTTATGCTACTCTTGAAAAGTTTGAGGAATGGCGACAGCATGACGAAAGAGCCATCATAAATGGGCTGAAATATTTTAGGATAAACAACATATCTTGAAAAAAAAATATTATTGAATTCCGTTTATGCCTTCCGGGTTCAAATGCTCCTACCAAGTGAATAATTTCAATAGTACATAATATATAGGCAATCGAAAAACTTAACGTGATGTTAAAGCAGCATAAGCATGTATTTATACAAAATGTAATTATGTCATGAAATGTATACACTTTTCCTTGTGTCTAAAAGATAACCAATATATTAAACAAAAATTAAATCATGTAAAAAATATCAAAACTAAGTAGCCTAATTTTTTAAATAAAATTTTCTTATGATATTGATCAACACTAATAGTTTTAATAAACATTTTATCAAATTTATCTTAGTTTTGTTCTTGATTCTTCATTTTTAAAATAAAACAATAAATGCAAACTGTTTTGCTTTATAGATTTGTCCTTTATTTTTTCTAAAAAAATATGTTCACCAATGGATTCTAAAAAAAAATTCAGTCGATTTGAAACAGCAAGAATTCAAACCTCAGCCCCATGAGCCAGAGCTAAGAGCTTATCTCCTACTCCATATTTGGTGGTATTTTCCCCCATAACAAACAAGTGACATGTGCATGCGTATTTTACCTTACTTCACTTTTTCTAAACCCTTCGCTATGAAGAAAAGTACGAACGTGCTTGTTTATAATAGTTTACTTGAACACAAACATATTTGACGAATGTGACAGAGGTTGGCTTAGAATGAAACCCAATATGAACACAAACATAGTTGACGAATGTGACAGAGGTTAGCTTAGAATGAAACCCAATAGTACCGTACGCCTGTGGCACAAGAAAAGCACAGATCCAGAGTTTGGGTGTATTGAGTTAATTAAGTGAGTTATAAAGTCAAACACAGCATCACCATCTGGCAACCCTGAGCGACTCACAGCTGGCTGGAATCACAACTGAACAGACCGACCGAGCGACCGACAACCAGTTAGCGCGCGACTCGACTCGCACGACCACGCTCCAGGTGGCAAGGAGAAGAATACCGCTTCACTGGATCGAGCGGAGTCGTAACACGTTATTCAGGTTCAGTGGTTTGAATGTGTGAAGATTGTTTTCTGTGACCGTGCGTCTACATGGTATCCTTTTCGTACTCGCTAAACAAAACTGTAAAATCAACTTTTATTTTGAGCTCAATAACTTACCGTTGCTGTCATCTTTGAATACCATAAGCAACGGTAAACAAAGCAAGTGCCACTAAGAAGTGATTTGTTGTCAAACTAGGAAATGAGCACGTGGTGTTTCATGGTCATTATGGTAGTGTTGTGAGTTGGAACTTCCTCGAGTTCCATTCTGTGGAAAATTTGGGTCATCACGTCGTAACTGGTGAGTGGAGATCAGAAAGTCAGGTACACCCAAATTAATCGGTTATTCCAGAATTAAATTTGATCCAACTGTAGGCCTAACGTTGAACATATAGCGTTAACGATTTGTTTATTTATTAATAGTTTGCTATGTTTGGTAAACAAAGCTCATAAATGGGTCATTTATTGTATAGGTAAACACATGTCTGGTACAAGGCACTGACCTTGATTCGGTAATGTATTTAAGTCTCACTGATTCAAAACCAAAACTAATTATTATTGTTTCCTAAGATGATTAGTAACTATCTTAAAGATATCGCAGCGTTTTCCTAGTCATGTTTACAATCTGGTTTCCAGACTTTATTAATCCCTCAACCGAAATTATGCTTTGGTCATCATGAAATATGTAATGACATTATTTTTATTACGACCACAATTATTATTTTTTTTGCAAGGAATTTACCCCTTAAAATCGAAAGTGGGATAAATTGTTTGTTGCGGAAACATCTTCCTTCAGCGGGTTTAGGACTCACTCTTAGAGAGCAAATTAAAGCGATTTTACTTTGGTGTGTGTTTTAGGAACTTGTACTAACAATAATAGAAAAAGTATGCACAATATATGTGTTTTATGACATTTCAACATAATCTAGATAGCGAATGCGCGTCAGTTTGTGATGTTTGTAAGGCTGTACGTTTGAAGTGCCGTGGGTTTAATTGGTGTTAATAAGCGTGTGTTAAGTGTCTGAACGCTGACAGATGCATGCAGCCCTGCGATACTTAGCCTTAATTAGCTTGATGCTTTTAAATACATCACGAGCTAGCGGAAGTTTCATCTTGCTCGAGACATTTATAAAGAGCTAAGCAATACAAACCATATTTTAAGAAAGTTTGTTTGTTTCCATGACTACCGTCGTTTTTTACTGCGCGGCAATAGTTTATTTTATCCTTTTTTATTATTGATGAGTGGCATTTTTTATATTACTTAAATGGCTCCAAACATGTTTATAATATAATTTTTGCAAGAGAAAGCTGATAAAATTTATTTGACAATTAAATCAACCCTTATTTAATATCAATAGGATCGTGTCTTAAACCAAGAGTTTAAATAACACGAAAACATGGTGACATAACGATGGAAACTAGAATTAAATTTGCTGGTAGAATTGGCTCCACCCGAGCATAAATCAATCTTATCCGGAAGTCTGTTGTTCCAAACTTGCCTTGAACCTTGGTTTACTATTTTTCAACGTACAACGAATCAAATTTTTTCCCCTCTTTTTTTTATGTGTATTGATGAAAAATACCAAATGCACTCACTCTGCATTTGTGTTATCTTAGAGCTTTTAATCAAATTGATGGTATTCATAACCCTACAAGCATCAGTGTCACTCTGGAAATTTATTTTGATGAACATAATTATAAAGTATCAATGGTAATATTTCTCTTCGTTTCCCCCCCGTTTAGAATATTAGAAGCATGTCACCCACAACTAACTGGGTCACCTTTTCATTCTAGCAGTATTGATAGTTGGATTGTGATGTGATGTGTGTTTTAGGCAGGTGTGGAAATTACAGTTTACTTGAGACAATGTATGGTCGATAATTCAATTCCACGTCAAGATATTGAGACAAGAAATACTTATATCTAATATCAAATATCTTGCCATATATCATTTTTAAATAGGCTTTAGAATATTGTTTTAAACATTTTTCTAAGGTCTAAGTTAATTAAATTCAATTCAAATCAATTCATCAAAACCATAAGCTTAAAACGTTTCATTTTAGTAAAATCATGCCACTGCACATTAACAAACTTAAGATTTTATCATAGGGTTATAGATTTTTATGTCAATTTCTTACAAATTTACCCGCCTCGGTGGCGGTGACGGTTGGCTATTGCGCTAGTCTTGTTAAGATAGACTGCAGGGGAGATCGAGGTTCGACTCTCGCTCGGATGTACTGGGGGTGGTTTTTACTAAATGGTTTTCCACTCTCCCTATACAAAAATGTGGGTTTCTCAATTCAACCTGCCCAATTCATAATCCATTAGCGTAATTAGTACTTAAGTGTATAATCCGAACGGGTAGTAATACGCGGTGCTAAATTAAATCTTACACATTTATTTAGAACATTAAAATCTGTTTCTAGCTGGGTTACTGTGAAAATAATGAGAAGGAAAATAATTAGTTGAGGTATTTAATGTGCACTTTCTGAAATTGATAATCATATTATAAGCACATTCCTTATATGCCTAAACTAACTTAAATATAAAACAGTAACAACATCCTGCTTCTGACCATTAATTCATCACTGTGGAAGGGGAGGCCCACAATTCACAAATGATAAATTTTTTGGCCATGCGAGAATTTGAACCTTGAACTTTTAGTTAAGTAGGCGGTGACCTGGTGGTCTAGGGGTAAGGTGTCAGACTTCTATGCTGGCGGTCGGGGTTCAATCCTCGGTCACGGCAAAGATTTATCTGATTACCAAACCCTTCCTTCACCTCTGACAAGATATCTTGTGAATGTGAGGAATGCCAGGCCTCCACCGTGGTTCGGATTCCACGTTAAACTGTAGGTCCTCCATTTCATCTCACAATCACCCTACCATTACACATTAGCGTAAGTGCGTATAACCCGAACGGGTAGTAAGACGCGGTGCTAATAATAATATAGTTAAGTAGGCAGACACGTTGGTGACTAAGCTAGGTTGGTGAAATAATTTAAGATCGTATTTATATTTAAGTTAGCGTATAATAACCCGAATGGCTAATAAGATAAGGTGCAATAAACATATGTTTTAAGTTGATTTAAAAAAATAATATACTAATAAAGCCAACATATCTACTAACATATTATTCTCTGGTTTTAAATGTGTCATTAATGTCCCCTTTTTAACAAATATAACACGAATTCTGAACTAATTTAGTCAGCTTCTCCATTTAATAAATACTTATTTATTGTATCATATTTATCTGATTGCCAAACCCTGCCTTCACCTCTAACAAGACGTGTATTAATCACAACTTGTGATTGTGTGGAATGTCAGGATTCCACGTTAAACTGTAGGTCCGCCATTTCATCTCACTATCACCCTACCATTACACATTAACGTAAGTGCGTACAACCCGAACGGATAATAAGTAAGACGAGGTGCAAATAATAATAATAATAATAATAATAATAATAATAATAATAAGGATAATGTATAATTTTTTAGATCTGTGCTAGGCGGAACCAAGAATGTGTGTGGAGACCATCCCCTCCCCCCGCCCCTCCATCAAAGATGATAAAGTAAACATAATAAGGGCCTAAATGTTCCTGTTTAATGTTGGATTTTTAATACTCGCTTGGTGGTCGCATGTTCTAAGGCACCACTCTTGCAGTAGACTAGACTGCCGATGACGGGGAGATCAAGGTTCGAATCTAGGTCAGGTGTACTGAGGCTGGTATATTACAAACTGATTTTCTAATCTCCCTCCAAATGTGAGTACGCTTCTTCTGAATATAACCTTCCCTGGTCTTCCAGGAAATGAACTGGCGGACCAGGCAGCCGGAGAGGCAGCACGCCTGCCTCCGGAGGCGAGTCTGGGTGTCATGTTTTTAGATATAAAGGGTTATGTTCGGCGTGGAGTCTTACGCACCTGGCACGAGCAGTGGGTCTCGACCCCTGTTCAGAACAAGCTGCGGTCCATCAGGGACGGTGTGTCGCGATGGCCCTCTTCTATACGAAAGTCTAGAAGAGAGGAGGTCATCGTGATGAGACTCCGCGTCGGGCATACTTCATTGACCCATAGTTTTTTACTTAGAGGGGATCCACCTCCAGTGTGTGAGTTTTGTGATGCTCCCCTTAGTGTGCATCACATTTTGGTGGAGTGTCGCAAACTAGCCCCTATCCGCCTGGCTCTTGATTTTAAAGGTGACCTACGTTTTTTATTACGCGATAGTGCGGATGGAGTTATTTGTTTACTCCGTTTTATACGCCAGGNTCTGGATTTTATCTCATATTGAGACCTTTTTAACATTTTAGTATATTTTAAAATGTTTGTTTTGTCTCTTTAACTCGCATATGGTTTTAATATGTGTGTTTTGTCTTTTTAACTCACATATAGTTTTAATATGTTTGTTTTGTCTTTTTATTGGAGTGATACCCCTGTGTTTTTTTTAACAGGTGTTTCACTATATTTGTACAGTGAGACCATTTGAGCACTTCTATGGAGTTTTCAAATGGTTTTTTTTTTCTTACATTGAAATTTACTCATTTTATATTGTGTTTACATGTGTGGTTATTTTACCGTCTATACTATGTTAAGGCCCTAATGACCTCATTGTGTCGACGGGCCTCTAAATAATAATAATAATAATAATACGTGGTGCAAAAAAATATATTAATTATTTTTATATATTTCGTCGACAAAAAGTAAGCAGTCGTTTGAGTTGTACTGTTATCCAAGATATTGCGTTAGTTCCATATGACTATTTTCATGGCCTGTATCATAAAAAATCATACTGCATGTAGGCCTACAGGTTCATAAAGCTCTTTCAAATAAGAAGGCGTGTTTGTGAAATATCATTAGACATCTTAGCTCAGTCACTAGCGTGTCTGTCTCTTGATCAATGGGTCTCGGGTTCTATTCCTGGTATGGCCAAAACGTTTAGCATTGGTGTAATGTGGGCTTCCCCGATCATAGTGATGAGTTAACGGCCTTAGGGGGATGAATGTGTTGTCGGTTTTAGATTTAAGTCATGTGCTCAAATAAACAGTTGGTTCAGAAAGTTCACACTAAACACCTCAAATAAATGAAAATGAAATGTAAAATTATTGTGTCATATCGTTAAGGTAATGGAACCTTAGTTTTGTAGAGGGAGGAGGGGAGTTAACAAAAATAGGAACTTTTGAAGGGCTTGATCACCAACGCCAACGAGCGCTCAGGAGATCTTAAATCAGCGCACATTAAAAAATAGGATACTCTCATCGTCTTGGAAAATTTTATATATTTGGATGACTTTGAAGCTTTTTGACTAGTCCTCCCCCAGAAAATTGTCAAAAGATTTAATTCTTCTAAAACAGTAGAAAGTGGTCCTTGTTTGGAATTTTCGAAAATTAGATTTCCCTAGAAGTTGTTTTGAGTTTAATACAAAGCCATCTTTCAGCTTCAAATTCGATATTGTCAGAGGATAGTTAATTACAAATAGAGAGTGGAAATTTGTTCCAGGGTTGGGGGGATCACCCCCTCCGCCCACGTGTGGTTCAACCTACACTTCCCCCTAAACTTTAATGATATATAATATACCTATTTTAACACTAATGTTCTAAAAGTCAACACATTTAAGCGATGTTTCATTTTTAAGGACTTTTTTTATATATATTAAACATAAATCAAGGGAAGATCTAATGTTTATTATAATCGAATGAAACAGTTTAGTAAAATAGTTACAGGTTTGTTTATTAATGTAAAATACCAATTAAGTCACTGTAGCTTATTAGAGTAGTTCATAATTTGGACGCCTACTATTCCAGGAAGGAGAAATATTTTTACTCTTACTGTTAGAACCCTTAATCAGGGGTGTCCTTGATCATCATTCATTAAGTAGGGGATGGAGCACGTGAAAAAGATTATAGTGATGTCCTCAGAACTAATACACCGTTTGAACCAACACCACCAACAAACGACAACAACCATCAATCTAGTGGTATCTGAATTGGAAAAGAAAATGGAAAAGTTCCTTGCTTCACAGTTCTACAAGTCTAAATTGACGTTAAGCCAACAAGTGTTGCAGTACTTTCTACATTTCAGTAAATAACCTCCATTGCCTGAAAACTCCGTCACCACAGCCACCACCACCACCGAAGTGTCTTAAATTTTCATCCCTTATGTACTCAATATCGTACCCGTCCAGGCACTTAAAAAGCCTAACTTTTATTAACCTATTATTCTCTGAGGGGATATAAGATAGGACGCCAATGAGGAAGTGATTATTCACGACACACATCCATGGAGCCAATATTGTGGATTTAGCTAACGATATGCTCTGAGCATGAAGACACAGTGGGTTGGCAGGGTGGCAAGAGTTCCTCACACTTTTATTCCCACGCGTAACGTCGAATTTGGTATCCATACGCATAAACGTTTCATAGTGTTCTAATAACACTGTCAACTTAAAGGCATAGCCTCTTAAGTTTTCGGCCATAATCTCTGTCTCATGTATATTCTCTATCATGCCCATAACATTCTGATGATGACTTTCCTTGCCATATTCTCACCCACCAATCACACAGACAATGACGTATAAGTGTTGATATATATTTAAACACATGTTTTAAGATGTTAGCGTCCTGATAACCCTTAAGAGGCTACCTATAATTGACTTGCGCCCTTTATTCCCCCAATGGTTATAAAAGATCGTCCCAAAGGCGAGCAATTTATAATCCTATCCATTCTGCCAACAGTTGTTGAATAGATCACATATCATGTAAAGCTAGCAAGAACTCGAATATATTTGCACCTGTAAAGTAAATCAGGTGAAACCACTTGCCACAAGAAGTATTTTTAACACGCTATTTCCACCTGATGAAGTCTACGCTAATCAAGTCATCGTCAAAATGATTGTCAAGAACAACTTTACGCCTTTTGTCCTGCTAGAAAAATGTGGAGGGGATTTTGCAGTATTTAACTACATAGTTGGCAATGACTGGGCAGCTACAAGTAGGTCATATACAACGTGTTTTTTTAAACTAGACACAGCCTCCTAAGAATATAAGTCTGACAATTCATGAAATCTCTCTGAGACACAAGTGCGTTTAAATATGACGCAAGGCTCAAACGGGTAGCCAATCTTGCTTGGAGCTAGGCGCGTTTTTACGGAGTGTAGGAGCTCACCTACGTCGCCTTCAACCAAAGGGATGTGTTAAGATACACGTCTCCAGATATTACAACGGTTTGATTGACACACTTGTTTATGTATGCGACACGCTCATATAGACTGTGGATGCCAGTAATCTAGAATAGCCCATGGTGGAAACACACATCAGAAACATGGATCTTATCATTGACACCTACTATATACGTAGAGTCGTCGGTTTGGGCTATTATAAGTTTAATTGTGGACTGTCGAAGTGACGATGTGTGATTTGTCGACAGAAGAGTGACAACACATATGTATTGTGAAAAGAGTACTTTGTTGGAGCTCACGCCAACCGTAAATCAGAAGGTTAGGGATTGGAACCGCAGTAATTAACGTCTCGGATGGAAAAGGTCAATAAGTTAAAGTGAATATAAAGAACACACATTTGTACCCCACACATAAGACGAATTTTTTTTCAATTTCGATAAGTGTTCAAATATAACGTAGTGTGTGTTTTAAAGCAATTAATGCTTAAATTGTAGATAAAAACGATGAAGTGCTGTTGTCGACAGCCCGTAACTGTAAAGTGTATTACCTATTTTATCGAACTTGATTTGCCAAGTAAATACTCAACATTTATAACTAATGTGAGTACAACTGACAACCTCACTGAAATTGTAAAGTGGCACAGAACATAAGGGCATTTAAATTAACATGACGTGCGGAAACTATTTCAGAAATGCATGGTTAGTGGAATGGATTCTAAGAAATTAAAATAATTTTTAGTTTGTGAAACTTGCATTTTAGGTAATCAAGTCACTACACAAAAAAAAAAAAATCCGTGTCAAAGATTGAAATCTACTTGAATTAGTCTACTCAGACATGTGTGGTCCCATGAAAGTAGATTTTCACTTTGACGCTTATTATCTCGAAACGTTCATTGATGACAAATCTAATTGGTTAGAAGTTCATTTCTGAACTTTTAAGTGACGTGAAAATCTTATTGACATATTCAAAGCGTTTGCAGAAAATGGTAATTAATGGAAAATCTTAAATTTGCGGAAGGAAAACGTCCTGGATTACTATGGAACAAAGTTCACAGAAGAGTTGCGTATTGTAGGTATAAGAAGAGAGCTTACTTTATCAGATACTCTAGAGATTAATGGAAAAACCGAGTGCATGAATCTCACGTTGGCGGGAAGGGCATTATGCATGTTGTTGAAGTCTTGCTTACAGAAAAAAAGAGTTTAAGCGATTGCCACAGCTACTTACATCAGAAACAGACGTCCATCAAAACAATAAGATCAAACCTCTTATGAATGAGGAAGCTGAGGAAATAAGTGAAGTTCAATACCAGCAACTAGTCGGTTTTCTGATTTATCGCACAGTACTGACACAACCTACATTGCGTAAGAAGTGAGCTCCTTGAGCCAGTGCAATCAACACCCTGGTACACTTGGCTACAGAAAAACGCGTGATGTGATATCTAAGAGGTACGAAAAACTAGTCTACAAGATATCAGATGCTGAACTGATTTTATAAAAGGACGCAAACTGAGAAGGAATCCTTGATAACAGGAGATCGCACACAGCTACATTTTTCAAGGGGCAAGCTCTGTTTTGACATAGGAGGCAAGAAGTCAATCCACTGTTGCTCTTTTGAGCACTGAAGTAGTGTACATGGCTTTCACGGATGCAGAAAAATACCGTTTACTTGCGAAACCTTTTAAAGGAAGTTGGTTTTTTGAGTGTCGGTGTGAAATCGCTCCTCGTTTATTGTGACACTCTACAGTAGCCCCGTGGCTTCTCTGGTGCTGACTGACAGCTCACAGCTGACTTATGACAGTCAACATTTAGGTATACAGTAAAGCCCCGACTATTCGCAGAATTGGATGGCAAGACTATCGTGGATAGCAAAAATCACGTATAACCCGAAAAAATACTAAAAATGAGGTGCAAAGATGAAAAAAATTTAGCATTAAAACTATGTTTTATTGTACAAAATACATATTTAAAACTTTTAAAATATGTACATTACAGCAGAAACCTTTGCTCTGCGTCTAAATCACTAAAATAAAGAACAGTAAACAAAAAAAAAAATATCTACTGTACTTTTAACAAAAAGTTTTCAGTTACACCTTTTAAATAATCAGTCACTCGTTTTTGCTTCTTGATTTGGAAACACCTTTTTATATTCTAGATTGTACTTTCCTTAACATGAGTTTTTCTGCCAGATATACGTCGTCGTTCCTCTAAATATTAAAGCAATCCGTCTACGTGCTGCAAAGCAGTTTCGTTTGTCATTCGCGCAGGCGCCTCGTCTTCTTCACTTTCACTTTGTTCTTCTTAGTTCTCATTCACTCCCATTGCTTTGTCGTTATCTCTATATCAGTCAGTCGTTCAAACTCTGGCTCACTTACGTCGCATTCCAGCCACTTTTATATGTTCTCTTCGTCGACATTCTCACCTCCCAGAACGGATGTCACTAGGTCAACAAGTGTAGTTGTCGGCATGGCTGTATTCTATTCCTCACAAATGTTTATGTTGACATTTGTTTCGATACTCGGAAGAGTTTTCTCCACGATTTAATGAGGGTTGAGGGTTTGATGCAATTCCATGCAGACGCAATATCGCAAATTCTATCCAAAATTGTATATTTCTTCCAAAATTCCTTGAGATCGCAGCCTTCTTCGATTTTTGACAGTAACAACTTTTTTCTGTATGTTCTCTTCTTGGTTGCAATGGCTCCCTGGTCCATAGGTTGTATCAGCGCAGTGACATTTGGGGGCAAAAATTTTGTGAAGATTTGCCCTTCGGAAGATTTAAGCACACTTCTAGCGGGGTGTGAAGGCGCGTTGTCAATTAACAAAACAGCCTTCTTTGGCAAATTTATTGAGTCAATATGTTTACGTACTTGAGGCACAAAAGTCTTTTCAAACCATTTTTGAAATAAATGTTGGTTCAACCAACTTAATTTTTGGTTGAAATAATCAACTCGTACATGTTCTGCTTTTGACTCCTTAAAAGACCTCGATTTCTTAGATTTACCGATGACAAGAAGCCTAAGTTTGTGACTACCCACAGCGTTGCTGCATGGCAATATTGTAATTCTTTCCTTGCTACTTTTCTAACCTGCCACTTGATGTTCACTTTCAAATGCTAACGTACGAGTGGGAAGACACTTCCAAAAAGCCCTGATTCATCAGCGTTATAAATTTGTTCATATGACAAGTCTTCAGACAACACAAACTCTTCAAAATCACGTTGAAAATCATCAGCTGCTTGTTGATCACCACTCAGCTTCTCTACGTGCAGACCAATCTTTCTAATTCCATGACGTTTCTTAAAACGATGTAACCAAACGGACGACGCATCAAAATTTTCTTCCAGGCCTAACAAATCTTAACATTTTTTGCTTTAGCTGCAATGATAGGACCAGACACAGGGGTGCCATAACTTCGCACCTGGGCTAACCATTCCGCTAATGCCGAGTCAAGTTCATTGTAGGTGGATTTCTTCATTGTTTTTCGTTTTTTCATCCCAGAAGCACTGTCTGAAACCGATGCAAAGGCCAACAGTTTGTCTTTTTGCTTTGAAAAGTCTCGTACTGTGGTTTCCCTGATCCCGTAATCCAAACATATCTGCTTCCTTGAAGTGCCATTTTCTATTTTAGAAATCATTTCAAGTTTTTATGCAATCGTTAACATAACCTTCTTTAGTTTTTCAGCCATTATTAATTTCAGGAACTAACGAAACACGAAACTTGAGCACTAACAAAGAAACATAAAACACGACTGATCACTAAGCATGCTTACTAACAACTGAAATCACTGGAGGTCCACTCGGTTCGTCAAGGTCAGTGATCAGAGAATGTGAAAGCCATGACCAAAACAAAAGATCAAGAGCCTGCCACTCATCCAGAAATTCCAAGAAGGCCTATAGGATTACGATGCGCAATAAACTTGTCAGTAATTTTCGACCTTCGCACTGTAGAGCCTATTGTATTTTCCCTGTTGTTGGCTTGGATTGTAATTGGTTTTTTTTTAGGTTCGTATTTAAAAATCTTTTTCGTGGCACTCGAGAATAATTGGGGCCTTACCCTAAATTTTGACTGTCAGAAGTGACAACTGCTAAACACATGTTTTTGCATAAGGTTCGGCGTAGGGATATATAATTTGATCTGGTAACTTTTCAATGCTGTCAGCTGTGAGCGGTCAGTCAGCACCAAATAAGCCATGGGGCTACTGTAGGAGCAGAAAAGCTCATGCATAATCCAATGTACCACATATATCGACATTCGGCACCACTACGTGCGAGAAGTTTACCAGCGTGGATACATCAACATGAAATTCGCTCTTTTCGGACCCGGTCATTCATTATATGTGTATCTAAGGACTTGGAGTGAGATACATTAATATGTTAACACGCATTTGAAAAATTTTTTCTATACTGAATAACATTCTTCTAATTACCAAACACACTTTCTGTTGTATTTAGGCCAGTGACGCCATGACACTTATGTTTATTGCGACCTGTAGCAATTTTGTATGTTCTTTTGTTTAGTGTTGATGAAATTCAGTTGTTCGGGCTTCCTCTCGAAGATTGAGATGTATCTTGATTTATGCCATATTAAAGTGTTGTTTGGTAAATAAAATTATCAAATCATTTAACTGTTTATTTATTTTTATTATATAATGAAAATTGTAAAATGACACCTGGACACGGGAATTGAACTCGGGACCTTTGGCTTAGTACGCCAATGCTCTAACCACTGAGCTATCCAGTAATAGTCCCATGCCCCGAGCTATCAAATAACGGAGCCACCAACACAAATCTAATAGCTTTGGTTATTTGTTTCTTAAATATGCGATCCCTGACAATTATAATAATTGTAAATGTGGCAGCAATAAACCAACTACCGAGGCGAAGGTGGCTCGTGATCTTAATAAATCACACATTTGTAGCCGACGATTTCCGCACGTCCATCATAGACTCTGCTTTAAAATATTAGTGAAGAATGACCCTGGGCACGGGACGATTTTTGGATAGCTCAGTAGTTAGAGCGTTGGCGTACTAAGCCAAAGGTCCCGGGTTCTATTCCCGTGTCCAGGTGTCAATTTTCAGAATATGAAATCGAGATGGAGTTATCCTCACTTAAACAAATTTAATAGCTTTGGCTATTTGATTCTTATTTTTGTAATTTTTAATATGCTTTCATATACATACTTAATTATTTTTATTATTTAATTCAGTGATTGTTTAAATTTTAACTTAGTGCATGCCTTTGCTTTAGTGTTAGTTATCAAAACCTTGAATATCTCGTGTACGTTTTCAATAGCGTTTAAGTCGGTGACCTGGCGGTCTAGGGGTAAGGTGTCAGACTTCTATGCTGGCGGACGGGGTTCAATCCTCGGTCCCGGCAAAGATTTATCTGATTACCAAACCCTTCCTTCACCTCTGACAAGACATCTTGTGAATGTGAGGAATGCCAGGCCTCCACCGTGGTTCGTATTCCACGTTAAACTGTAGGTCCTTCATTTCATCTCACAATCACCCTACCATTACACATTAGCATAAGTGCGTATAACCCGAACGGGTAGTAAGACGCGGTGCTAATAATAATAATAATAATAATAATAATAATAGCGTTTAATCAACCATTTACCCCAATATCCTTACAAATAACTCGTGGTTAACACGGTAAAGCGAGAATGGCCTGCGAACTCCGGGTTGCCACTACACTATAAAATGTTGCTGGTGCTAGCTAGCCTAAGCCTTCTCCCTTCAGTGCAACCCTTGTACCTCGAATTCTCCCTAATTATTTAAATACATTTTCTTTTCAAAGCAATGTTTCGAAATAACACCAATAGCTTGCAAAACTACCGACACCTGTTGGTAAAAATAGCAACTATGTGATCCCCCATAACCATTACTCCCCCCCCCCCGTTAATTTAAAAATATACCTACTTACTCTATTGCCTACTTAAGAACTTGAATATCTTATATCAGCCACATGGAGCCAAATCCAACCAACCATGACTGTATGTGAATGACCTTTGTGGTTACTCATGGGATCCCCTTTTAAATCCCGCCCATTTAGTTTCCGACTTCCGTCATTACGTTTCCGTTAGTGCGTTAAGTGTTTTTGTCAACCTTTGGCGAAGGATGTTGAAACTAGTTAGGCATTCATTCACTATAAAGCAGAAATTACAAAGCAAATATGGCCAAATAAGTTTAGTGTTTTGTCTTCTTGAATTGAATACACACATTTTATTTTTATTTCATAAACTGAAAAAATCCTATACCATAGCAGCATATTTGAAATAATGTTAGTACTAGGACCTATTGTGAGTAAGGTGCGTTCTTTTTACTATATTTCATTTTAAATGGAAAATGGATGCTGTAAAACACATAAGTGCGACTACGCAGAGCAGGCCATTTTAAATATAAACACATTACATTAGGATTAATAATTAATTTTCATAAAATCAAAAAATGTCTTAAAAACAAAAGCTATACGTACCTTTGGTGTATAGTAGTAACAAAGTTTACATTTTTGTCATTTTGAGGACTGGAAGCTCTAGACTTATTTACGAAGGTAGAAGTTTAATTATATTTTGAGCTTGATTCACATGGATTTTTTAAAAAGCTTATTGTTTTACTATCGTTAATCGTAATGTGAAATTTCACTCCTGTCCTCTTGTTTGAATGATAGATGCATTGTTAGGGAATAAGAACTCTATAACCTTGAGACCATTTAAAAAATAATTCCATATTTTCTAGAGCTAAAATAATTTTTCTACAAGTATTGTAAAATACTTGTGTTAAAAATTTTAGAATCTGAATGACAACATCTAAGATTTCAAATTATAGTAATAATGAACTGATAGAGAGGTAAACCTGGGTACGAGCTTGCATGGTTGAGTTTGATCTGGAAGTGGCGGTATACCATACACACAAACAAAATAATAGCTTTATTAATTTATCAATTCTTATGTTTTAAAATTAAACCTAAATTATGATTTTATCTTGTAAAATTTAAGAGCAATATCTTTTAAACATTATTGGCTCTAGAACCACGTCTTACTACCCATTTGGGGTGTACACTTCTTAAACAATTTTAACAAATACTAAATTATGGTTTGGAACATTAACATTTAATTAAGCTTACATATTTTAATACAATAATTGCTACAAAAAAATTAAATCTCATAACTGAAGATAGTCACCATTGTCAACCTCTCACACGCATGTGAACACAAATGAAAAGTAGCTATACATTAGATCATCTGAACAAACGGAAACAGTTGTCTACAAATTCAACCAAATTTCATAACAAATATAGCACAAGAAAATAGTGATATAAATCTTAGTGCAAACAGAACACGCTGGTTTTCACTTACATTTATTAAATGTGAAAATGAAACTCATGAATCTGATTGTTTACACACAGTTTAACATGGTTTGGGCTACCCAGCATTAGCAAGATTGCAACACATTCACAGAAAAGAAACCTATGACCTTCAACATATATATGTCATGAGATCTTTTATAACAAAAGATTTCTCGATTTTTATTTTGCGGCGTTTGAAGCACTGTCGTAGCCTACAAGGGCACGTTTTGTAATCTAAGCTAGTAGCCTATGAAACCAACTTGGAATATTTTTTAATTGTTTTTATTACCCCATGCCGTTTTGAAATGCAGACTTTTTTTTAAACAGAACGGTTACATTAACTTTGGGGGCTTTTATCTCCGTAGGAATCTTTGTATGAGAAATGTGTTTCATGTTTCCTTATGTGAAAGTGTCATTGAACCCTTCAAAATGATAAGTTAGCTGTGGCAAGACTGATGGCATTTGATAAGCGTAGGCCCATATTGATTATTCTTGATTAGAGTCACGGAAAAGTCGCATTAGCGATTAGAGTGTGTCTTTTCAAGTCTTATATTTTAAAAGAACTCTGCAAATTCAAAACTTTTATTAATATATAAGAAGTTGACTTGAAACTTCTATGTGTTAATTTTTTTATATATATATCTGTGAAAGAACGATAACTGTTTCTGCGACAAATCTATAAAGCTTGTGTCCTTACCCGCTATTTATTTTACACTAGTTTCGGTTAATAACTACCTAAAATTGTGCGTATAACCCGAACGGGTAGTAAGATGCAGTGCTTATAATAATAATAATAATAATAATAACTTAAATTGCCAACCTTAAAGCAAATAAGATTCCAGTAAGCAGCCTAAATTTCAGTGACATTTTCTCATTGTTAAAACATTGTTGCCTTAAATCATTAAAGGCATAGCAAAAAAAAAATATGTTTTCATGAGAGAAACTTGAGAATACAAGAAACAAACTTCTAAATGATATTAATTTTTGGAAACGTGATTAAAAATAATCTTTGCTCACAACAATACATTTTGGTTGTGTTTTAATTTATATATGTAAGAGTTTAATATTATTATTATTATTATTATTAGCACCGCGTCTTACTACCCGTTTGGGTTACACGCACTTACGCTAGGGTGATTGTGAGATGAAATGAAGGACCTACAGTTTAACGTGGAATCCGAACCACGGCGGAGGCCTGGCATTCCCCACATTCACAAAGATGTCTTGTCAGAGGTGAAGGAAGGGTTTGGTATCAGATAAATCTGTGCCGAAGAGTTTAATAATAGTTGTTTTAAACTATTAGCTGTAATTTGACTTTATGTATGTGACACAATTATTCGCTATGGATGAACATTCAATAATATTATATTAAAGCATTTAAACTATTTAATAGTTTTGTTAGACAGAAAAATTCATTTTTAATAGCTTTTAGTAATTATGTATTACTTTATATCTTAATGTGCTGAATATTTTTTTGTCACCGAGTCTCACTGAGCTTTTTAGATATACTGTATACACACGTGCGCTAATAATGTTAATTGTGTTAGAGCTTAGGAAGGTTGTATTTAGAGGATGTGTAACCATACATTGTGGCAAAACATTTAGGAAAAGCTACTTCCACTTTGTTTGTGAGTGTGACGCCTTAGATCATTCAACCACCGAAGTGAGTTATATTGATGTAAAGGATATTAAACTTTGCATATACTAGTGGTGTGTTTGTTCGTAATCATTATGTTTTACAACATTGAGTTTGAGCTAAACCCTGAATTCATCGCATCCTGTACGTATATAGATGTCGTTAATTTTTATTTATTTTTTACTTGTGCGTTTATAAAACTTATTACATGGAATGACCATCGCTACCATGACTGAGCTAATACGTTCCTTGAGGAATTTATAAGAACAAGTTATAACTTTTCTGTTTAGAAATTCTACTCCGTCCTTTAATATAAAACTTGTATTTCTGTGTAGGGCGACTTAAAATAATATATAAAGCCTAATTGTGTGAATGGTTTGGTAGTAAATTAAAACTCTTTCACATGCCCATTTCATTGATAAGGAAAATTTCTGTACAGTTTTGTGAACTGGCCTCTTCCTTCTATTGACCATTTCACGTACTGGGCCAAAATTGCTTTAAATCTTGCCCATTTCATGAACTGGAACTTTTTATTATTATTATTATTATTATTATTATTATTATTATTATTACCACCGCGTCTTACTACCCGTTCTGGTTGTACGCACTTACGCTAATGTGTAATGTTAGGGTGATTGTGAGATGAAATGGAGGACCTACAGTTTAACGTGGAATCCGAACCACGGTGGAGGCCTGGCATTCCCCACATTCCCAAGATGTATTGTCAGAGGTGAATGAAAGGTTTGATAATCAGATAAATCTGTGCCGGGACCGAGGATTGAACCTCAGCCGCCAGCACAGAAGTCTGACACCTTACCCCTAGACCGCCAGGTCACCTACTGGAACTTTTTGAACTATCTACTCTAAGCTAAACTGAAATTCATTTTAAGATATTTTAATAAACTAACCCAACTTAATTTAACCTAACCTTCTATTCCTTAACATAAATAAGTTAAATTATCTTAAAGACCAAACTTTTCTTTGCTTATGCATTTCACGGGCTGGGAAAAAACTCTTCCATTTTATGAACTTGTTAACGATTGGAGCAGACATACTCTTGAAATAGCCAGTTTATGAACTAGGCAACACAAGCGTTGCACAATTCCCGAAATTATCAGGAGGGGAGGCCAGTTAGCAGAATGTGTATGTACGAGCTACCTCGCAAAAAGTCCGGATCTTATCATCTTGAATGCAATAACTTATTGAGGTGGAGTCCATAAACAAAAGAAAGCTAGCACACAACTAATATTATGCTCTGTATCAAGACTGCTACAGTTGTACAAGCAGCTCCAACAGATAGTCAAGTAAGAATCTTTAAACGCTCCAAGATTCGTATTTTAAAGGCCCATCCTTTCCCACAAACATGATGATATCCTATCCACCAATGGTGACAAAAACAAAAGCTTTGTGGTATTGGGTGCTTGACAAGTAAGGTTCCATAAAATACTGCGCTCGTGAGTCATTGTTACACGAGACATCTCCCTGTTTAGAAAACGAAAAAAACCTACAAAACTATGGGGTCAGATAGCTATAGCAACACTTATTTCTACGGGGGATTTTAAAATACTTAAGATTAGCCCTTCGACCTTTTCCATTAGTATTATACTTTCTCATATCACTAGAAAATATTGTGATCGTGAAAAAAAATCGATCTATAGACTATGATGAATCTTTACGTTTTATGTGAACATGAACCCAAAAATTGGATTTTAAAATTATCTCTGTCCCTATTTCTGTCTTTCAGTCTGTCCCTGGCCACGGATCCAAAACGGTTTGATGGATTTTGTTCAAACATGATATTAAGATTTTATAGGGCCATTACATAAGCCTTTTTCACCCCAAACCCTTTACTTTATATAAGTTTATTGATATGTAATTTTTTTGAATTCCAAATCTATCGAAAATAGCTCTAACGATTTTGTTTAAAATGCACATCTAGGATTTGTTTTACATGTCAAATAGCACTGTATAGTTATTATTATTATTATTAGCACCGCGTCTTACTACCCGTTCGGGTTATACGCACTTACGCTAATGTGTAATGGTAGGGTGATTGTGAGATGAAATGAAGGACCTACAGTTTAACGTGGAATCCGAACCACGGTGGAGGCCTGGCCTTCCCCACATTCACAATATGTCTTGTAAGAAATGAAGGAAGGGTTTGGTAATCAGATAAATCTTTGCCGGGACCGAGGATTGAACCCCGGCCGCCAGCATAGAAGTCTGACACCTTACCCCTAGACCGCCAGGTCACCGATACACTGTATAGTTAGTTTTCAGGGGGAAAAAATCGTAGAAAGGGTAGTCTATTGGGGGTAAATTTTTGAAAATTCTAAATATTTCCAAAAAATGACAAATAGACATATTTAATTGTTTTTGGGGTAAAAAATAATTTATGGGTTGTTTACTGATGACTGATTTTTCTAAAACCTTAAATATTTTACAAATGGTATTGACAATTTGGTTCCAAATGGATATCTTGAGAATGTTTGACATGGAAATTAAAACTATATTTTGGTTTTTGGTGTCAGAACTCAGTTATGGGTAATTTACAAATTACTGGTTTTTAAAAACAGTAAGTATTTAATAAAAATGGCCCAACGATTCGTTTCCAAAAGGGTAGCCCTATCTTGGGAATGTTTGAGATCACAAATGATCATGTAAACTTTGTTTGGGGGTCAAAATTCGATAAATAAACGTTTAACAAAAGGGATTTTTGAAAACTTTAATTATTTTTAAAATCGTTATTACGATTTTGCTTAGAACGTATATTTGGGGATTGTTTGTTATGAGAATGACAATGCTGTATCATATGTTTTTGGTGAGGAAATTTTTTTATGGGAAGTTTATTATCCCTACCTGTGGCTTCGGGGTTAACTGGTTGATGTCACGACGATGGCAACGTTGTGTTCAGACACGTGTGGGCTTTGCCGGAGCGGCGGGTGTAGACCATCCCGTGTAATCGCTGGTGACAAGGACAAGCAGATGGAAAAGGTGGAGAGGTAGAAGTAAGGAGTCCCAGCAACGTGAGTCATGGTGGGAGGTAGGATAGAGTCCCGGCAACGTGAGTCGCGGTGAGAGATAGGATAGAGTCCCGGCAACGTGAGTCGCGGTGGGAGGTAGGATAGAGTCCCGGCAACGTGAGTCGCGGTGGGAAGTAGGATAGAGTCCCGGCAACGTGAGTCGCGGTGGGAAGTAGGATAGAGTCCCGGCAACGTGAGTCGCGGTGGGAGGTAGGATACTGTCCGGCATGTGAGTCGTGGTGGGAGGTAAAGGATGATGGCGGAAGGAGAGGGAGTTCAGACAATATTGCTCTTTTAAAAAAACGACAATTTATTAGCTCTTTCAAACAGGTGGCGTACCCGGGTTAGGTAGCCACTCTTCGACTGGCCTCTGACCGTGGAATCACCATGTTAAATACCCTCCACTGCTGCCTGGCCTTGTCCAATGGGAGAAAAGTGAGCTTCCCATTGTCGTGGAAACATGAGTGATAATGGCCGCCAAGCGAGCCAATATAAAGCGGAGTTCTCATGGGTGCTGAGTACAGTGGGGAACTCGTCATAAACGGCTTAGAGAGCATGGACTGTGGAGCGGTCCAGGCAGTAAAGAGGGTGGGTGTCGCGGCCTGTGTAAGTGCGGAGGAATGATACAAGGGCTGACTTAACATTAAGGCACAACAGGGTTACTGATAAATGTTGTTTATTTAATTTAAATATTTTTAAATTGGTTTTAGAGATTTGGTTAAAATTGGTTAGAGGTTAAGTTGCTTTAATTATAAATACTTTTATAAATTTGTTTGGTTTTTAAAAAGTTAATATTTTAATGACTGATTTTTGTAAAAAAAAATTCAAATAGCTCTAATAATTTGGTTTAAAATCAGTATCCGGTGATTATGTTACGTTATCAATAATAATATATTTTTATTTATTTATTCTTGGAGCTAACGGAGGAGGTAAAGGATAAGGAGCAATGGCAATCTAAGTCATTGACAAAAGGAATGGATATATCGGTCATAAGACAGAACGCCTAATATTATGATAATAATAATATATCCAAAATAAATTAATTTAAGGGTGGTTTACTGATGATTAATTATTATAGATTTTTTTTTTTAAATATTGACCTTGAATATTGTATTCAAAATGGGAATCTGGGAATAATTTTTCATTATAAATAGGAATGCATTTTTATTTTTTACAAATCAATAGATTTAGTATCGTTTACAAATAATTTATTTTTGAAAACTTAAATTTTTTAAATATATTTGAACAATTTGGGTTAAACTGTATATATTAAGTGTGTTTATTCTGATTATTATGTGTTTATTTTTATGAGTAAAATTTACTCAAGGATGGTTTACTCAAAACCGATGTTTGAAAATTTATCTTGGAAACCATAATACACAACATGAGAACATTTGTAAGATTGTGTCGTATCATTTATTTAAAACATAGAATTAACGCTACTGGTTTTATGTCTTATTTGACGTATAACCACCAAAAACGCTATAAATTAAGTCATTGCCCATTCACTATTACATATTTGCTAAAATGCCGGTCTAACGCTTCTGAGTACTTGTAGCCTAGTGCAACTCCTAAGAAACGTCCATATATTGAACTATTTGGACTGTCAAGTGGAAGGACTACCTTGTAATAATAATATTAATTAATATTTACCACCGTGTCTTACTACCCGTTCGGTTTATACGCTTTTTAAGTACTAATTACTCTAATGGATTAGGACTTGGGAAGGTTGAATTAGAGGAAGTGAACCCACATTTGCGTGGAGGTAGAGTGAAAAACCATTTAGGAAAAACCATCCCCAGTTCACCCGACCAAGATTCGAACCTCGATCTCCCCGTCCTCAGCAGTCGAGCTTCAACACGACAAGCGCGTTAGCCAACTAACGCCACCGAGGCGGGTGACTACCTTGTAAAACTTGAGAAACGCTATCAGTGCGACGCCTAAAAAACGTCCATATATTGAACTATTTGGACTGTTTAGCACGAAGCTAGTGTTACAGTGTTGTCATATGTCAGTTTGGTCCGAAAGAGTGAAGGGGGAGCGAGATAATCTGTTGTTTACATGAGTCAAGTTTCTTGGAAAGGGAAAGAAAGGCTAGCGTGCGACTTTTATTAAAGACCACTCATTTTGCAGAAATCTGCTGCTTTATTTTTAGGTTGAACTTAAATAATCAGTAATATGGTTTTCTTTATATTTCTTACCTTGTGGACGAAAACATATTTAATTCGACTTTCTCATGTTATACTGGTTTGCTGGTGACGAGATTGGGGTTCAAATCCCTGTGGATTGTACAGAGGATGTTTTTTTCTTAAAACAATTCCAAGCACGCAATTTTTATATATTTATTTTTTAGGACTACATCTTACTACCCGTTCAGGCTATACGCTTATGTACTAATTACTCTAATGTGTTAGGCATCAGGAAAGTTAAATTAAGAGGAGGTGCATCCATATTTTCGTGGCGTGAGAGCGGAAAACTATTTAGGAAAAACCACCTGAGTGCACCCGACCGGAATCGAACCATGATCTCCGCGTCTTAAGCATTCCAGTTGAACACGGCGGGTAACACACACTATTAGACTGGGGGAGCAGGCAAAGTGATAGACAACAAAGTGGTCGACACGAGAGGACAAAGTGGTAGACAGCAAACTGCTAGACACGAAGAAACGACACGGACCAAGTGATCGACACAAGCTGGACCATGTGATAGACAACCAACCGGTAGACAAAATGCAAACAATTATTTGGAAGGCTGGGTGGGTCAAGTGGCCGACACGAGAGGACCAACTGCTCGACAAACTTTGATATAATCCAGTTAAGAGTGGGCTAAGTGAATGAACAGTTAATTCAAATCCTAAATAACACTGTTTGCTAGGTGTAAGTATTGTTTGACCTCCTATATAACACTATGCTAGGTGTAAGTATTGTTTGACCTCATAAAAAACACTGTTTACTAGGTGTAGGCTACCCTTATTTGCATGGTGGTAGAGTGAAGACCATTTATGAAAAACTACCCTCAGTACACCCGACTGAGATTCTAACCCCGATCTTCCTGTCATCGGCAGTCTAGTCTATTGCGAGTGAGATGCCTTAGAACATGCTACCCCTGAAGCGGGTTATATAGAAACAGAACAAGAGGAATGAGCGGTGGTGGGGAGCGGAAAAATGTTCAAAAATGCACCTACCTTTTCAAACGCGTGAGCTACATACTAGTAAAATATTTATACTAGCTTTCTTGACTTGATTTAAAAACAAGTTCACACACTTTAGATTTACAATCTTGCAAAATGACAG
>CABEEJ010000052.1:489763-529792 GCA_901482245.1 Timema douglasi
AACTCTTGTGTCACACTTGCTGACCCTTCACGGCACACTGGTTGAAAAAAAATGGCTTTTAAGCTTTAGGTAAAGACGTGTGCATTATATTTATCCTTCATAATAGCACGCGACTTTTCGTGATATGTCTGTCTCCATATATTAAGGACCAAATATAAACATTTTGGAAAGGGTTTTAATTTTTCTCCAAAATATTAACAATGGCACAAAAATAATTGTTTATGAGCAAGGTAATACGTTTTTTGAAAGTTATTAAAAAGCCCTATTCTGAAATCATTTTTGCTATAATTTGAAAAAATAATCTTTAAGGCGTTATTTAATGAAGGCTATATCGATTCATTTGGTCAGACCCCTATCGGTGGTTGTAAGGTATAAGGCGTCATTCTCACGATAGTACGGGTTACTTATGATGGAGAGCTTGGGGCTAAAATTCCAGGTGGAATAAAAAATTCCTAGAGGCTTTGCTACACTTCCACACTGCAAATATCCTATAGGCCTACATGCATTTTCTCTCCATTCTGCCTTCCTTATCCCTACCCCATTACTGTACATATTCGGACAGCCTTACCAGGTAGTAAGACGTGCCGTGAAAGAAAGTGGGATGTACTAGAACAATGCCTATTTAAAGAGTTTTAAAAAAACTTGACTTAACTTTTTTATTTATGATATATTTTACCTATTATTTATTAATTTGTTCTCTACTTTATGAATTAATTGAGTGATAAAACTACCCAAATCGTTGATTACGTTCATATAAACTGGTTTGCTAGTGATGGGCTGGGGCTTGAAACCTGAGTGTGTAAGCTAATGATTATTTGTAATGGTTTTACACACGTGCACACGTACACACAGATACACACAGATACACACACACGCATGCACATAAACAAGCGCAAACAAACGCACAGACACACGCTAGACACACATGCACGTACACAGAAACACGCACAAACACACGTGTTCTCGTTTTATTATTATTATTATTATTATTAGCACCACGTCTTACTACCCGTTCGGGTTATACGCACTTACGCTAATGTGTAATGGTAGGGTGATTGTGAGATGAAATGAAGGACCTACAGTTTAACGTGGGATCTGAACCACGGTGGAGGCCTGACATTCCCCACATTTACAAGATGTCTTGTCAATGTTCTCGTTCTCTCTTTCGTTCTCTTCTACTTTCTTTCTCTCTTTTTTATTTCTCTAACTTTAAACTATATTGATCTCTTTCTTTTCAGCAATCTTTATCTCTTTCTATTTGTATCCCTCTTTTGCTCTCTTTTTATATCCCGTTCTTTCTCTCTCTTGCTCAATACTTCTTTCTTAATCTCTATCCTTCATATTTTTTATCTATTTCCTTTCGTCTATATTTATGTTATTTGTTTTATCTTTCTATATCTCTTTGACTTCATTTTATTTTTCGCTCTTTTTGGGTCTTTTCTCTCTCTATTTCTTATTTTTCTTTCTTTAGCGCTCTTATCTCTCTCTCTTTCTCTCTTTATTTCACTCCCAAAATCAAATACACTTCTTCAAAATTATCCCTTCCACATCCCTAATTCATGAGTATGATTAATCTGCATGTATCCCAATAGGGATAGTGTGATGTAGTGGGGTGGGGTAATGAAATTTAATGGCCCATTTTGAATAAAGAAAAACATTAATAGTTGGGATTTTGCTTTAATAAAAAAGTATCTTCTCTAACGTTTTATTTGTATGTAGAGTGTCCTTAATTTTACATATCTAATATAAATTATAGCTCGGTATAAATTTAGGTTCATTTTTAGAAAACACTGTTACCACAAACACATATTTTTAGAGACGCCTATTGGCATTGGAACACAGAGCTATTTTATTCTTTCACACATCAATTTTGGTATTTACTGCACCATATGTTATCATTTTCTTTTACGTTATAGAAATATTCAAGAATTCCAAATTTAAAGGAAATCTGTCTGGTTACAGCTTAATTTTCATAATATGAGCCCTTTGGAGAATACAGATTTTTTTTCGCCAACATTTACTATTTTATCAGTAGTGATAATATCTATCAAAAATTACATCTGCATATCACGTCACATTACGTACTCGTTTGGACTATATGAACTTATTTTACGCTTATAAAGTAGAGTTGGAGAAGGTAGACTTTAGAGGAATTAAAATCACATTTGTGAGAAGGAATAGTTGAAAAGCATTTAGGGAAAACCACTTTTAGTACATCAAACCCGGATTAAAACCTGGTCCTCTCCGTTACAGCCCAACCAGAATATACGAGAGCATTTATAAAAAAGTGATAATGGGACACATAGAAGACCTTACGTGCACTGGACATTTTCCATAAGAGGCTCTGTATACGGGAGCTCTCCAACTAAGCGTCATGGGGATACAAGGACACAAGAGAACCTTATGCACCTTACGTAATGTGGGCCGTATCTTGATATCTCCACCCTCAGACCTATCGTCTACCACGATCCTGTCCCCCTTTTCTTAATTCCTTCTCCACGCTCAAACAATACCTCCCTTATTCTGAAAATATTAGTCATTCTACTTGACAACTCTCATCACTCAACTTGTAGCTGAGTGGGAAAGTGATTACACAAGTTAGTCATGCTTTAGATCATCTTCCCACTATATCTTAATATATCTATCTAACCACTGTTCTTGATATAATTTATAATATGATGATGATGAAATTGAACTAATTAAGTTTATTAATATCATTCTTGATATGAGGAACAAGCCATGATATTTTACTCAGCTCGATTCTTGAAGGTGTTTTTATATTAGGAGGTGCAATTTTGTAGGGCATTACTGTCTGTCGTTGATTGAACCAGTACTAGCCCCTGTTTTATATTGATGCATACATCAAAGATGCCTGAAGTGGCATGAAAATCCACTTCTTCTAACCTCAATCCAGCATTTACATACCGTATAGTTGGATAGTTTTCAAGCGGAATTGAAATACCTACATCTCTAGAATGATAAATAACTACAATGTTAATCTCGTAGACGATTCTTGAAAAGAGATAGCGTATTCCGTAATTGGTGATTCTTCAAGTACTTCAAAAATATTCTATTTACAGAATATGTATTCTGATATGTAGAAGATAATATTGAGGTAGTGTGTATAATCTTACGCATTGAGTAGATATCCTGAGCTCGTTCCCGTTAGTTAATAATCCAGGGATATACAAAACGTAGGAATGATGATTGAAGCTGATTATAGCCGTGTTGAAGATTACAGAGTTTCCAACATTCAATATATCAATAATAGTCATCTATTATTTTGTAAAGTATATCAGGTTATCATTAGATGTCAACTTTTCCACCGTTCTACTCTCATTGTAACGTGCTGAAGAGAGTTATTTTTTAATCTTTTACAAGCACCATCACTTACACGTTTCAAATTTAACCTTAATAGTATTTTCCCGTCTCTAAAATAGACCATATCTATTCGCTCGTTGACTAGTTGCACAAAGATAGCCCTACTTTTCGTTCATTTTGTGACTGGAAGGTAAATGATATAGTTTAGGGCTTCCACGAACTTATATCCTGGAGGAGCTATCATTTTGAGCTTGTGCAGAGTATAGATCAGCTCTCCGTTTACGTAAGCTCGGCCTGCAAGACAAAATTATATCTGAATCGTGTTTACATATAGGATGCTCGTAGTTTTGGTCAAGACAAGTGTATTTCTACCATTTAACACGATTGCGTCAAACCCAAGCAGTGGGGCGAAATTAAAAGTTGACCTCTTCAGAACAGGTGATGTATCTCTTTAAGATAGTCGGTACACTGATGATTGAGTTTTACGTCTACATACAGTTATCTTCTTAGATATTGGTTCAAAGCTCGGCTCATAAGTACCGGCAGGAATATTATACTCTTTCTGTCCACACTAGAATTTATCAAGTGTAGTCCGGCTGATCAATACATTAACCCATCCTTTTTTCACCATTATCTTCTCCCAATATGATCTGAGTAAATAGTTATCTCAGATTTGAACTCCGACCCGTCAACGTTAACGGCATGGACTTGTTTACTCTGACCAGGGCTTAGCACAAGTATTTATCATTAGGAAAGCTAGGCATAGATGACCACAGAATACAGTGCCGTAATCTTGGTAACGATCATGATTATAGATATGTATTCCCGTGAGGTATTGCACGAGATTGGGGGGAGGTCTTAGATTATCAAAACTATCAAAGTATTTAGCTCTACCTTCGTGATTTTATAGGACAGGCAATACGTAACTTTACCACTATCCTCAACGAGATTGATGATTTCACACCCTTTTGTCCATTGAAGGAGAATAGGTAGATCATATCAAGCGAAAACACCTCTAAAGAATTAATATATTTGCTTTTATTGGGTTTCGGTATCGAGTAGCGTCTCGATCCGTTTTTTGAGTATGGACAAAGATCTGATACATCCCACTACCCATTGCAATTATTTAAAGTTTACGATTATGTATTTGAGCTTCACTCAGTTGCTTGGTGTTACCTTTACACTCTTCACTTCTTTCGTAATCCTTGCAGCCCCTTCTGCGACAGCACCTAAAGCTTTTATCAGAGGAACAATGGGTGAGATCCTCCCTTCTTGCTCTTCTTTAACTCGTACGTCGTTGGGTATGTGTATTATTTCGTTTCAAAAATCTTACTAGTTATAAGTAAATGTCTCCATTCTTAGATAAAGGAGAGAAAAAGTGTGATTGGCACACCGAAACACTTATATATTACTCAAAGACGGTTTATTGTATAATGTGTATCTTAATAAGAGAATTTCAACATAAGCTCACAGAAACCTAAAGTTCCCTCTAGCTAAAGTCACAAACATTTAAACTCAGACTAATTGTATACACTTATTTATGCTTAACACATTTTGTAGATACCCACTTTGGTGGTCATTCTTACAATAGATTGGAGTGCCAATGTTGGGCAAATCAGTGTTCGAATAATTTTCTGAGGTAACGAGGGTGTTTTTTTCCTAAAAGGTTTCTCACTCTCTTTCCACGCAAATGTAGATTGTCCTACACCTCCTCCTACTTCAATCTTCTTCATCGCGTACACACAAGCGCAGTTGGTGCATATTTGCATATTACCCCAGTTAGTTGCGAATCGTGGAGTTTAAAAATTAGTTTAGATTTAGTATGTACAGTATATTTAATTTAGAGAAAAAGAGGGTGGAAGAAAATTTTTATGTTTTATATTGATTAGGGGCTACCAAAAATAAGCCGCCATGTTTATTTGTGGGTTAGCATATATAAATTCATCTATCCTACATTCATTAGAATATAGTCCATGAATTTATAAGAACTTACTTCATTGCTAGCCTTAAAAGAAACGCTTTCATTTGATTGATCAATACATACCCCCATATCCCAAAATAGCCTCAGTTTACGTGTATATGAACACCCCTGTGCAGGGTTTTAAAAGAAATAAATGCAACACTTCTTGGCTGAGGTATCTTGATCTTAAATAAATAGATTACAAATAACACATTATTAATCAATTTTAATTTAAGGCCTTGTGCACACAGGATGACACAAAACATTTCGAAACATCTTGAAACCATGAAACAAAAAACGTTTTAACTAATGTTTTCAAATGAAACATTATGAAGCAAAATATATTAGAACAAATATATTTCAAGCTGTGTCTATCGCACAAACAATGTTACGTCTTCCAGCAACCCAGGTAAAACCATGTCAAGGAAAAAAAACCTCTCTGTGATATACTCTACCCATCATATAGAATGTAATATGAGTAGTTCTATTCTACTTTCTATGCTTCTTTTATTTATGATTTCATTTTCATTACCTGGAGGAAGATATTCTAATTCAAACCAATTGTACCTACCTCAACGCCTCCTTTCTAATTTAACCTATTCTGACTTAAAACTAGTGCATTGTTCTGCATTTACAACCGGGGATATCCAGTTTTACTGGATTTTTATGGCACTCTCCTATTGTGAGGTCTTCTTTGGCCAAACTGGGTAACTTTTACTGAGTGGCCATCCTCTCAGGCTAACTGATGGGTATGGGTGCTAGGTTGGCTCCAGCTCTGGCTTTCACTTGTCTCCAAGTGCGTCAAGGCCTTGCGTATCTCTGGGGCATACCCTCCATCTACAATGTTTGTCTTTCTGATGTGTGCCTGGCAGATTGTCAGTGAAAAGCCCCGGCCCTGCATGGTACCGGATTCCTGTGCTCGGCCCCACTCATCGACATGCCTTACAGGGGACCAGGAAAATTGCTATTTATATGTTCGTCCTATCTTAGTATTATTGTTTATTAAGTTTCCAGGTTACCCTGTTTCCCTCTTTCTTCTATCCTTCTTAGTCTTAGTCCTCATCATTGTTGCTATCTGTTTCGTCTCATTGTCTCTCGTATATGACCCTATGTCTTCTTTATCCTTCTGTCCTAAGTCTGTACATGTAGTCTTATCCATACTTCAGTGAGACTGCAGTCGTGACCTTGATGAAGAGGTTCTACATCACATAATCTGGTAATATAACGTTCACCTGGTGTCCTTGTAGCATGTGTTGTTGGTATATTTTTAATTCCTGATTTAAATGGCATTCTCAAACCACATTTTCCAGTGTTGACTCTTCTCCAAATTCACACATTCCCTTCTCCCTCAGTCACCTACTGAAAATAAGCGCATTGTACGGCCCATATCCTTCGATGTAGTGGACTAGGTCCTCGGTGGGTTGGAGAGGTCTTAGCTCCATTTTCTCCCTCACGTCCAGAAACATTATAAATATCCTTCTTACCTTTATACTCCCTACCCAGTAATCCTGCTACTCATCCATAATATCTTGTAATATCTCATCTGAATTCGATATCCCTACCTTGGCCATTTAACAACACTTTTCAGTTTGTTTTTTCTGAGGCAGTACATTTCGCCTCTCATAGGAACTTTTAAGTCCAACTGGTATACTCTTGGCGTGACATTTAGCGTTTCATTGGTTGTGGTCGATTATTTCCCGGAGAGCCTCATAAGTATAAACCTTTGAGTCCTCCACAGCCGCTCAGCCAGTACCACATTATTTAACCGATACGCCATGCACTTGCACCGTAACCCACAATGAATACAAGTATTATCTCAGAATATTTCATTATCTTCCCCATAGTGAGTTAGAATCTCCTCTACCCTATGCTGACAATTTTGTTCATGGCTCTTTTGGCTTTTCTCCGGACTTTCTTTATGTGCGCCTTAAATTTCCGTTTTTCATTTAATATCAGGCCCAGATACCTTGTTGTTCTACTCCGCTAAGGAACCGGTCCATCGTTTTTTCATTCATTCATCGATTTCTCAGGAGCACCCACCTAAACATCATATATGTGGTCTCTGCGAGTGCTAGTTTTAGTTTATATCTCTTGCACCATTCATTTAGGCAATTTAGTACATAGTTACTTTTAGTATAGAATTACTCTCTTGATCTTCCTTTGTTTACTAACAACTATCGTCCGCGAAGGCCACAAATCCCGTTGTCCCAGAGAGACGCCATCTCAAGCAACTTCGCTTCCAATCCCACGTCCCAAAAAGTTTGTTCACTCACTGACCCTTGGGGACACCCCCTGATCAGTATATTGTTTAGGGGTACTCCTGAGTGTCTGTGTCACATATCTACCTTTACTATAGTCCAGGAATCTGTAATTTAGCTGCCCAGGACGTCCGATATTTTGGAGTCTCTTGAAGATGTTATGTCACCACAGGTTATCGAATGCCCCGATAGTATATTTCTCCTGTGAGTTTTATATGATATTCATAGCCGTACTTATTGAGTGGTCTTTATATCTTCTCTTCCTAAATCCATATCGACTTTGAGGCATACAATTGATTTCCCTATATTTTAATAATATTGCATAAAGTACCTTCTCTTGAACCTTGCCACACGCAAAAGACATATAGGACGGTATTATTTTGAAAGTAGAATGTCCTTGTCACCCGCCTCGGTGGCGTAGTTGGCTAACGCGCTAGTCGTGTTGAGCTCGACTGCTGAGGACGGGGAGATCGAGGTTCGAATCTCGGTCGGGTGAACTGAGGGTGGTTTTCCCTAAGTGGTTTTCCACTCTCCCTCCACGCAAATGCGGGTTCACTTCCTATAATTCAACCTTCCCAATTCCCAATCCATTAGCGTAATTAGTACTTAAAAGCGTATAACCCGAAAGGGTAGTAAGACGCTGTGCTAATATTATTATTATTAAGGTCCTTGTCTTCTCCCATACTATGAAAGACTACGTCATTATTTTTCCAGAGTTTATGTACTCAGCCTTGTACCAGGAATTCATTTATGAGTTGGGATACAAATGGAGAGATTAATTCGGCTGTTGATTGTAGCACCTTGACCTTGATACCATATTTAACTTTATTGTCGTTTTTATAAAAAGTTATGGTAATGGTGAATTTTTGGCAAATACGGTTTTTATCATCTGTGAAATTTGGGGTTTCCTCTTTCATAGTGAAGAATTAACAGTTGGGGGGCTGGTTGTTGTGTATATTCTAGATTTAAGTTAGTTTATAAGTCGTTCGCTGATATAATCAATCGTTTCAGAAAGTTCACGCTAAATACCTCAAATAAATAATGTATTATTAGTATTATTATAATATTATAATTACAGTTATAGTATTATTATGTGTATTATTATTTTATAGTTTGTTATATTTTATTATTATTATTATTGTTACTAAGATATTGTAAATTATTATTATTATTATTATTATTGTTACTAAGATATCGTAAGGATATCTGGAAATATGTTAAAAATAATCAAATAAGTAAATTATAACTGTTGAATATATATATTAATGGTGTTATTATCACAGGTTCTCTATTAATAGCGAATTAATTTGGGACTTACTTTCAATCTGACTATAACTCTGCCTTACCTGTAACACCCTACCCTGTGATTGAAACTAATGTGTCGTTGTAACCATGCTACTTTATGCCTGTGGATGCTGATATAGCTATTAGATTTTCGACCAAAGCCTGTCAAATGAATCTTTTACCCTGGCTTATAAGCAATTTATTGCTGTACCTATTCATAAAAAAGGGATAAAACAAATATTTGTAACAAAATACCTACCTATTTCACTCCTAAATAATTATTCTAAGGTATTATGGAAAACAATACATGAATATACTTTTCACAATTTAAAAAACAAAATATAGGACAATCTACACGGCTTTTTAAAAATATATATAAATATATATATATATATATCTACTGTCATGAATTTAGTGGATTTTCTTGGGTATAATCCTTCCTTACACCTTGGTAAGATCTAAGCTTGAATATTCTCGTGTATATTTGAATTCTATTACCTTAACTGACTCCCTGATTGGATAATGTAAAACGTAATTTTAATGCTACTTGCTATGACAAATTCCTTTGTAACCGGGTCTATCATGGTAATGAAAGAATTCGAAACCTTTTAGGGCTCCAAACTCTCTTTTTGCATATACTCTATTGTGATGATCTTTTGGTTTTAATATTTTCAATAGCAGAATTTATTTTAAATTTGCCCTTGAACTTATAGGTATTCAATATTCTCGGGCCTTTCTAAAACTTTTTTTTTACCAATTGCTTACTCTCAGCCTTCTTTACTGTTGTATTCGTAGCACACATTCTAATTTGCCGATTTTGACTTTTATCTTAAAAGAATAGCCAAACTCAGCTTTTTAAGGAATTTCTTTACAATTAAAGACTTTAAAAAATGTTCTTTATTAATATATTTTTAAATACTTTCATTTTCGATTAGTTTCATACAAAATTATTCACATTTTTTGTATATATATCAACCACTATACCGCATTGTATCATTTTAGTGTCTCAATTTAATAATTTAAATTGTTGTTTAGCCATTGGATAATTATTGTTTTCCTATGTTATCTATATTTTCTTTTCCTATGTATTTTCCAACGCTGGCTTGTGTTAAAAGTCTTGCGACTGGTGTTCAGACTTATGATAAAGGAAATTTAAATAAAAAATGAATTGAAATAATGTATGATTAATGTGTATCTCAATTACTAACCTATACAGTATACATTTTCTGGGATTATCTTTACTATAATTTAACAAATTACTTTTTATTTTTTAGGAACTAAGTTAATTTTAAACTTATTTTTTGATCACCACGTCATACCACCCGTTCAAGTTATACATAAATGTATGACTGTTTTTCGTCTTGAACTATAAACATTGTGAATAAATACTTTTACTTCCCTTTATATATTGTTAAATTAAAACAAAATCGACATAATACGTTAATTTTATATTGGACCTCTCTTATAAAAATAAGATTTCTAAAGATTTCCCCAAATCTCAATAAATATATCTACCATTCTAATTAGTAAATATCTCAAGATTCTATGAGGATACCATCACATATTAATACAAAGATTTATAGCAAGGATTATCACTAAAAATGATTATTTTTAGATTTGCTACCTACCTCGTTGGTGTAGTTAGCTAACGCGCTAGTTTCATGTTGAGCTAGACTGCAGAGGACGGGGAGATCGAGGTTCGAATTTCGCTCGGGTGAACTGGGGTGCTTTTTCCCAAACGGGTTTCCGACTCCCTCTACGCAAATGCGGGTTCGCTTAATCTATATTTAACCTTCTCATTTCCTAATCCACTAGTGTAATTAGTACTTGAGCGTATAGCTCAAATGGGTAGTAAGACGTGGTGCTAAGTAAGTAAGTATTTTGGATTTTCTTACATCTTTCTTTAAACTTGAGTGATGTAGCACATTTTAAGACAATTATAAACTAAATACACTCGTAATGTGAATGAAATATACAAAAAATAAATCAAGAGGCTAGTAAATACATTATTTAGATTCACAATACAATTTTGTTGGATGGTACCAACCAAGCTGATCTAATCAATATGATTTGTTCCATTGAAAGTTTCGATAAGCATTTTAATCTTCATATTGGTATTTTAAAAAATCCAATCATATTATATATGCAATATGGTTTGTTTAGTGTCCTACAAATACTCTTGTGCTATATAGTATCTGTACGTTCGACTTTAATTGTCTGAACTAAATAAATGATACAACAAAATAATTGTACACAATTCCTTATAAAATAGAACAAATTTCCAAAAATATAGTATCAGTAGGCTGCCCTTGGATAAGTTTTTATTCGAAAACAAGTACACAGTTTTATACAGTATAGACCAGAGGTTGGGCTCACGAATATTTTCAGACGATCACGTGGAAACTTTAACATCGTTGAAAGTGAGTCTAGACTCACAACTGTATCAAGAACTATCAAACACATGTCAATTGTGACCAAAATAGCTTTAATCGGTAATAATTGGTGAGCTTATAAGAAATCCAAGTAGTTGAATAGGAAAATGTTTATTGCATATACTCTAGAAAGATTAGGGGACACAAGCATTTGAGGAAACATTGAAATTAAGGATAAGATGTATGGACAAAAAAAATGTAAACACAAAATCCTGCAGAAATGATGGATGATCGCGCAACCTTTAATAGGCCTCCAAGTCGTCCAGGGGCCCAAAAAGGTTGCAGACACCTGATGTAAACCATGCAAAATAATTTCTAAATCTCAATTTTAAACATAGTCTAAAGACTATCTTATATTTTCATGAATCATTAATCAGTAAGTTCCACGTAAATTATTTTTTTCTCTGTAAAACAAGTATAGTGATATTTACCATGTAAAACTATCACCAGATATACATAAATAAAAATCTCTAGTCACTTTTATGCATTCAGAAACCCGTCATTAGTAAACCATTTATCTTGGAGCCGGAATCAGAATTATAATTTTTTAAAGTAGGTCTGATAATATAACCATATGAATACCTTGTTTGTAATGTATATATCAAAGTCTCAGCTGTGGCCTCATGATAGGAAACCAGAGGGACAGGCAGAAAACTAGAGGGACATAAAAGAAACTTGAGGGACAGACACAAATGTAAAGCCTACCTTTTGAGTTTGGATTAACAAAAGAATAATAATCTTGAAACGTTGAAACATCAACATTAATATAATTATCTTGATGTTAAAAATGCACATGGTTATACTACTTTATCTATGAGAAAGTAAATAAAATAATTATTTTGTTAAAAAATATATCGTTACTCTCGAAAGGTAGTATTTATTTATGCAAAATGGCAGCAAAGTACTAATCTAAATCACATCTAAGTTAATATTATTATAAATCATCTGAATTACTTTATTGTTTGAATCTTACATCTAAGACTATCTTCATCTTTCATATATTATAAAAACCTCTCTAGATTTTCAAAGAGAAAGTGATCGCGTGAGCGATTTAATTTATAATTCTACTTGAGCTGCTAGACTGTTTGGTTATGTTTGTGTTTCAGTGGAAGAAACTATGGAATGGTTTGCCCCGGTGTGGCTTATAGTAGCTTTGACCGCTCTCCATCCCTTGACATCAGCCAACATGAACAAAGTAGTAATAGGTAAGACTTGTCGAATAAATAAATTAAGTGTGGCTTCCTCGCCCTGTGTAACAAACTCATGAAATATTAAGGGCACCACCTTGGCGAAAGTAAATATCTTCACACTGTTTCAATTCTCATGGGAATTGCAGCTCTGATTCTTTAAAACCACAAATAAAATTTATCATTAACTTATATTTATATACTAGAAACGAATAATTGCGGTTGTTTAAAATACTAGATCTTGTTACAAATACACTTCACCTTGGACACAGAACTGTGGCAAACATTGAAAATGAGATGATTTTACATTTTCACAAGGTATATGTTTTAATTCACCCAGTTCAAAATGTAAGGCTATATATGTTGGCATCTTTAGTTTTTTATTTTTGCCGTGAAACATATATAAAAGTAAAAATTGATTATTTAAATATCGGTATTACGAGAGAGAGATGCTTTTTTTTTTCAATGAGTTGTAATCCTCCAAAAAGCAAATCTCTTAAGTGCACCACCTTTTTTAAAATAAATATCCTCGTGCTATACATTTTCAAAACTGCCATTCCTATAAGACAGTGGTTCTTAAACTTTTCAGTTACATGCTAGAATGTTATTCCCACCCTCCAAGATTGTCTAACTCAAAAGCTGCACTCTGAATAATATACATATAATATTAAAAAAATATTTTTTTAGTACATAAATACATATTATTTTGATTGTGTTTACTGTGGCGCTTTACATTTAGATTAAAATTACCGCTCAGCCAGTCAAATGTGTCATACTAAACGAATTGCTTATGCAAAAACTGAAATGTTCTCGTTTGAACAAAACCTGTTTTTTAAACAATTTTAATCTGTGGTCTTAATCCCCCCTTGCTATAAGAAATACTTCGATCATTAAAACGATCCACAAGGATTTTAACCTTTCTGTTATTACTATATTAGATATATTTAGGTAAGATAAATGTATTCTTGTAACCGTTTATTTTCATTGAAAAACTATTGGATTTCGTGTGGAGCGTTAGTGAGTAGAAAGGTTACTTTTGGACCACATTTTTGTGGGAGATAGCAGACAATTAACTTATATCCACCCATCCCCACCCTTCTCTTACCCACCCCCGGGAAAATATCAGATAAAAATTTATCTCCCCTGTTACGATCCATCGCCTCACGACTATTATTACATAATTTCACGTCACGTATAAGTGAGTTAGTAATAGAGATCAGATTACAGAAGAATCTATTAGGTGCGCAGGTCTCGATCACGTGACCTGGTAAGCAGATATTTTTTTTAGTACAATAGAGAAACGGGATTGTTTTCAAGAGTCATGGTAAGAGATGGTTGTATGGAGACTAGCTCTAACGTTGTGCTGAGAAACGGTCGACCGGGCTAGTCTAATCGGAGCAATAAAAGGAGGCTGTTTTACTAACGTAGACCAGGTGCGATATGTGTGTTGACCAAAAGTCAATCAATATACGATCACGATGCGTAAAGTGCGTAACCTCGTCACGGGATCGCCAAAACTCCGGCTTGGACGGCTTAGGCCGAAAGCAGTTTATTGCGCAATCTATTATACGAAAGTTGGTGAATCGTTCTGAGTGGGGCAATAGGGATCACGGTACTTGGTCGGAGATGGAACAGGCCCTACTTAATCTAACGAGTGAGTGTTCCTTGCAGGATTATGTGCGCTTGAATGTATAATGTAATGTGTCGGTGCCCCTCTGCCGTTAAGAATAATAAAGTCTATTGTGTATCATCTAGTGGATGGAGTTGTCATTTGTAAGTCCAAATACCAACTAATGTTTATAAGAAAAGATTAGGAAACAATCACGGACATGGTAAGACTAGGACGCTTCCACTCCAAGGGACAAAGCTGAGAGCAAGATACCGATAAGGTGGAGGAGAAGAGAAATTGAAGGGTGGGCCCAGCTTTGAACTCGCCAAAAACTTCACGAGGAAACGCCGCTGTGACTCAAAAACCCCCACGGTACACCCCGACGCGACGCCTCTTTCCCACCAAGGCTCCTCCACTCTCCAGCGTGCCCTCCCCCTCCCCTCAATGCCTCTTCCTACAAATTACAGTCAATGAGCGTCAAGCCTCACCCTTTCCTACAACAAATAAGTGTCAAGCCCCGCAACCTTTCATGGTCTTATAACCAATGCTCGTTTAGCCCTCTTTTACCCTTTACAACCGATGTGCCTCTGTCACTCTATCCCTATTTCACACCTTGCAGCCAAATTACATCTAGCCTCCTCCTACACTATAAACCTAGGGCCGCACTGCAGGTGGGTAATGGGTAGCTTGGAGGCTAGAGGGTGGAAGCTCGTGGGTGAAGGGTGGATATAGTCCAGCCGCACTGCACGATGGAATAATCTAGGTATCACCGTGGGTCCCATATCGCTTTCCGCTTGTAAACGGCCGAGATCAGCAGCTCCTCCATAACTTAACGCGTGGTGGCTAGGTGAAATTATCCAACACAACTGATTCCCTCGCTACATGCCTGGCGACTTGCTAGGCTGGTTGGGTGGGTTGGAGGACCCAGTGCGGCCGGTACCGTCTGACTGCATGTGACGGAAACGTGGCTGGTGGGTTGCTTGGCGACTCACCACCCACTACCCTCCAGATAAACAACTTGCACTGCGGCCGCAGCCTAAAACAATTAAGTATCTAGTCCCATCAATCCCATTCACCCAGTTCAAAATGTAAGGCTATTTATGTTGGTATCTTTAAACTTATAATTTTACCATGAAACATGAGTAAAAATAAAAATTTATTATTTAAATACCTGTATTACGAGAGAGATGATTTTTTTCAATGAGTTTCAATCCTCCAGAAAGCAAATCTCAAGTACACCACCTTTCTGCCAATGAGCGTCTAGCCAATCCTCTTCTTACTCTTTACAAACAATGAGCATCTAGCTTTCTCCTGTACCTTACAAGCAAAGAATGGTGTATCCCTGCCCCGCCCCCCTCTCATACTGGATTGAACACATATAATCAATAAAAGTAAATAAATATAAAACTATCCAAAAACTAAACAATAATTGACGCATCAACCCATGAACTTACATCCAATGAGCATCTAGCCCTCTGCCCTTATGTCCCCATACCCAACCACTCGAACTAAAACCAGTAAGTAAATCTCCCCAGTCCATGTTAACCAACCCCCACCCTCTCTCCTCCACCATCTCTATAGGCAAATGCTGGTGCACTTTACCTATTAAATACAGCGGGTAGCCTAACCTACTGATCTCAGGGGTCTCGACACATTAACCAGAACCTTTACCTGAAAATCCCTACTTGGCATCCTGATGTCAGATTCCTAACAACCCCTCATCATCCAGCCCTACCACCTTTTTGTCAACCTCAATACCCCAACATAATCCTCCATCACCCCACACCATACAACCAACCTCCACCGCCATCCTATCTTTCTGCAAATGTAACTTTAATTCTCCCCACACCTCCTATCACACATTCCAATGCCTTTAAACAATTTAAGACAAGCATGGAGATATCACACTACATTTGTGAAAGTAGAGTAAGTTAGTTACTGAGTTAAGGGTTCGAGGTTTGATTCCCAACGAGCTAAAGGCTTGTGGATAGACCCACAGACTGACCTTGATATATGTTATGGACCCACCTTCATCTTGGATGCTACCATGGGTGACCTCAATCCTCAATTCCTCCTATCCTCAGTCTTCACCTCCTCACACCCACTCCACTGCCTTTCCCTCTTTAAGACGAATAATCACTAATCTCAGACACACGATCCTATTATTCCTTATGGTTACATTAAATACAGTTAAAGAATGGATTAAGAAGATTAAGATATATCTCTTGATTAAATCCAAACCCTTATGAGTACGTTCTAAACATGTATATCTTAACGGAGAATTTTACTTTTATTTATTAAAGAATTAGAATACAAGCAACATCTGCTCTTTTAAACAAACTCCAGTCATCCTTACGTGTACTTTCTAACCCTTAATATCCCATCTTTTTGGGCTGTTAAATCACCTGACGTCATAACCACCTGCAGGGTTCATCTTTAATCTCTGATATTACATACTTTTCAACCTTGAAGATAGTGGATACACCTTATAAGCACCACCACGCCTTGGAACAGGTTCAGACAGGCACATGTGCATCTCTCAATCTTATTTCAGATGCCTACACAATATGAAGATAGGTTACCATCTTCTCAAAAATTGAAAATCAACTCCTCTTGTCAACTTCCAGCTTGTTAACATTTAATTATCCGACACTTATCAGAGTCAAAATACTAAGGCCCGACCATGCATGATATGGTATTAATCATTATACATTTATCAATACACAATTTAATCAATGTATAGTATTTATATGACACATACATATACATTACATATACATATACATTAATTATGACTTGCTACTCAGCCTAACCCAACCTTTATATATTCTTAGCGTTAAGGCTTGATACAACCACAAAAGGGAACTTTGGACTTAGCATGACAGTATAGGTTCGTATCCCGATAGAAATGAGTTTTCATACATAGCAACTTCTGTTTTATAACCGACTTCTCTACAGTCCTCTACCCTACCCACTCACCACCCAAATATATGTTTTACCATTGTCCTAGCCTTCAAGTCCATAACCTCTTACAAATCTCATCCTCAAAATACGGTACACTTCTTATCTCTGCTGATGAATCCCTCATCCTTGAGAATACTGGAATAAGACCCTCCTAGGGAGTAGGAGATGAAACCGAGTGAATCATCACACCACACCCAGAACCAATACCGTATATAAACCTTCACCCACATATTCTCACTAATCAGCCCAAGAGCTAAAGTTTTTTATATATTTCTCCACACATATACTTATGCACTTCAACAAACCTCTGCATCCTAACCTACAGCTCACAGGTGTTCCCAACCAAACCCGCTTTTGAAAACTTCCAGAAGCCTGTTTAACAACATCTTGAACCTTACTGATGAATTCCCTTCGCCAACCCCCTATCAACCTTTACTAACCCTTTGTCACCCTTTTTTCTCACCCAGTGCCCACCTATTATCCAACTTTAAGGTGTACCATCCCTCATCCCCCGACAACATCTACATATTATGTACATTATATACAATACATACAATACCATCCGAAACCATACAAACAGTAATACATGCAACGCATATATACAATACACAACCGCATACAAGATAGACGAGAATTAAATACAAATATACAATATAGTTATCAAATACATAAAATACATTACATATAATACAGACCATTAATACAATATAATGCAAACATACCATCTTACATAATTATACATATCATACAAACCATCATACTTCTAACCATCCATCCATCCATCCATCCATCCATCCATCCATCCATCCATCCATCCACCCATCCATCCATCCATCCATCCATCCATCCATCCATCCATCCATCCATCCATCCATCCATCCATCCATCCATCCATCCATCCATCCAATACACCCATCCATCCATACACCCATCCATCCATCCATCCATCCATCTATCCATACAAACATACCTAACAAATATTAAATAATTCTTAAAATAAATGCCATACAACACATACAATGCATAGATGTCAATGCTTAAATTATTAAATACACTATAATTACAAAGCAGATACCATGCATATATTTAATACAAAATACACATACCATTTATAAATAAACACATTAACACCAAAAACATTTCGTACATTTACACATACAATGCATATTTACAAGACATGCATACATACATACATGCATGCACGCATAAATACATACATACACGCATAAATACATACATACACGCATAAATACATACATACACGCATAAATACATACATACACGCATATATACATACATACACGCATACATACATACACGCATACATACATACATACATACATACATACATACATACATACATACATACAATACATACATACATACATACATACATACATACACGCATGCATACATACATACACGCATACATACATAGATAGCATACATAGCTTACATAGCTTACATAACTTACAAACCATCTACTTATAGCCATCAAACAAGGCATATAAACATACATAACATTTATTCAATACAAACTTATAGTAAATAGAATACAAAACATAAATAAATTACAATGCATACATTATTAAATACAATCTATAAAGAGCATACAATACATACATTAACCTCACAAAGCCTACATGCATTAATACATAGACTGCATTAAATACAACACATGCATACATGGATACAATTTATACAAAAATAAAATATATCAAATACATATAATTCAATACATAAACTTGAAGCCAAAATAAAATATAATCCACATCATAATACATACTTGTATACAACACAGACACGAATACAATTACAATAAACATATAATACAAACATCATAAACATATAGCATACAAATCATCATACCTCGTCAATCAGTTCTATACAAGGCATATATAACCTCCATTCATACATACCTAATCACGCCATTCCCTTACGGGGTAGGCAAGAAACTGTGAATATAGCTCAGAAAACAACTTCGAACTTAATACAGCCTCGATAACTTTCTACACACTTCCCTATCCTAACATACTTCCTTCGCTTCACCAACATCCATACACCGAGACATACATGCTTTTTTATTCTTAAAACTTTTAATGTTTCTCTTTTTCACATACTTTACAAAATTTAACCACGTCTCACATGGCCTACCCCTTCCGTTTGATCCACACTGATAAACTTTACCTTCATATATTTGTTTCATAACTCGATCCATTCTCATACTCTCATTATTCCTTAACCACCGTAAGATACTTCTTTCAGATAGACTTATTTTATTCCATTTCAAACCACACTCCTTCAGCACCCATTCATTACTGACTTTGTTCATACGAGTTTTTCCACATACATTTATTAGATATTTAATTCCAACCGCATTCACCTTGCTCTTGTGTTTCTTCTGACAAACCCACGCCTCACATCCGTAGAACAACGTTGGTATTAACATACTTTTATATACTGCCATCTTTGCCGGTATACTGCATCACTCTTTGCAATAGTCCACATACATACAACTACTCGCCAAGATGCATTAACCATTCTGTCGATTTCACCACCTATCCTTCCATTTTTACAGAAAATTTTGCTCAGATACACAAAATCATTCACTTGTTCTAACAGTTTTCCATTTTACTAAGTTGACAATAAATTTCTGATTCATCCCTATCAAAAACCATTGACTTAGTTTTGGAGATATTTATAAAAAAAATCCATTCAATCTGTCCCCACAATCAAACAATTTAATGGCTTCTGTAAGTCACTTTACTTCTCAGTCATTAATACTGCATCATCTGCATATAACAGCACTCTCACATTCACATTGTTCAATTGTACACCAACCACGTCCTCACAAGCGTCACTCATACACTTATCCATAAAAACATTAAACAACCATAACATTCATTCATTACATTGAATCATACATAAAATATATATTCAATACATAAATAATAGCTACAATATAAAAAGTAAATACAATTCATATAATATTATATATACAATTCACAACATAAAATAAACCATACATTTAAATGAAGACATACATTTATGCATATGATACATATATAGGGGGAAGGTTGCCTATATTGAACCGGCTCCTAATGTGGACCACCTCTTTATTATATACAAGGAAGTATGAAAGTGCTGCCAGTCTGGTGTCAAATTATAGTACTAAAGACATGGCCCTAAGCTGACAAATGCACCTTCGCCAGTTGCACTTACAAAGCCTGTGAGGATGGATTGCTCGCATCTTCATCTTCTGATGTAATGTCTCGTAACTGTTGAATAAGAAATTGTGCACATATAACACGTGTAAGATCTATTTTAATACGTTTCTTATATTGTTGGATTGTTTGTCTGTATTTTTAGTCATGAGTTGTTTACAATTATATTAAAAGTTCGGTGATGGTTGTATATTGTTTGCAAAATGGCGTTGTTTCCTAAATTGGACCATCACGGCTGCCTAAGTTGGACCAGCCCTATTTAGGAAACCATGAACACAAAGTAGTCCCTAATCTTTTTTTCGTATAAGCTTGTTTCAGGATAATGTAAAAAAAAACAAGCAAATACGGACAGTGGAGTGAAGCAGATCTAGCTTTGGCTTTGAATGTGGTTCATTCAAAAAGCGTTGGGCTGAATGAAGCAGCAAGAAGATATGGTGTTCCAAAAGAGACATTGTGCAAAATAAAGGACCTGTCAGTGTTAAATCCTTCGGTCGACCATCTGTCTTCACTAAGGAAATGGAGGCAGAACTGGCAGCACATATTCTCAAGTTCAAAGAAAGAATGTTTGGACTAACAGTAAAAGATGTAAAAAAAAGCTCGCTTTTGACTTCACTAAAATACATGGACTTGGACATTGTTTTAACGAGGAAAAAGGCACGGCAGGAAAGAAGTGGTTTTATAAGTTCATGAAGAGGAACACAAAACTATCGCTGAGACAGCCGGAAGCGACATCACCTGCAAGGATTAAGGGTTTCAGTAAAGAAAGAGTAGGATAATATTTAAACCTCTTAGAAGAGCTAGCAGGTAAACATAAACTGAGTGGCACAATAATCTACAAAGTAGATTAAAGTGGTTTCATGACCGTCCAAACTAAGCCACAAGATATAGTTGGACTTAAAGGAAAACATCAGGTTGGGACGGCAAGTAGCGGGGAGAAAGGGGTGAGCGCAACTTTTGTATGTTGTATGAGTGCAGTCGGCTCATACATCCCGCCCATGTTCATTTTCAAAAGAAAGCGATACGCACCAGAGTTAGAAAGAGGAGCCCCAGCAGGAAGTGAAATATTGCTTTCAGATACTGGGTTTATAACATCAGACCTCTTCATACAGTGGCTCCACCACTTCAAGAAGAATGTATTTTGTTCAAGAGAAGACCCTGTACAGCTCCTTCTGGATGGACACGCAACCATAGCAAGAACCTAGATAAATTTTTATTTGCGTGGGATGGTGGCATTATTATTCTTGAGTTGCTAAGTCATACAACGCACCACATGTAACCTCTTGGCGTTGCCTTTTTTCATTCCCTTGGATGGTACTACATACAGGCACAAGAAACATTTTTTACGGCAGAGCATGGGGAAACCAATCGTTCAATATGACGTTGTTGCCTTACTTGCGGAAGCATATGGTAGAGCAGCCACGGTGGGCACCACCGAAAATGCCTTTAAAGCCGCTGGTATCTGTCCTGCCAATCGTCATGCATTCCAAGATCACAATTTTGCTCCTTCAGATGCTTTGAGGCAAGCACCTGATGTCACTGACATATCTACTCCACTATTATGAAGTTACTCTGAATCTCTGAGTAAGTTCTCTCCAGTACCTCAAGTAGCAACTGGTTCCAGTAACCAAAGAAAACAACAGAATGCCCAAGTCATTACAAGCACTCCTTACAAAGAGAGTTTGGAGAAACAAAAGTCAAAATCAAATGACAAGTTAACAGCAAAATTGCGAAGAGCTTTATTTGCCTCTAAGAGTTCTGCAGTGATATCCAAGAATAAAAAGAAGAAGAAAATTTTTAGATAGCGATGACAGTTATGAAGATTTCGTACCAAGTGGTTCTTCTTCGGGTGGTGATGATTTTGTTGACACGGACGATTTTCAGTATTTTTATCATAATGAGATGAAAGTAAACGACTATTTTCTACTTTGTTTAAAAGAGTAGAAAAGGAAAGATGGACATTACGTTGGTCAGGTTGTTCAGGATAAAAACAATGCCAGCACCATAGAAATTTCTTTAACGAGAAAGTCAAATAAATTGAGCACGCCTTCATTTTTCCAATAGTGCCTGATGTTTCAGTAGTGGAAGATTATGACAACTACATGAAATTACCAAACCCTCATAAACACGGTCAAACAAAGCGTCAACAGCTATACATTTCATTTGGGTAGAATTTAATGTGGATGATCGCTAAAATTTTCTTTATTGTTTTTTTCAACTGGTATTATTGTAATTTCTGAACTCTTTCAACTTCTATTTTACTTAATTGGGTTTTATAATTTTGTATTTTTAATATCATATTGAAATTTCATGGAAAATCCTGAGTTTTTTATCTTCCAATCCATTGGTTCAATTTAGGAAACTCAAGGGTCCAAATTAAGAAACCACTTTCCTAAATTGGATCGATTGCACAACTTGAGTTTTATTCATCCAAACACATTTTTTTGCTAGATTTTAACATTAAGTAATCGCATATGTGGCATTCAATTACACAGAAAACCAAGTAAAAAAATTGGTAAAAATTGGTCATAAAACTTGGTATCAACTAAATTTAATTGTGATACTGGTCCAATATGGGCAACTTTCCCCATGGTATGGTGGAAACATTGAGACGATCTATGCTGATGAAGGTGATAGACAAAATGCTGAGGTTTGCCTGACCTCCGGTGGAGCTCACCAGAATGACATTATCTTCAAAAAGTGAAAGCATATATCATGTAGTTGGCTAGTGAATATTTACGTTTCAATGAAAGTGTTAATTTTCAAGTTACTAATCGTCAAATTGTTTTGACCCCACCCTGTACAATACGTACACGTATACAATACAGATGAGAACACATAACAATACACAAATCAAATATATACCGTGTATGCAATACATACCATATCTACAATATAATACATACCAAAATTCATAGAATACAAACATTAGTACTTATCCATCCATCCAACCATTCATATAAGGCCTAAGACATGTTAGACATACTTATCATATACAATAACCTATCAAACCATATATAGATAGGCTGATGGTTAAAGTATACAAGTATAGCCTCAATTCTCACGAAATTGGCTGGGTCTGAAGGATAAAGTCGATCTTCAACCATCGTGAGTTGAGGTTAAGACTCTGGATTCAAGTCCATCCCTACGCTGGGTGGAGCTCATTAATATTTAATCCTGGAACGGAAGGATAGATCAGCCCATTTGGATAGGATAGGTCACCCCAATGAAGTAGGATAATCCCTTATCTCAATAACGTTCCAATTAATTGAGAGAGTGATAACTTGAGCGCAAATAACCCGGAGTAAAAGGATAAAGGGTTTGAAAGGGTTGTAAAGCGATTGGCTATCAAATTGTAAACTTAAGTGAAGTCATCATTATAGTATGTCACTATCCTTCTCTACATTTGTTGCAAGGTGTGGTGAGAAAGACACATATTGATGGGCTGGCAAGAGTCGTGCGTCAGGATATCAGATGGGAATTTTTATTCATGGATTCAGTTGGTGTGCCGGGATCCCTCTGATCAATAGTTTGGGTTACCCGTTGTATTGTCTGTGTTAATTTCACTGGCATTTGCCTTGAGGGTAGGTGGAGGAAGAAGGATATAGAATGGGTGATTTGAATGAGAGGTATTTACCAGCATGGGTTTGAGTTAATTGGTATGGGGGCGTCAAGGTGCAGGGCCAGTTGCGATTGGCTCTAAGGTCATTATTCAAAGGTTGGTTTTAGAGTTGCGACACTTTTTCTCTGGCGGTTAGATTTTCCAATCACAGTATAGCTTATAGATCTATAGCGTAATTTGTCAAGATAAGACTGCTACCTTTCAGGATAAAAGGAGTGTCTATATGTACACATCATCTTATATATACAAATATTTAGAATGAAAAGGTTTTAAAGTTTTCCGTGTGATAGACTTACACCATTGAGTGTCTGTGTGTTTGTATACGTGTAAAATATATATATATATATGTGTTTGATATTTTAACATCATAGAGAGTATGACACACAACTGGTATGCGTGATCTTTGTAAAGTGCACCCTAAGCAGGTTTTGTCGGTTCAGTTAGATGTGGCAAAATGAATAGTCACATTTAACTTAAACTTATTTAATAAAATAAATCAATTTTTAGTTATTATATTCCATTTATAAGTAATCTACGCCACGATACTTTAGCCCGTACCTATAACTCCAACTATGGTCAATTTACTAAAGAGGCACAATCAGGAGGGAAGGAAGATTGGGGTATTCTTCTCAACATCACAATAAGTTCTCAAATGATTTTAATTACAAGGTTTAGACATGTTAAGTACAACTATAATGTAGAACACAGAAGATGGGTTGAATGTACATACTACATTTTTAAGACCAGTCTTGATACTTATTCAAAACTATGTTGTTGTAGACATTTAAAGCTCTCCATAGATTCCAAACTAGAAAAAATTTAGGAAATTTTCTTCAATGATAGCTATATTCTATCCCCCACTCCCTCCTTCTTCAAATATGTTTTAGGCTCACTATCGTTATTTTTAATGTAATTAGAAATGTTTATTTTTTGTTGTAGGCTTATTAGTGGATCTACACACTCCCATGCCACAAGGCCGAACACTCAAGAACACGGAGAAGAATTCTTGTGGCTTCCTCAGCACTCGGGCAGCGCAGCACGTGTTGGCTGCCAAATGGGCCTCCGAAGTAATAAATAACCAGTCCAGAAGCCAAGGAGTGCACATAGGTGACTTGCTCTACTCACAACTAAAAGATTTATATGACACTTGTAATTTACCTTAAACAAGGTTTTCAACTCAAAAGCAGTTGCTGCAGCCTAAAATCTACTTTGAAAGAAGGAATCAGGCATTGGAAGGGAGAAAGTAAAATTATATAAGCATATTGAGCTTTTCTCTATTTTCAAAGAACTCGACTCACCCCCCACCCCCTCCACCCGTTCTCAAATAATGACACATACTTGCAATGACCACCCACATAATGTTCCATAATGCTGTTAAAATCACTTATCCTATGCTGTAGCTGACTTCCCTCGTTCCACGTAATTATTCAAATAGGTTCTTCCTACGTAATTTATCATAATGTGGTAATAAGCCTTCTTCTTTACGTGTAGTTTCTTATAATGTGGTAATTGTTCTCACTCTTTCCACGGAGTTTCTCAAAATGTGGTTATTGACCTCCCTCTTTATTTACAGCTCCTAATAATGGGGTCATTTGCCTCCCTCTTCCATGTAATTATTTATGTCTTTATTACGGTTTTCCTTTCATGTAACGCTGCGACTGTAATTAAAATGAATAGTTGTTGCCAAGATCCACAGTATATTTGGTATGGCTCTGCTTACTGACTTATATATAGTCCTTATTTATTTGCTTTTATTTAAATCAAGTTTCACAGGCTACATACCTACTCTGTTGTCGCACATCCCTAGAATCATTTTTGTTATACACCCTAAATCTTCTCTATTAAGCAGGGCCGAGATAAATAAATTTAATTACTTTGTCTCTTGATAATCCTTAGGCCCAAACCCCTGTTTATCACATCCACGACAGCCCTGCACAACCTTCATTGTAGCACTCCGAACTTTTCACCAGTTTCCTAAAAATTAATTTTGGCCGTTTACTTTGGTTATGACCCGCCTTCTCCAATCAACCTTAACTAACAGTCATACTACTACCTTATTCCCCCATACTGTTCTGAGCTACATTGGATAGCAAATATCCTTCCCTACCAATCTTGATGTCACTATTCTCATCTATCAAGTTTTCCATCACCTTTGATATAGTTGATCCACAATCAATCCCATTACCCCAAAAATACTCTTCCAATTTATTGAATGAAATAATTTTTAGATTTAAAAGTATCCTTTTGAAATACGCCAACGTATTCTCATCCTCCTTTCTCTAGTTTATTTCTCTTCTAAAGTTGAATTTCATAGTAGGTGGGCTCATATTATTAAACAAAATGATACTATGTGTCCATATTACTGGAGCCTCTTTAAAAATGAAATGACTAGAAAATTCATAATGTTTGCGGTTGGTCTTTAAAACACGGCATACCAGTATTAACCAAAAGGATGACTTGCGAATATATTCAGTCTTTATGAAGATGCTAAAACCATGTAGTACCCGTGATATACCATTCGTCCTCTATATGGAAAACTGTGAAAAAGCATCTCGACATGGCTCTTCGATGAGTAGGCCCGTTTGCAGCCAGTCCGATACTATTATATCCATGAAAACCAGAGGTCACGTGCTACACAACGATAGAGTAGTGTCGAGATATTAATTTTGTCTAATCAATAAACCAAGAGTCAATAGCATATCTCATTACCAACCCTTCAACAGGGCTAGGACCTTGGAGAGAAGAAAAACTCTAGTGGTTTATGATCTGTTATAAATAAAACCCTATTAATAATTCCAGATCCACCAGATTATTATAGAATCAAAATGCCCCCTAGAGTATAGTCTCAGAACCGCAACAATAGTCTTTTTTTAACAGGGTAATCAAAGATAATCTAAATGTTGGGCCAATAATATATGATTGTTTTTGAGAAAGAATTTGTGAGGACTGCCATACAAAATAATTACTGTTTATGTGACGTATTTTGAAAGTATTTCAATTAGTTTAAAAATGACACGTGACACGCAAATTGAAACGGGAAACCCTGGCCTAGCATGCCAATGCTTTACCACTAAACTATCCATGTTATGTCCATGCTCCCGGTAATTCTTCCCTTATATTTGATTTAAGATTCTATGATGGACTTGTGTAATTCATGGACTATATAAAGAAATAATTGAAAACTACACCACCTGTTGGCTCAGTAGTTTGCTTTATGCTACCGCTCCTAATATATTGAATATTGTACCCTTCATTTCCCATGAAATGTATTTATCTTACCTTGCATGGTTTCACTATGACAAATCTTATAATATATGATCATAGTGAAGAATGTCAAGGTAAGACTGCTACTTTACAGAGTAAATTGAGTTTACATATTAGATCAGTGGTTCCCAATTAAACATCTCGTAATAAATCTACTTCCAGTTCCAGTTTTAAGCCCCCCAAAGTGTTATAGCGATAGATAATTTTAGGTTTCACTTGAAAAGAAGATTGTGACCGACCAGTTTCTACCTGTATCTTTTGTGGAGAATGCCTGAGAAATGAAACAATGGTTTTGAGCCAAATGAAGCGTCATCCAACCACCAAACATCCCAATGAGTCCCAAAAACCATCATCCCAACACAAAGCACAAACAAAATGGAAACAATTGTTAAAATTTCAAACACTGCACCTGAGGCGTCATTCAAAGTTGCTGAATTGATCACAAAAACACGAAACCACATATTTGGGGAAAATGTGATTAAGCCAGCTTGTCAGGTCATTATTGAAACCATCCTTGTAAAATAATATAACGAGCAAATTTAAACGTGTATTTATTGAATAATAATATAGCCCGACGTATTTCTGAAATATATGAAAACCTCAGTTAAAATGTTGTTGAAAAAATTAAATTAAACAGGTAATTTGCTCAGCAAGTAGATGAGGGCACCATTAGAACAATGCAATTATTATCAACTGCATCTCGATACTCATCATTTTAATTTCTATCTAAATTTAATATAAAATGTAATATATTATAGCCTTAACAAAAGTGTGCCGTGAAAATTACGTCTTGGACTAAGTGTGCCCTGGAGTGAAAAAGTTTAAGAATCCCTGTATTAGATGCTAAATATAAATACATTTGTTTTATATGTTTCAGATATTAAAGTATTTGATACATGTGGCAGCAAGGACACTGCCATAAGAGATGTCTTCTATGCTGTGAAATCTGCAGTTGATCCACGTGGGAAAGAACCATTGTTAGGTAGGAAAGAGCACATTGCAGAATGATATAAAGTAGTTTTCTTAGTTATAATATTAGGATATGGTACCTAGATTTCCAAGACATTAGTATATAATAATACACCATTCGAATACCATCGGAACAAAATATTCTTGATTATATTGATCATACTGGGAAGATTAGTATAAACCAACTAAAAAAGCAAATCAATAATAAAGTTTCTTTGAAATATGTAAAATGTTTATATTTTCATAATGATTGACATACTCTGTATAGAAATAAAAATAATACACAATTCTTGGGTTATATGATATAGAACCTCTTAATAGCGTATACAAAGGTTAATATTTTATTAAGTATAGCTGCATGCTTTTTTTGACAAGTTTAGAGCACTAATTAAAATTTTTTTCAAGTTTATGGCATCCTTAGCTAGAAAAATATTTACTGTATGTACCTACTTAATAAGAACATACAAACAATATGTTATGGGAAGACTATTTTGAGCACACTCTTTTGAAATTTTCAAAACTTGTAAGTTACAAGGGCGTAGTCGAGGGGATGGGGGGGTAAACCCCCTCCCTCCGAAATGTTATGAACAAAATATATATGGCTTTATTTATGGTTCAAACAATATCAAAATTAAGGTACAAGTACAAATTAGAGGGCTGTGTTAACATAAAAAGAACTTCTGAGAACTTCTAGAGTTTTTAATATTTTGAATTTTTTCTAGTTTTCGGCACATACGCTGTTATGTTGCTTTAAAAAACACTTCAGATAGCTTCTCGAGGTGTTTAATATCTACAATTTAGTCTAGCCACAAGCTATTAGGGGGTTATGTTTTCGCAAGAAAACACTTCCGGTCGTTTTTAGAGGTGTTTAATATCTATAATTTGTCCTAGCCTCTGCCAATTAGAGGGTTATGTTGCCATAAAAAACAATTAAAAGATCTAATAAAGGTGTTTAAATATACAGAATAGAATTTTCCTAGCATCCGGCAGTTAAGAAGCTAAGTTGCCATAAATATATCTAATATTTAGCACCGCGTCTTACTACCCGTTCGGGTTATACGCTTTAAGTACTAATTACTATAATGGATTAGGAATTGGGAAGGTTGAATTAAAGGAAGTGAACCCACATTTGCGTGGAGGGAGAGTGGAAAACCATTTAGGAAAAACCACCCCCAGTTCACTCGACCGAGATTCTAACCTCGACCTCCCCGTCCTCGGCAGTTGAGCTCAACACGACAAGCGCGTTAGCCAACTACGCCACCGAGGCGGGTAAGTTGCCATAAAAGAACATTTTAGAGAACCTCTAGAGGTGTTTAGTATCTAGAATTTGTCCTAGCCTTTAGCAGTTAGGGGGTTATGTTGCCATAAAAACCTTCAGATATCTTCTTGTGGTGTATACTATTAAGAATTTTTTCTAGCCTTTGGCAGTTCAGGGATCATGTTGCCATAAAAAAACCTTCAGATAGCTTCTAGAACTCTTTATCATTTATAATTGTTCCTAGACTCTGGCAATTGGGGGTTGTGCCCTTCAAACCCCCCCTGAAATTATTGTCTGGCAACGGCCTTGGTAAGTTGGTTTAATATACATAGACATTTTCATGTTTCTAATGGAAACCTATGACTTTCTATGTAACCAAGATCTTTGAGCTTAAAATATGAGCGAAACTACTATTTTTTTACTGGGTTCATCATTGGCCTTAACAAGGTATACTAGATAAACCTACGTCTAAGTTCTGGGTGTGCTTTTAGAGTCCCACAAGCTTACAAAATTTGTCAGTTATCAAACCAAACCAAATCAAAAGTTATAAACAGACACACATACAAACACATAAACAGAGTCAATTTTCAAATACATGAAGTATGCTATGTTTCTGTTTCACATAAGATAAAACTAAAAATGTATAGGACTAAATAAAATACAGTACCACCTATAACATTTTCAGATTTATGAATAGTTGCATTTATTTGGTGAATCCACTAGGCACAGAATTTTGTATGAATTTATTAGCTTTTATTCCAATATTAGTGTCCAGTGGAGCAAGAACATAATTAGATTAAATTCAATTAAAATTTATACACTGCTAATCACAAAACAAAGTTTGAATTTAATAATAAAAGCTATTGGCATCATGTAATGATTAATAAAGTTTAATTTCCCAAAAGGTATTAATTTTTAGATGTAGTTTAGCAAGAATCCAGCTTTCACTGTCACAAATTAATACAATCAAAGAATTTTTTTTTTTGTTTTGCTAGGCCTAAGATATAAATAGTTCAAGATTTCAAATAATGTTTTCTCTTCTAAGAACATTTTAACATCAAGTGAGCTGAAAATAAATATTTTATCTGGATTTTTTTGATGGTTTTTAGGAAAGTTCATGAAAAAACACCATATTAAGTAGTTGTTGATAATTCTATTTTAGACAAAATTACAGAAAAATGTATTAATTAATAATGCCGTGGAAAACTACATAGATATAAACTGAGAATATACAATATATCTCTACAAGGAAAACCTCTTTTCGCTTGTGTTTTGTCCTTTTTATTGTACCTTTTATATGTTCCTATCTATGTGTCCTATCATTCTTTATAATTTTCCATTTTCTCCCCCCTTTTTTTTTTGTTTCCTCTTTTAGAAAGTTGCGTTGCGAGTTTCACACTCCTCCCTGATGAGTTCCGATAGAATGAAACCAAGGTCGGGGGATTGGGCATTGATGATCGATTTTCTTTAAGAGGCAACCATTACCTCTTGGTCCAATGGCAGCAATGTAAAGTGTGAACTGTGTTCTTCTTTTCATTGTAAAAGCCATATTGTGTTTGTCCCTTTTATATGTTTCTATCCACCTTTCTTATACCTTCTTCCAAATATAATAGATATAAACTGGCATCTCTGTTATAATAGCCATTACCTAACTTAGTTCTAAGGCACTTTTACATTACTATTGATGTCATTACTTTAACCTAAGAAACTATTACAATAGAAAGAATGAGCATAGTGGAAGATGCAAAATTGAATGATGTAAAAATAATTGACTTGAGATATATACAATATATAGACAATATTATAACATTTTTCATAAACCCCACATACAGTTCTCAAATTGTGTTATCAAACTTTCATGTCAATATAAGCTTATTGCTTGTAAACTATAAATTGACCGACACTGACACATTTGCTGCTTTAGATTGAGATTTTTGGTCAATACCTTCTTCATAAACTGTTTCGTAAATGATTGAAATGTGTCATTACAGCAGTACTGGTACCTAACTCTGTAGAGAATCATCCTATCATGTAGTTTCAATTTTCTTTTACATAAATAAATAAACTTGAATTTTTATTGTGAAATTTTAAGTGGTTAAACTTATTTGCAAATTTTTGAATTTATTGTTGCCATTGTTAATCTAAGTTGATTAAATATGTTATAAGTAATTTTGGTATAAAAGCAAATAATAAATTCCCCTCCCTCCCCCCCTTCTCCCAGAATATTAAATATTTTAGTAATTTGATGACACCTGAAGCTAGCCTTACATAAATACAAAAAACTGTTTTCTTATTTATTTTTGTTATTTAATAATATTTAGAAGCATTTAAATAGTCAAATCTGCTGTTACAATATTTAAATAACTATTTTATATCTAAGGCCTAAATGTATACACAAAATTTTCTCCAAATGATTACTTGGCATGTGGATATTGAATTTATTTTTCAGGCTTAATTAGTGTTGGTGACCCAGATGTGGTTGAAGAAACTGTGAGAACCCTTCACGCTTTCCAGATTCCACTAATTCTAGCTTCTCCAAGATTGGCTGAGATGGTTAGGCAAGAAGGAAATATTCTGACAACAGCACCAGATATGAGCAGTGTGGTCAAGGTATTAATTATATGTTAGATCACTATGTGTAAATCATGTATAGTTTCTTATCTCTTTGACCTTCCACAAACTGAAAATTGAGCAGGGGGAATGTCTCCACTGTTCCCTTATGGTGATGGTCCTAAATGTAAGTGATAGGGAAGTAATCAAGCCCAGAAAAATTCCAACTAATCTATTAATATCTCATATTCTTCAAACGTCAATTTTTTTTTTATCACTTTACTATCTCACATAGTTGAATAGAAAACTTACTCTAACTACATTCGTCCAATAAAATTCGTTTTAAATGTATCAATGGACCACCTTGGGGGTATATCAAATTTCAGGGGACTCTGGGCCTCCAAACCCACATTTGCCACACCCTTGCCAACTGTGGAAACAGGAGTGTTTAAATTTTAATCAACTCTATCAATAAAGGTCGCTGATAAAAATGTTTTGTAAAGATAATTTATTCTTGAAGAAAATATTAAGAAAAAATATTCAAAAATAAATTATACGGCAGAATCACTTTCTTATAATAGTTTGGAACAAAATTATATGGTACAATCACTTTGTTTTTATAGTTTGGAACACAATTTTTAACAAATCAGTTATTAATAAAGCACTCTTTAATAAGCATTCCTAGGAAAAATAAATGAACTTTTGATCATTGAATGAAACTCTCTTTAGATATAAATTTTAAACAAATTGTTAGATTCATTAAATACCCCCTGGCACAGATTTATCTGATTGCCAAGCCCTTCCTTCACCTCTGACAAGATGTATATTAACCACATCTTGTGAATGTGTGGAATGCCAGGCCTCCACCATGGTTCGGATTCCACGTTGAATGTAGGTCCTCCATTTCATCTCACAATCACCCTATCATTACACATTAGAGTGAGTATAACCCGAACGGGTAGTAAGACGCGGTGTTGATATAAATATATAATAACATTAAATACTGGTGTATTTTTTTCAATCAAAGAGTAAATATTCATTAATATTTTTTTAAGAAACATATACATTTATATTTATAATGTAAAACACTTCCCAGCTATCCATGTTGAACAAAATTATTTGAGCAGTTTTCAAAATATTTGAATTTAAAACATTAGTCATTTTTAAGATACCTTTTTGAATATATTTTTTTCCTGAAATATAATTATGTAGTGATAGGCTGTATTGAAATATTTTGAATTTAAAAAAATATATAGTCAAATGTAAGCTACATGTAAATAAATTTTTCTCTGAAAAACAAGTACACAGTATATCTAATTCATTGTATATAAAAAAAATAGGCACACAATATTATTTGTCATGTAAACTACAGCCCAGATATCCATTTTAAACAAACTTTTTAAAGCCATTTTGAAAACGTTATGAATTTTTCAAAAATAGTAATTATTTATTATTTAAACAAACCTTAATTTAAGGTATGGAGTTAAATGTTTAAAAACAACTAGGGGTCATAACATATAAAATCTCAATAAGTTTCATTAAAATCCATCAAGCTCTTTTAATGGTAGCAACACATACAGACAGACAGACAGACAGACAGACAAACAAACAAACAAACAAACAAACAAACAAACAAACAAACAAACAAACAAACTGAGGGACAGACAGAATTCCCCAATACACATTTTTGTGTTCGGCTGCACATTAAATGTATATTCGTCATAATATCGAGGTAAAATTTGTTCACATTTACAACAAATTTTTCTTTTATATTAGGAAGTAAAAAATGTATATACGAGGGGTGTTCAAAAAGAAACCGAACTTTTGCTATAACATCTTTATTGCTTATTGTACAACATTTTAGGCACTGTCACCCTCAAAGTAGTCCCTTCTACTGGCAATACACCGTTCCCAACGTTGCTTCCATTTTCGGAAAGCCTCCTGTAACGCACTTTGTGGGATGGTGCGCAGGTCTCTTGTCGCATTGTCCTGAATCTCCTCTATGGTTTAGAAACGACATCCCTTCAACGTGGTTTTAAGTTTGGGAAACAGAAAAAAGTCTGCTGGGGTTAGGTCCGGAGAATACGGTGGATGGGGCACTATGGGAGTGTGATGTTTTGCTAGATAGCTGCGGACAAGGAGCGACGCGTGAGCCGGCGCATTGTCATGATGACACATCCAAGTCTGGTTTCCCCACAACTCAAGCCTCTTCCTGGGCACAGCATCCCTCAAACGCGCTAGAATTCCCTGGTAGACTTCCTTGTTTACCATCTGACTACGTGGTACAAATTCCTGATGGACAATGCCTTTGAAGTCATAAAACACAACCAACATCACCTTGATCTTTGACCGACTCATGCGTGCTTTTTTGGACGAGGAGACCCTTTTCCCACACACTGCGACGACTGCACCTTCGTTTAAATATCATAGCCATAAACCCACGTCTCATCGTCTGTTATGATGTACTTAAGGAAGTTTTCATTGTCATTGGCAAGCAGTTCCTGGGTGATTTCAACACGGGTCTGTTTCTGATCGTCTGTCAACAAACGTGGCACGAGCTTTGCACTGACACGACGCATATCAAGTTTGTCACTCAAAATTTGATGGCATGATCCTACGCTGATGCCCACTTCGTCAGCAACTTCTCGAACAGTTAAACGACGATTTCCACGAATCACAGCACAAACTTTCTCGACATGGTCGTCATCTGTTGATGTGGAAGATTGCCCAGACTTGGGATCGTCACTGACTGACATTCTGCCATGTTCAAAACGCTTAAACCACTCATAGCACTGCGTTCAACTCACACAGTCCTCCCCGTATGCTTGGCTAAGCGATTGAAATGTCTCTGTAAGGGTTTTGCCAAGTTTGTAGCAAAATTTCACACACACACACGTTGTTCTTCAAGCTCTTTCATTGTCCCTTTGGCGCTAATCCGACGAACAGCTTGCGCACGTGCTCACTTCAGCGGATGTAACTCGCTAATTAACGGTCAGAGAGAAACGCGGCAAATGGCAAGTTTGTTGTCTAAACCTGCCGCTACGTGCAATCAGTAGCCGCAGCGTACTCGCTCTGCCGGTTGGCGGGCGATTTCAAAAGTTCTGTTTCTTTTTGAACACCCCTCGTATGTTTATAAATTATTATTATTATTATTATTTAGCACCGCGTCTTACTACCCGTTAGGGTTATACGCTTTAAGTACTAATTACGCTAATGGATTGGGAATTGGGAAGGTTGAATTAGAGGAAGTGAACCCGCATTTGCGTGAAGAGAAAGTGGAAAACCATTTAGGAAAAAGCCCCACCAGTTCACCCGACCAAGATTCGAACCTCAATCTCCCCATCCTCGATGGTTGATCTCAACACGACTAGTGCGTTAGCCAACTACGCCACTGAGGTGGGTTATATGTTTATAAAGAACAAAGTGTTTTGTAAAAATAAAGAAAATTATATTATATTAATAATGATGTTATCTTAAAACTTATACTTAAGCTAACATAATATCGTTAATATTATCATTATTGAAATTATGAATACCTGTCCTGTGTCAGTAAGAATATGGCTAAGATCATTAAGTTTGGTTTGCCGTTGAGGGGGACATTGGGGTTCGAATTCTGGCCAACTATATTAAGGGTAGTTTTCCATAAATGGGCACCTACATTCTGTCTTTATAATTCTTACAACAATAACTTAATTAGTAGCCTAATATATGTACAACTGATTAGGTAGAAAAATTCTAGGCATTATTTTAAAAAAGCTCCAAATTAAAAACATCAACGCTTTTGTTGTCTCATAGGAAATATTTTCTGCAGGTGGTTCTTTTACTAACCAGCTGACAAACATATATTTTTTTTAACTTGACAAATTTTTCTATATTTAACACTAATGCTATATTATTAGCAACAGGCCATTAATATTTTACTACTGATTCCTTTCTCCTAACACAACCTTTCACAGTCTTATATCAACTAGTGATCCTCTTCGAATTTTGTGTGGGATTTCAAACTTTTCATATTTACAAATTTATCTTTGGAGTAAGTAGGTGTATTGAAAGGATTGGTGGAGAAGTATAGTAAACCTACCTGCATAAGCTATAAAAGCCATTACCTGATAATTGTACTTTTATGTAAGCTTCTCTTTCCTCTTGTTGATTTTTAAAGTAAGATCTTGTATGTGATGGGGAAAATGTTTACCTCCTTTTCTTGGATCCCATTTACTCGGTTCTTTCCAAGAAACGTCCTTTGTTTTCCAATACCATATGGAATATAGTGAAATAATGGCATTTCAAATGTTAATAGAGCTAATTTTACAATCACAAGTCTTACAAGGTGCATCTTGAATGTGAGTATTAAAATATGAATGAACTCTTATTTATTGATGACACATACAATTAAAATTATAGTGAAAGTAAAAAGAAATTATAGCATTAAGTTTGTATGTATAACAGTGGTGTCGCGTCGGGGCAAGCAAGGCAAGCACTGCTTGCCTTTGCTTGAAGACAAGAAATTATTTTATTTAATGTGTAAAAAATAGTCATCAAGCACACATGTGTTTGAAATAAATTTTCCCGCACATGCCATTGACCGTAACATGCATGCAAGATGTGCACTAGTCCATTATATTGTGGTTGAAAGTATATTTTTCCATCTTTCATTCCATAGCTCTATCTAGTGTAGTTCTTATTGGTGAAGTCATAGATTTAGGAGATGAAGAAGGGGAAGAGCATTGGGACTCTGTTAGAAATGCAAGCAACAAAGTTGCAACTTTTCAACAACTGAAGCTATGCTCGAAGTTTGATGACTATAACTGAAGAAACTGAAAGATACTATCGCATATCTCTTTTCCCCCTTTCAAAACACAAAAGTGACAAAAGTATAAATTTAAGGGGTTGAGAAGAGAATTAGGGGAGTTTCACGTGAAAGGGGAAAAATTGACAAATTACTGACCCTGGACACACCTTTTGAGGAGTTTGTTGCAGCAGGTGTTTTTACAGGAGTTTAAAAAACTGTGTGGGCTTGTGACAACGATCCCGGCAACATCATCAAATGAGAGATTTTTTCAACATTAAAAAGAGTAAAAACATATTCTAGAAATACTATGGGACAAAATACACTTTCTGGTTTGGCACGCCTTTCAATAGAGAAGGGTCTGCTTTTTAAATTGAAGTAAGAAGGAGACATCCATGAAAGAATCATAGCAGAGTTCATAAAAAAAGGAGAGGAGGATGGACTTTACTTACAAACACTAGAAAAAAAATACAGGGAGTAAAATATCATACAGACATGTATATAAAAATTCATTTAATATATAAAAATTACCAACTATACCAAATATGCTGCAGGTTGCAATATAAGTAAAAATTAATATATATATATATATATGATTCTTTATCACTTATATGTATATTTAACGTAATTAATTAACACACAATATAGTTGGTTTACATTTAGATATAAACAAAACACTTTATGTATACTTAATTTAAAAATTGTCAGCTTTAGGGGAGACCGAACCGGGGTGGAAGATACAGAGGGAATTTCTATTCACTTGTTAAAATAAAATAAAGGGGGGCAAGATATATTCTAACCCTTACCTTTACATCCTCTTGGATATGCGGTAAATAGATTCTAGTGTGCCGTATGTAAACCATGGAACAGGACGCAAAAATCCACAATTATCATTAAAAAATACCTCCTAATAGCTTCTTGAACCATATAATATATTTTTCAAAAATCCGGAGGGGGACCCTGGAACCCCTTCAAACCCCCCTTCCCAGCTTGCCTAATAATTTTGGTCACAATATGCTACTGGTATAAGTATGTGGACCCCTTCTCTGCCCCCTTTCTACATTCTTACTTATGCACATATTTTAATGTGGAAAAAAATACATTTTTGTATCAATTGATGTTAAAAATAAACTAAAACTGTTAGCAGATTCAGGCAAAATTAATGAGGTTAAAATTTTGAAGTACCATAGTCAAGCAATTCTATGAAACTAAACTAGTATATGTAAACAAGTGGAATTGCACCTTAGGAAATACTGAGAAATTTATATTGATGCTACTAAGGAAGGTACACAAATGGAAATAACTACAGGAGTTTAAACAAGGTAGTGATCACACGAACAGAATCAGATAAAACTCGCATATTTGAACAGTGAGCCCTGATAAAAGCTAAAGTTGTGAGGCACTTGGATGCATTGAATGTAAATATTTCTGTAGCTGATAGATAGATGCAAATGTTTTCTGAAATTAGTGAAAAAGTCCACATTTTCACGATTTTTGTAATGTAGTAGAGTGTATTCTTTGTCCGAAAGTATTGTATCTGTGGAAATAATATTTTTTGTTATGAATAGCATATAGTTTTAAGAGAAACCTAGAGTAAGTGTTGAATCAATGAGAGCCAAGCTAATTTTATGACTTACTACACAAGACACATTATTGTAACAGGAGTGTGACAGGTTTTATGACCAGGTTTTTTATTTTAGCAGCACGTCTTTCAACCCCATCGGGTTAAACACTAATATACTTATCACGCCAATGTTTTTATGGATGAGTAAGTTTATATTTATATGAGGTGTACTCTCATTTGCATGGAGGGAGAGTGTAAAATCATTCTGGAAAAAACACCCTCAGTAAACCCGACCAAGATTTGAGCCTCAAACTCTTTATCATCAGCACTTTAGTCTACTGCAAGAGTACCACCTTAAACCATGCGGCCACTGAAGTGGGTTGTTAGGAACTTGTAGTCACTTTTGACCAGGATAGTATTAAGTTATGAGAGGGATGTCTTTGGATTTCCCTGGTGGCTCTAGAGATTTGATAGTCTATTAAAGGATTGCTAGGAAAGCTAAGGAGATATGTTGACAATATTCAGCTTAACTGTTAAGTTCTGAACATATGTGTATGGCTCATGTGGCAAGGTTGTACAGTAGAGAATTTTTGTATATATGAATGGTGGATGCTGTAATGGTGGAGAATTTGTTGGTATTTGGTGGATTTGATATGAACAGTGGTGTAGATTTGGTTAGTTTCAAGGAAAAGATCTGCATAAAGAAAGGTGAGACAGTGGTGTGATTTGTTGTAGATGATGTTTAGGGAGATGCAATTGTTAAGATTATCTAGAAGGATGTTCAAGGATGATTAAGAATGAGGCCACATCATGACAAGTGTAGCGATGGAATGCAAATATTCAGAGGGCTTAGTGAATTGGGATTGTATAAATTAGTCCCATATACATATTTGCATATGAGGGATCCATTCATGTAACCAAAGATGTACTCTTTATATGTAGGTAATTATTTTCCAGTAAGCCGAAGTTATTGTATTGGAGTATGAATCTAGCTAAGTCTACCAGGAAATATGTGGTACGCTTGGATTCAAGAGGTTTGCACTCTAATAAATGTTTTATGGCTGACATTACATGAACATGTGGGACATTAGTGTACAGTTTTGTGACATCAGTGGTGATCAGAAAGCAGTTAGGTATAGGGTTTTCAGTTTTTTTAATTTTGTCAAGAAATTGTTTTGTATGTAAGATAAATGAGGGAAGTTGTTTAACAAAGGGTGTGAATCAACCAGTGATGAAATTCTCTCAGTTAAAGAGCCACAGCTAGGAATAATTGGATGGACAGGTGGAGGTATAATTATTTTCAGAGATTTTTGGGAGTGGATACAGTGTTTTAGTTTGAGGGTTTTGTGGTGTGAGAAATTGAATAATTGAACTATTGGTAAGCTTCTGTATGGACCTTCGGGTAATAGGAACTCCTTATCTTTGCTTTGCTTTGTGTCCTTCATTTGGGTCTCCTGGGAGTAGTTTGTAGATTGAGTGGTTAGAAAGTTTATATTCTACCACCACACTGTAATGTGTGGTTCAAGAGAGCAGTAGTGGAGCATCTCTTAACGACTAAGAAGATGATATCACACTTTTGATTTTTAATGATTATATGGCTTTTTGCTTATTAGTATAAAGGTACTGTTTCATCGATACTGTCTTCAGGAAGAATGGGTCGAAAATATTGGAAGGAGGCAAGTAATGACCAGTTCTAAAGTGTTTTCAGGGAATCCCAGTCTGTAGGTGGCTTGAACTTGTGGAGGAATGGATCTATGTGTTTGTCAGTTTTTCTTGTAGT
>CABEEJ010000053.1:0-12859 GCA_901482245.1 Timema douglasi
GTAGTTAATAAACCCTGACGCTAGATAGAGGTGTGTATCGTGGAAGCTTTCTAACATGGCCGTTGGCGATCTCTACTTATCTCGGCATGCAAATATAACAAAACAATCAAAAAACATCGTACCATAAAAGTGTTGTCATTGAAAATTACTTGCAAACTCTAAAATAAGTCGAGTATAAAAAAATAATTGAAAATTAATTATAATTTTATATTTTTTTCTTAATACATAATCTCCTAATCAATTCTAAATATTATATTATATTCTAAACACCGTGCATATTATTTATTCACCATGCAAACACAAAATGGAATTTAGTGAACATACATATTGAATTTATAGTATTGATTTTGAAAACTAATAAACTAATTATTGGAAGAGAGACAAACGTCATGCACAACATTACATTTTGCAATAACTTGGATCACATTTATAGTGGCACATGAAATACATAATGCTAGCTGCTGCAATAGCAGAGTATTCCATGATAACCATCTGAGTATATCACAGAACAATGGCGTGCGCTCATTCATGAATGTGAAAACAGAAACATAAGTTTCAACCTCTTTGAAGATTTTATTTCGATTCAGTAATACTCACTAATTTCCCCCAATGAATTATAAGTCAGTCTCATTCAGTATAGATCTTATATAGCATGAAATGTTGAGGTATATTAATAAGTATTATATTATAACTGGTTCACCCTGAATTGATCCTGTGTGATATTTTATAAAGTTACTACTAAATTTCCCGTATCACAAATATGTTTAATCTATTCTATGAGTGAAGTCAAATTACATCCCTTGTCAAAGGGAAAATACGAATTTACGAGGTATATGATTACTAATTTGTCATTAGTAACTTAACAACGCTCATAAAAGACAAAGGTACAATACATAAAATCCGTAGGAGCAGTAGAAATTATGGTTGACAAGACGCTTCCGGTACTTGAAAATTGGAGCTCTCTTATGAAATATCAGTTGCCAACAGAATTTGTTTTACCAAAAGTATTAAATTAAAAATTTGTACTTTTACGAGAGATTTCCGAGGGCGATCAAGATAATAGTTTGTAAAATACTTTCTAAACTTATGTTAATGTTGATACGGAAAACTACCGACAAGCTAAAATTATAAATGAACAATATGTGCCCCTACAGGTATAGTACTTGAACCTGGGGCCTTTGGACTATCGCACGACTACTCTATCAAGTGAGCTATCCAAGGAGTTGACACATTCCTTCAGTTTTCTCTCCAAAGACTCCATGGCTATGAATACACACCACGCCTACTAGATTCAGATTGAAGAGTTGGTAGAGCAGTGATGCGTTAAGCAAATTAGTGAACATTTCTAATCACTTTCTGGGCCCTACTTTACTAACATTTCATGAGACTAAGTAAAGCCAAATTGTTCATCCTCTTATATAAGCGTAGTTTTTAAAATAATCACCATAGCTCCACAATTCAATATCCACTATGCTATACACATTTAACTGTCAGAACTATATTTCCCTCGTCATATTAATATCTATATCAGTGTATCGTACATGGTTTTTTCCTAACTGGTTAAATGATTGAACTATTATACTATTTTTTATATTATTTTTACATAATTGTATTTATATTGAAAAGGAACTAGCATTTAAATAAACCTAGCAAATATACTTTTTTATTTAAACATTCAACCTATAGAATGAAAGAGAAATTAACTTATTGTAAAAAAAAAAAAAAAATTATTTAGGGTATATTTGCTGAAGAAATTTTATTGAAGTCCTGCAATAAAATTTAAAGCCATGATAATAGTATAGTTTTAATATCATAGGATAATCTAAGCTTGCATTTACTTTTCTAGTGGTAGGAAAACATTACGATATTACAAAGCTTGAACGATTGGGTTCTACGCCATACGTAATCGGAAATCATCTGAAATGCTATCTAGTTAAAAAAAAACTATCTAAGCTGTTTTAGTTTAATGGCCTATCAATGATAAGGAATATATTATTGAAATTTCCCAAACAACCATTTTCCGAATCCACCAAGTAAAGCCACTCCCCAGTACGTTATAATGGAATACTTGTTTTAATGGAGCCATGCAACAAAACAGGCATGCTGTGTGTATGAAGAGGTCTCCTCTCTCTCTCTCTCTGGTCAGTACCACATTGACATCGACGACACAAATGGCAGAAAACCAATTACGAGGCGGGCTCTGATTGAATCCATAAAGGTAAGGGGATAAAGGGAGGTGAGAGGGGGGTTGCGAGTCGAATCAGCATTTGCCCCGGCAATTGTACCTCGTGATTGGTTCATGGAAATTCCGTTGTCACATTTATCGGGCTTGGTATTCACGTGTACTGACTGAAGACAGCCTAGAACACTGATCAGACCTGCCCTAGGGTCTCGACGTTTAATAGGGTGGTGACATCTCCACGGTTATATTATGTAATTAGCTTCTACCCTTATAAACAACCCTTGCTTAGATACTTCGGTGTTAAAATCCATCCGCCGATTGAAGAATCTTTAAGAGAATTCAACAAGTTACTAGTTCTACTCTTGAACTATTATAGGCCCTACGTATAATTTCTTTTGCGGCTCTCCCTTTTGAGAGACGATGTCAATTTTGACCGCTGGAAACTAAAATTTAGTAAACTTTTTAGAACAAAATAGTGTTTTGCTTTATAATTTACGTAATCGCTAAAATGTTCTTCAAGACATGGATAGTGTTTGACCAAATACATAAAAAATACATATCTTTGGTCCAACTTGAACGGTAACGTAGTCTAATGTTGATAGAATCCCAAGTTCTCTTTTATTTAAAATGAAAGAAAACATCAAAAATTAAATTACGAGGGATGTATAGTTTTAAAGATTTAAAAAAAATTTCGTCATCCATTTTTTGAATGTTGCTTTTAATCGTAGTTATTCAGTTTGGTTTATATAGTTACCTTTTCGTTTGCTTGAAGCAACCAACCAGGGACGTATAACCCAGTTTATCGCAGGAGGGTGAGCGCGGAAGGAGGGACCAAACCGAGATAAAATTACTCTGAGCGATGGTTGAGGGTGATGGGTTGTTGGAGTCAGGGCTTCAAAGAGTAAGCTATATTTTTCAATGTGTCGACACTAGATAGGCCCCCCTTTTACAGACCCTTATGAGCCAGCTTTAATATCTCGCTTTTTATAGCCATATTGCACTAATTTGTGTACATTTTATGACTAGTTCACCAGTGCACCAGAGGGAAAAACAGACTTAGAGGGAAGGGTGTTTTCCCCCACTCTTCCCACTCCGATAGCTGTACCCCAGCACCCAAACATTATTTAATTTAAATATGTTATTATAACTAGATATCCCTCTGAAATATTATCATAAGGATAGCATGCCTAATTGTATTAAATTTTTTATTTAGCACCGCGTCTTACTACCCGTTCGGGTTATACTCTTTAAGTACAAATTACGCTAATGTATTAGGAATTGGGAAGGTTGAATTAGAGAAAGTGAACCCGCATTTGAGAGTGGAAAACCGTTTAGGAAAAACCACCCCCAGTTCACCCGACCGAGATTCGAACCTCGACCTCCCCGTCCTCAGCAGTCGAGAAGTTCAACACGACTAGCGTGTTAGCCAACTGAGCCACCGAGGTGGGTCCCTAATTGTATTAAATAAGTATGCCACTGGTAGGGTTGGCCATATAGGGGATTCTGATTCGGGAAGAGTAAGTTCGATCTCGATCACAGGCATTTGGGAACGTGGGTTTGTTGGTTCTATATTTTAATCTCATTCTTCTCATAGACAAATTATGAACGAGCTCATTAAAATACATCCTACTAATCATGTTACGATTTACTAGATAATTTAGCTCACTTAGTTTGGGACAAAAACAATTTCGAGTATTTGTTAGAATCCGAAGAATGATAGACACAAGAGCTTATTTTTTTACGTTTTTTAATGAGGGGTTTAACACGATGGTAGCCAAAGCTAATCCCGGGGGGTTTAAAGCATCAGAATTGAATAGTATCACTTTCTGAGTTCAAATTCCGGCTCACTGGTACTGGGTTTTTCAAATTAGATCTTGACATCTTCCCTTTCTTTAGTCTACCCTTTTAATCCTTATCTCTATGTAAGAGTTGTAAGTATCCCTGGTTCTGAACGTACAAAATTAATTAAATGTATATGGTGAATGATGATTATATAAATGTTCTCGTTGTTACTCTCTCTAAACCATATTATAGCTATTTTATTATACATTATATTTAATCACAATGCCTTTGTAATTTATGAGTTAAATTAGGCTTTACAAAGAGTTCTAAAAGCCATATAAGTAATCTTGGTCTAACTAAAATAATGTTAGTCAAAAAAAAAAAGATATTACAGCGATTTGTATATTGATTTTTATTAATGATATGGTTGTAACATAAAGAAATATATATTTAACAGTCAAATTTAAAGCACTAAATGATAAAATGTTTATAGCCAACTAACTAATAATGTAAGGTTGAAATTATACTTGTGCTGCCAGCACAAAGTTCAGAGATAAAAGTGAAATACTAAGCATAGTTTGAGGGATAGAAACCGCAGAGATGTCACCCTTGGTTGGCTCCATGCAAAATGGTGCCATGAATCACGTTGTCCCCGACTGATGAGACAAAAGTGCTCCAGAAGCGGCAAAAAAAAAAAAAAGTGCGCACAACACGCCTTCGATTGGCCGCGCATAGAAGCTAAAAACATTGAAGATGCCACAAGCTAGTATTTTAATGTGTGTTTTTATTCCTTTTAACATCAGTAAATAGTGTGGTTTTCTCCTTTGGCATCAGTAAATTCACTCATTAAAAAGTAAATCTATTTCCACGAGTTGTTTTCAAATGCCTCTATATTTTAATTTGTTGTCTTATAAATGAGTACAAGCTCATTTTCTTGTAGTTTTGTTCGTATGTTACTCAACTGTGTTCATGTTAAAGGTGATTTTGAGAAACGTGCTTATTATATAAGATAGATATTACTTTAGAGGCCATTTTGGATCTACTGTCAAACGAAGTATATAAAATATATCAGATATAGTACATCTTTTATAATTGTAACTAACAATTATATCATTAACAAAAAAGCAAATTATTTACTATTCAAATTGTTTTGCCATTTTACAATGATGTAAATAGATCTATAATCTTCACATAAATATAAAAAGTTCTACAACGTTTATTATACTTATGTGTAGTAACAATTTTTGTTAAAAAAAAGTTATAAGTAAACAAATTTTATATAATCATTATTAGTTTAGAGGTATATTAAGTTGCTTTTAAAATGTTTATAACCTAAATTAATGGCTAAGCATTTTATTAATAGCAATTTGTCAATATGTTTTAATTTTAGGAAACGTTTTATCGCGGGGATCTTTTACAATACCATAAATTAGGCTTACATCAGAAATAAAAGTACTTTGTAAACATAATATAAATAACCAGGGCCCAGACTTTGATGACTTAAAATTAATCTAAAAAAGGACTATAAAATGACCTAAATATTATCATAAATGACTTTAATTTTGCAATAAATGGGCTAAAAATGTGAATAAAAACGATTAATGAACACACACGACCAAATCAAACACGCACTTTACAAATGGAAACTAGAATCAATGCATAAATGCAATTAAAAGCCCTAACAACCTAACTCTTTCATCCTGCTATCCTCTCCAGCTTAGTTGCAGTGTCTGACCAGGAATGTGTATTTTACAACCATACAAGTAAATAGAGTACAGAGTTCATTGACATCATCATCCCTTCTAATTCAAACAACTGTGTGTTGAAAACATTAATGTTTGAGTATTCAGGCATTGATAAAATGTCGATTGTTTTTAAAAATAAACCTATTCATGACAAAAACCTACAAATTACCTCTCCTCTCCTAAATATGATTCAAAGTGTATGCAAACCAAAAAGAAAATATGGCCTAAAATCCAAAATGAGAAAAAAAATAGACAAATTAATATTTATAAAATAAAAGTTTACAAAACCAGGGGATATACGTACACATGATATAGAATATACGTACACATGATCATTGTCTGTGATACGAAAAACTTGCTATCCAAATCCGGGTCTTTTAAAAAACTTATTTATAAAAATTAATGAACATAATTATAAATGAACGGATCCTGTGTGACTAAAAATTAATTTGACTTTTTTATTGGATTAATCAGAGTTATACATTTCACAAATAAGTTAGCTATTTGAAACATTTGGATAGTAATATATTTTTAATTTAGGAAAACCTTAGAATAAATATTAAACTGACAATCCTAAGTATAATTATTATAATGTAGGTAAAATTTGCAAATTAAACTCCTATTTTGAGGATTGTTGGCTATCTCAAATTGTATGCCAATTAAACCCCTATATTACACTTCAATTGAAATGGGTGTTTTATTTACATTCTTAGGAAATGTTCAATTTAATATAATTGTAAGCGAATACATTAATTTCTGGTACTATATATAGCACATCGTACGAAGTAGATCCAAAATGGCACCAAGGGTCTAGAGGTGTTGGTGCATATGAATAACGTGAATAGAAATTGTGTTGAAATTTATGTGGTGTTTTTTTTTCAAATGTAATGTTCGGGTCTCTCAGAGCCCACACATTATAACGAGCCTTACACAGTTGGAGGGCTAGAGCTTATTTTTGAGCATTAAAGTGGTCAAATCGATCAATTGCTTGCTCGAGTATGAAGCACAATAATGACGTATATATGAGCTGGCTCTGATTCCTGCTGTGGCCGACCCATAAACTTCCTCACACACACTGCGACTTCCGCAGTTAGGCAGGTGTAGAAAGTATTGTCCTCGTCAAACTAGGTGTTTCAATCTAAGCTTGTGACGCTAGACTTGTGAAGTTAAAATTGCAGAGCTAGACTCACCAAGCTAGGAATGTGGATCCATGCTCCTAGAGCTAGATTCTAAAATCTAATCTCGTGAAGTTGAGTTTATAAAGTCAATCTTTTAAAGCTAAAATTGTGAGATTGGTCTCGTGATATTAAGATTGTGGATCTAGGTGTGTTGATCTAAACGTTTAAAGCTAAGCTGGTAAAATTAAGCTTTATAAGCCGAGTTATGAAGCTAAACTCATGAATCTAAGCTAGGCTTGTGTAGCTAGTCTTGTTAAAATAGTTTTTAGGTAAAATGATTTTAAAGCCAGGCGTATGTAATTTGAATTAGTCTCTTAAGAGAGAGGCTTATAAAACTAATATTGTGAAGTTAGGCTTGTAAAGCTCAGCTTGTACACCCCGTGATTCCTATCCACGACATAGCCTCGTCGTCGCAGATAATAAGCACGAGGGCGTTCCAAAGCCAGCCCGACTGCCGAAGCCAGCAGTCATGTGGGGGGAAGTCCCCTATTTGAATGCGTGGACTGGGTGAGACACCGAGGTGAGCTGCAATGCGGAGAATACCTGGTTGCCATCATAGGTCCAACTACCGAACTTCATGTCACAATGCTGGTCATCAAAGGGGAACCACGTAATGTCTATCTTGCATGTGCTCTTGAAGATGCCCGGTGGAACGTACAAGCAGCTACCGTTATGTTTGACCACAACGTTTGTGTGGTATGTCCCGTCGAAACCCTCATCAGCACTTGTGGCATAAATGGGGTTATTAATCATAATGATCAAATAGAGATTTTGAATGAAAAAACAACAGTTATTTTAGAAAAAAAATAAGAAAGAAATAGGGGACATTGTTTTTCTAAACCGTATCTGGATGCTCACTTGGACGTAGCCTTCAGAAGAAACGTGAAAGCTCATCCGAGATTGAAAGTTGACACTAGCAACAGCATTACACAAGTTATATAGATTTATATTCAGTCGCCAATTTTTTAAATTATAAAATGAGTTTAATTTTGTTTTTTTATTAATAAGTAAATCCCTTTAGTCGTAGAAGCAAATTTTCTTTTCTTTGCTCTTTTTTAGCTTTTTATAATTACTTAAATAAGTTATGGCTTTGTGCATACATTTATGTTTATTTAAAATGTATATTATATATTATATCTAACTGTATGATATATTATTGAACACACAGAAATAATAATTTTATATTTATTTATAACTACAGGATTCAATTTTTTCCTTATAATTTCTTGTCATTACTACTTCTACTCAATTGAAAACATATTACTTTATTATATACATTATAATGTGTTAAAATTAAATTGAGTTAGCCTATTTATCAATGGTTGTATAGTGCATTTAAAATAAAGTTTAAATTACAGTCAGCGCCTGAAAGGTTTCTGATCAAGAAGCACCCTTTTAATAGGTATTTTGAATATTTGGTCTTTTTGAAAGCAAATAAAGTGAAATTAAAATAACTCCTTTAATTTATGTAGACTATAACTATAATTAGTTTTATGTTTAATAATTTATTGTGACGTTTTTCATTGTATAAATGCTGAATCTCTAAATTTATACTTTTGTTATATGTTTAATTAATTATTAGGAGTTTGATGTATTCCAAATACTCCACATCAAAGAATATTTAAATTTTACACATGCATATATTTATAAAAGAAGAAAAAACACCATTTACTTTGAGGCTAATTTCAATGGTAATAAATCACCTAGTAACCGTAAACAGTCTTCATTCAGTGAGCCGATGTAGTAGTTCGAAGAAAAATTATTAATCAATTAGAAATTTAAAATCATTAACATCTATAAGTTATTTTAATTATCTATAAATGTATGCTCATTAAGAAGTGTTGTTGTAAAATGTCTTAGTGGACATTATTATATTAAACATATACAATAGATCATTTATTGTGTTTAAATGATTTAAATATTATGTTTATGGATGTTTAATTTTCATCCTTCATTGGTAAATTTTATAAAAGGGATGGGTTAGTTTTTAGGGATGATTAGGATTTTGGGTTTTTTTCAGAGTCAGGATTTTATTTATGTATTTTGTTTAGTATCTACAACTACATGAGGAAAGGATTATTAAATGAGTTATTAAACAGGATGTATTAAATAAGAAGGAATGTAATGTGTTTTAATTATAGCTTTATTTAAATCAAGTTTTTAATAAAATAGAATATTTTTTTTATAAAAATAGTGTTTAAATATATAGTTGATATTTTTATTGCCGACAGTTTTTTCAGGGACTCTTCCACTGCAAACGAGGAATTCCTACCGCGACTCCACCCGTCTTGTAGACGACATCGAATGACCTACTGTTCATAAAAAAAGAAAAAAGGGCTTTGTTCACAATTGTTTTTATATTCACTGACATTAAGTTAAACAAAAGCGTTCTAAGGTGCCCATTGAAACAAACTACAGACGTCCTAGGGATAACAGTTTTCGTATAATTAAAATGGTTATTTTTAGTCTATGTCCATTGATTTTGAAAACATAAGAAGTATTTAGTATTATAAATAGTAAGATTTTCTAACATATAATAGCCGAGTTAACGTAAGTGAAACTACTTTTATTTATTAAAATTTAGTGAGAACGGTTCCAAAATATAAATTATATTTTAACTGTTTCAAGTCTTTTTGCATAAATATTGCAAAATGTTTCAGGGATGATAACGTCATTCAAATTATTCAAACATGTTTAATTTTCTAATAATATTATGACATATTATCTATAATGGAAAAAATGCAATAAAACTGACTAATTCAATACACCATATTTCAATTAATTTTACTTTAAGTAAACGAATGTATATAAATATATCAACATTTTACGCGTATGAAGTAATTTACATATGAAAGATATAAAAATAGACTCAAGTCACTTTTATTCTTCTTGTTATAATATTTTACTTGAAATAACCATATGGAAGCGAATCGATGTCGTTATAGTGGTTTAGAAGTTATTACAGTCAAATTAAGAACTTATGGAACCTAGTTTGATCCCAGCACATTTGTATGTCAGTATACGCTCGTTATGAAACGTGTATCAAATCTTAAATCTTGCGTCCAAATAATATACGAATCAATACTACACGTTAGTATTTGTTGAATACAATTTTCATTTTAGGAAGAAGATTTAGGTTATTAAAGTTAAATAAATGTATCAATTATGTCAAGGGTTTTCTTCCATTCCATTTTATTTTAAAGGAAAATAGGATCGAAGGTTTTGCAAACACTTGTTACTCATAATTTTAAAAATTCATGCTTTCATTGGGAATTTTACGTTAGATAGCTTAGAATGATTAAATATGTATTTTAAGTTAATTTATTCATTTGAATAATACATATAATGATATACTTAAATTTTAGCACAGGTTTAAGGAAATACTTAGCTAATTAGCAAACAATTAATTATGAATGAAAATTAATGCTGTCTTGTTGTCAAATTTTGAAATAATTAAATAAAAATGTCAGTTTGAAGTTTGTCTAGCTAGTAATTTTCAAAATATATACATACATAATGGCCTCCTTCATTATTTTCAAGAAGCACAACCAAATATTCATGTTATTATGTTGATATCTAATATCAATTTAAGGAATAAAATGTGATATCAATTCCAACATAGAAACATTTTTGACACCCGAGGGAATAAACACATTTTCGTTTGCTTTATATTTTCAATCAAAAGACACGTAACTTTTCATTTTAATCAACCTTATTGTTAAATTAATTTAACATAAATGTTTAAGAAAAACTTATTTGATCAAATTAGGATCACCTTTATATCTAATATTATTTTGCATATGGCTTGTTAATAGTTAGTATTAAATTAAATATATGTATATTTAATAAGCTATTCTTTATAATGTAGTTTCATTTATTTTATTTGAAATTATCGACTTACTTCTTATGTTTTATTGAAAAATGGACATTTTCAAAGTAATACTTTATGCCAATGCAGTTTTTATTATATCTATTAAAACATTATTATTATTATGTTATAAGTTTAAATTTATTTTTGTCTTGCCGCCGAGTGGGGGCGCTGAGAATTTCCTCGCTTGAGCGAAAGTTTTCTTTTGAAAAGAGTGAAGTGGCCCACAACAACGGTAAGCTGATTTTTTTTGTACTTCCCACCACAGCTGGTAAAAAATATATATATAAAGTAGGAAGTGGGCAGTTCTGATAGGATGAAGTAAAAATATTTATACATTACATGCAAACTATATCAAATTGACTTTTATTGTCGTGATTGACTGTATAATTATACCGGTTTCCATGCAAACCAGAAGAAACTCACAGATGACCATGTTCAAACTATTACAGGGAAACATGCAAAGTAAATACGTATGATAAAAGTGTGCGTGTGTGTGTGTGTGTGTGTGAGTGTGTGAGTGTATTAGTGGTTAATTTGTAAAAATGTTCAACTGTTTGGTAAGGAAATTTCAATTTGACTAATGTGTAATTAGAATTAACTTTTAAATGTTAGTATTCTGGTAAAAAGTGAAAGTTGAATTAAATAAAACAAAATATATCGAATTAACGTATTTGACGTTGCAACTTGTAAATTTTGGGTGTAGATTATAGAGATGTAAATTTGACCTTTAAGTCTTCAAATTGAACGAAAAACATACCATTTCTTATTGTTGAGTTAATCAAAATATTTTAATATTTGTGTGCAATACATGTTTGTACATTATAGGCTAAAACAAATACTTTATTTTTTATCACCACGTCTCACTACTCGTTGGTGCAATACGCGTTAAGTACTAATTAATGTAATGGTTTTTAGATATTAGGAATGTTATAGTTAGATGAAGTGTACCCGCATTTGCGTGGTGGGTGATGAAGAACCACTTTGGAAAAATTACCCTCAGCACACCCGACCGAGGTTCGAATCTCGATCTCCCGGTCATCGGCAGTCTAGTCTATTGCGTGATTAGCGCGTTAGACCACAGATCCACTAAGGTGGGTTTGATACTTATTAAAAATAGATAATGATTATGTTTCAGTTATGAAAGAGTGTAATACATTCATTGGTTAGTCATTAATGAAATGTTAGATTGCTCAATTTCATAATGAGAGAATTAATAATTACAAACTATAATATATAGTAAATATTGCGGTTTGACTAAATTGTTTGCTATTATGAATAAATGTGATTTTAATTTTGACAGCTTGGAGGTTTATCCAGCAAAATGCCTACTTCACGCATATTATCATTACTTATAGATGAAATAACTAAGTAATCGTCAACTTGAATGTTATGAAAGATTATATAATGTATTTAGGTATTTCGAGAACCATTATTGGCATATAATCAAAAGCTTAAATTTTTAATAACTTTTGGTTAAAGACAATGAATTTACAATATTTATTTATCCACGAGATTCAAAGATGATTACTTGATTTATTTTGGTAATATTTAAGCATTTCGTGTCGCTTAATGTGGTCAAACATGATATTTTTAAAGAAAAATAAATATTTTATTTTAATTTACATGAAACCCACATCTGCTCTCACCCGATACAACGCACTCGTCTTTTCTGGTGAGCCTTCGAGTTTGAAGGTGACGAGAAGGTCGTGGTTCAAATCCAAAGTCTGTGGTATTAGGAATTCAAAAGTTCATTGCCGCACTTACAAATGTACACCACCTATCCCCATCTCGATCTAGTTCTATCCAAACCACATCATTACGCCCTAACCCTATCCCAATCTAGTTCTATCCAAACCACATCATTACAACCTATCCCTATATTTAGCTAGTTCTATCCAGTCCACTTCATAACACCCTATCCCTATCTTTAGCTAGTTATATCCAGACCATATCATTACACCCTCTCCCTATATTTACCTAGTTCTATCCAGACCACATCATTACACCCTCTCCCTATCTTTAGCTAGTTATATCTAGACTACATCATTACACCCTCTCCCTATCTTTAGCTAGTTATATCTAGACTACATCATTACACCCT
>CABEEJ010000053.1:14676-31520 GCA_901482245.1 Timema douglasi
TCTCCCTATCTTTAGCTAGTTATATCTAGACCACATCATTACACCCTCTCCCTATCTTTAGCTAGATATATCCAGTCCACTTCATTACACCCGCTCCCTATCTTTAGCTAGTTATATCTAGACCACATCATTACACCCTCTCCCTATCTTTAGCTAGTTCTATTCAGTCCACTTCATTACACCCTCTCCATATCTTTAACTAGTTATATCTAGACTACATCATTACACCCTCTCCCTATCTTTAGCTAGTTCTATCCAGTCCACTTCATTACACCCTCTCCCTATCTTTAGCTAGTTCTATCCAGTCCACTTCATTACACCCTCTCCATATCTTTAGCTATTTCTATCCAGTCCATTTCATTACACCCTCTCCCTATCTTTAGCTAGTTCTATCCAGTACACTTCATTACACCCTATATTGAGCTAGTTATATCCAGTCCACTTCATTACACCCTCTCCCTATCTTTAGCTAGTTCTATCCAGACCACATCATTACACGCTATATTGAGCTAGTTATATCCAGTCCACTTCATTATACCCTCTCCCTATCTTTAGCTAGTTCTATTCACTCCACTTCATTACACCCTCTCCATATCTTTAGCTAGTTCTATCCAGTCCACTTCATTACACCCTCTCCCTATCTTTAGCTAGTTCTATACAGACCACATCATTACACCCTCTCCCTATCTTTAGCTAGTTCTATCCAGACCACATCATTACACGCTATATCTTTCAGGTCCATTCTAATGTTATCCTTCCACCTGCGTTTAGCTCTTCTCTATGGTCTCTTCCCATTGTGTTTGCCAATCATTACCTCGAACAAGGTTCTAGAATCCCCCATGTGCGCTGCATGTCCTGCTCACTGTAATCTGTGAGACTTGACTACTCTAACAATATCTTATAATGAGCAGTATTTATTTTTACTATTCATAATATATCATTATATATTCATAAGTATTTCGTACATTTATATATATCAACATTTATAATTTTAAAGTAGGGAATCAAGTCACTTATTTCTAAGCATTATTAGCTAGATTGCTTTCTTCTATTTTTTATTTTAATGGCTTTGAAATTATTAATAATATATATTTACATTAAGAATTGTATTTCATGATTCCTTGAATACATATCATTAGTTTAATCTTAAATCCACTGAGAGTACATTAAATTTGATTCTCCAAATAGAAACACGTGGGAGTGTGTTTAAAGCTGATTATGTTGAATATGTTTGCAAGTGCCAATATTTATGGGGTTGAAATAGGTGCCATATGGTACGTGGCCTAAGTTTCAAGCTAATCTAATCTAATTTACCATGACGGGAATATTGGGGTTTTAATTCGGGGTGGGGATAGCAGGCTGTTTTTTTTTCATAAAATGATTCCCACGATTCTTTCCCAATAATTTGGGTGTATTTATTATAAAATCTACTTTATTCACCCCTATTTAACTAGCGTAATAAATTTGTGTTTATGGGCAAAAAGACGCAGTTAAAAAAGTGTTTGATATGTTTGTAAGTGTTAATACAGTTTTTAATATAAGTTCTATGAGTGATTGTACATGTTTGAAAATATGATTGTGAGTATTTTGCTTGAAAATGCTATGATTGTGTTGCATTTGTTTACAATTTCTATGAATGCATTTGTTTAAAAGTGTTAAGCTTGAAGGTGTTGCATCTGTTTTCAATTGTATGTGAGTGTGCTACCCGCAACATTACGAAGGGGTACAGTCTGAACAGTATGATAATGAGACCATACCGGATACGTCGAAGATGTCCTTGAACCCCATTTGACCCGCCCGTTGTTGATGGCCAAAATCACGGCGTCTGCAACTCTCTTAACAATTTGATTTCATTGGGCACTTTACAGGGCACGAGACAAAGAAGCTGAGCCAATTCGAATTGTTTTGAGTTTTATTTAGAAGAGTTGTTTAATCTTTGACACAAGATAACAATATGCCCGGATTACAGCACTCAACGCCTTTGTCTCGTAAATAATAGTTGGATTTCATCTTGTACATATTATTTATATACATTGTGTCATTTAAATTAATTTCGTTTAGTAAATTTTATTTTTAACATTTTTACTTAACAAACACAACACCTATTTGTTAAGGTAGCTCATTCCATGTTAAATTAAACAGTCATTAATGAAGATCTACCTTTACAAAAAAAAATGCTTCAGATGCAAAATTGAATTAATTTGTTTATATGATAATGTTTTTACTTTACTTTATTTATGCTGACATGAATGTGTTGATGCACTACCAATTATAATAGTTGAGCACCTTCATAAAAAGTGTCTGGTGGTCCTTATAATTTAATATTTGTGGCCTTTTGACAAGGCAGAACTTGGCCTGATGGTGAGTATTAATAGATTAAAAAATATAACTCACCAAAAAACATTACAGTTAAACTCTTTAGTTTTCTAGACAAGAGAAAAGAATCTGATAATTACTACAAAGAATTAATAAAGTTTCGTTAAAAGTGTTTAGCTTTTAAAACTTTGGCGTTGACAAATAACACAGCTAGAATAAAAGTTTGCATTTGAGGCATTTTTATGGAGAGAAAGTTCTAATTCCACAATTCTGAACAAAATATAAATACCCTAGAAAAAACGGATTGAATTAAATACAGTCTATGTTTCTGTAAAACATGTGTAAACATTGTTAAAGTCTAGTTTGGATAGGTGATGGTAAATGTTTCAATTAAAGTGAGTAACTGAATATTTAAATATATTTTAATATCCTTAGACACTTGTCAAATTTAAATTTAGAAAAATTTATTTTACAATAAATGCATCAATTATTTAACATATTTTAATAACCTACTTACAAGTTGGGATTGAAGGGAATGAAAGAAAAGTGCAGTGTTATTGCAGTTTTAATAGCAAATAGTTTTTTCCGACAAAATAAATAAAGTAGTGCTCCATTAGAAACATAGAGTTTAATTTCCTTCACATTATCACTAGTTGTTTAATATCTGTCACTCATGAGCATAGCGACAGTGTATGAGAATCTTTTTAAATGAAAAGAAAAAGTTTTCATTAAATTCCAGGACACTCTCGACAGATATTACACAACTGTTTATATCACCATGTGAAGAAAATTAAACTCTATATGTATGTTCTGGAGAAATATTTGATATTTTGATGAAAAACAGTTCTTTGCTATAAAAACTGCAAAAATACCTCCCTGAACTCGCAATCCTTATCATCCCACCTTAATGGTTGCCGAGAGGTCTAACACTTTATACTCTCATTGCACTTATTCGCCATTGATGGAGATATCAAAGCTCGAGTCTCGGCCGAATACTCCAGCAGTGATTTTACCATGAAAATTTAACACTGTGGTTTTCCCATCCTCTTCCCACACGATTATGGAGGTACCTATTTCCTCTAAACACTATTACTCATTCCTTTCCCATAGATGAAGCCAGTAATAGTTTCGTTCCAATAAAAAACAAAATTTACCTAACTACAAATAATATGGATTAGTTTTAAATTACACTAATGTTTAATTGTAATTAGTTAAGATACTATTTTTTAGCAAATCTAAACAATATTAAGATTTAAGAGAAACACTTTAGAATAGACTAATTATTTTACTAATTCATCATATCAATAAAACTTTGTTATTTTTTTTAAATTCAACGTAACGATACATTATCAAAATGTTATTTTCTAAATAAGGCTACACACTAAACTACCCCTAACAAGATTGGGTGACAGTTCAATTGAAGCAAACAGTCTCTAAAGTCCTCGTTAACTTTATAAATTACAGTTGATTGGTAAAACTCTCAAATGTGATTTAGGAGACGATGGTTCGACCCCCAATCAAGAGCATTAGAGGTGGTTTTGTTCACATTCTGTTTTCCTACGCTTTCGAAAAGGGAGTTCTTTTTCAATTCCTTCAAGATTGCATAAATATTCATGTTTTTCTAAGTCAGATAGTTTTCACCTCAAATATTTAAAACGCTTCTGATACCAGTAATTATGTTTTTAATAGGAATATGATTGTATCCTAACTAAATAAGATTAAAAATTGTATCTAATTGTTTTTACTAGCTCACTCGTAGAAATCCATGGGGCAAGGGGCTGGGCTGATAGCCCATTACACCTGAAATTAATCTATCACAGACACTACACAAAAGAATAACTGGAGAAGCGAAGCTTTGTTCCAGACCTATACTTCACATCAGGAGTTAAATGAATTAACATTAATCATAAAATCTATTGCGGCATAAATCTCCTTCCTACACTCGTACATACCCTCTCAGATGAGTATTTTGTTCAGAAATGGTTGCCCTGTTCTCCAAAACACTTATTTGACATGGGTCGGGGTACAACGAAGGGTGTGGTCACATAACACATGACATGGTACCTGTTGTACATGAGGATGTCTGGTCGCCAGATCTTGTTCGGTGTGATCCGGAGGTCTTTGACCCCACCGAACTCCGACTCGTTCCATCTGAGATTGTAGTCATTCCACTCCTGAGGAACACAACTTCTCATTTCACTGAGCAAATACATCACAAACGGATGCAACAATATTCACTCGCACTTATGGAGGAGTTACAACATGGAAATGTAACTTCAGGAGCCACGATAGTAATATTTTTAAGTTGCTCCAAACATAAATTTTGTGAATCTTAACTTTAATCAACGTTATAAGATGATCCATTTAAAAACTTTTCTTAAGTTCTTGATCCAAAACACTTATTTGAATAAAATAAGTGAAAGATTACAGTCTGGACACGGGGATCGAGGTCTGAACTTTCAACCAAATCTTTGCCAAAGGTTCTGGGCTCGATTCCAGTGTTCATGTTGCCATTTTTCACTTAAACTAATTCGATTCAGTTATCAAGATTAATCCTGTGGACGATCACGTATCACGTATCGACCTGTGATATACATGAGTTAAAACTTATTTGAAACGCGGTGTTTTAAAAATTATGCTATATTAATAACAAATCTGGCACACAAATGGCTGTGATTATATAAAATTTCAACAATTGTTTTTGAATTTGTCTCCTCAATCATCACTAAATTATATATTTAATTTGGACATCTCAAGTTTATTTAGCAATAATATAAAACACATAATACCTCGTTTGAACACTGATTATGTGCACTTCCAAGATTGTTGTGTATATTTTGCTTAATAATTAGGTATTATTATTATTAGCACCGCGTCTTACTACCCGTTCGGGTATACGCACTTACGCTAATGTGTAATGGTAGGGTGATTGTGAGATGAAATGGAGGACCTACAGTTTAACGTGGGATCCGAACCACGGTGGAGGCCTGGCATTCCACACATTCACAAGTTGTGATTAATACACGTCTTGTCAGAGGTGAAGGAAGGGTTTGGCAATCAGATAAATCTTTGCCAGGATCGAGGATTGAACCCCGGCCGCCAGCATAGAAGTCTGACACTTTACCCCTAGACCGCCAGGTCACCGACGAATAGTTAGAGTTTGGTTGGAACAATAAGTTTATTTAGTTATTTTATTTGAAAAAAAAAATGTAGCCTAATCTGTAATTTGAATTAAAAAAACACTAAAAATTCCAGATTAATATTTATTTTTTTGTCAAAAATCTTTAAAAAAAACCTACTTAACTTATTCTAGGAATCAGTGCCAAGTTAACAAATATGTAAGCTATAAATATAAGCAAAAAAGTTATAATTTTCCATATCTGCTCATTAAATGTTAGGGCACTTTTACAAAATCCATAGCATTGTAATAATAATAATAATAATAATAACATTTAGCACCGCGTCTTACTACCCGTTCGGGTTATACGCTCATAGAATTGTAAGTTTGTCTGAATTCTAAATGCCTTCATACACTGCTTTTTTTTCAGCTAGTTTTAAGTAGGATGGAGTGAACAGTAACTATTTAAAAGGCCGTTTGTAAATAAAAAACAATAATCGAGGGGAAGATAGTAAAAAGTGAAACATATTATAAAACCAAATATTGAATCTTTTATAACTTAATATTATGATATTTCATCATATATGTTTTTGACATACTTAATTAAATATAAAACTTATTTTGTTTGCATATATATACGAAAATCCTAAAAAAATTGTCTATTTTATATTATGAATATTTTTATCAAGTTTAAATCTAAAAATGTAGTATATGTTATGGCCTGCCCTCAGAGATATTCTATTTGCCTAAGTTTTTATTACTTTTATAACTTTCTTCAAGTTACTAAAAACATAAGCAAGCCAAGAGTGCGTCTTAAAGAAATAAATTGGTTTCTCTTTGACACTAAATAAAATTAGGATTTTAGAATATAACTTCAAAAGTAAAACCTAATTTAAAAGAAAAAAAAACATTCTTAAATATTTTGCAATGTTAATTACGGTATGTCATTTTCCATAGCTTGGATATTATTGTGTAAAATATAAAGCAATAGCTATTATATGATTTGGTAGAATTATAGCTCCCAGTGAATTAAAACGGACATTTCAGAAAATTACAATAAATGTTAGTGTGAGAATTCATGACGAATAGGTATTTTAGAGAGAGAAGAGAATATTCTACGGTTGATTAAAATATAATCTACAAATTTTATTAATTACAAAGAACGATTAGCGACATATTATATTGAACAATTTGAAATCTGGTAACTCTAAAGTGTGTGGAATTTCATTTAAAGGCAGTCTGAGGCATGTTTGAACAAATGAAATAACAAACGAAAATATAATAACTTTTTACAGAATGGTTGAGAATATATATATATAAAATTTAACATTAAAAACATAGATATGTTTGGTCAAACCATTTACTAAAAATTAAAATAATTTGTAATTATTTGTATCTAATAAATTAGTAATAATATTAACAGTTTTCTAGTCCCTAAAATGTATAAAAATAAACATTTTCTATAGTAAAATTGTATCAAATCGTTTTTGAAAGCTTATAACATGTTTTAGTGTGTGTATTTATTTTCAATATATGGTCAAATTTTCCAAAAATTGTTACAACTTTCCAAATTATGATTGAATAGAAAATTGAGCTACGTATAATTTTATTATTCCAATATTAAGTATCATATCTAAATTATGTTTTAACTGAGGGTTTGGACAATTTCTTAAGTTATGTATGTATTAGTAAAATAACTGAATACGTGAATATGAGAAGTAGGCCTATATGATGATTGAATGTCCTTGAGACGTCTCTTGCAGTTAGAAATAGGATGGAAATACAGTGCAATATTGGCTAATTTTCAGTATGTTGGAGCGCGCGTCCAAATCAAGCAATTTACTCCAAGGTATTCGTTTTACTAAATGAGATATTTTCAGCATATGAACTATGTTTTAACATTTAATTTAATTAAAAAAGTAATTTGAGGGGAATCTTACTAACTAAACCCTATGGTATATTAATACAATACTTTTTCTACTAAGCTTAGCTAGCTATATTTATTAAACAATTTGATTTGATTTTTATTATATTTGATTTACATGTATATGTCAAACACTATGAGTAGTGAAGTTTAATATCTATTAAATAAAAATAATGTGAAGATATTATTTCTATTGAGTTATTTATTTTACTAATTTGTAAATATGCCATTGTGTTAGTAGTTTACCAACATAAGTAATAGATTCCTCTAAGTAACAACACTTTTGTTCATTTAAAACTCGTTGAATTCAATAGGTTCTCATTATAACTTCAAAATTATTGAATTATTACAAACTTAGAAACGTAAATAAGTTGGGACACCAAATATACATGGTTTGAAAATGTACTCTCTAAATAATTATTTAATTTTTTTATGTTATAAATGATCCCCTCTGTGGTATATTGATCAGAGTTCCTAGATACAGATCCATAGGTCACGAGTTCGATTCCCGGCACTACCCAAATTTATCGTTGTTAATCTGGAAGGGGATCAGCTCAGCCTCACTAAGCCAAATGCGGAGTTAATGGAATGAATAAGTAGCAGCTCTGGCTTAGAAAACTGAGATATCGGCTGGAGGGATCATTGTGCTGACTACACGACACCCTACCTCCGCAAATTATGGCACTATCATCGCTCGGGCCGTAAAGCTCGCTTGCGGACTCACACCATAGAATTTATAATAGGCCTGTATACATAAATGAAAGATTCAGGAAGTTATTTTGTCTCTTAAGTTAACTGAAATTTAGACCCACATCGATAGCCCCATGGAATGTAATTATCATCTAGTTTGGTTTCCTGGGAAAGGAGTGGTCAAGGCTCGAGTGTTGACCTGGTATACTGAAGGTATTATTATTCTGAATGGATTAATAATCCCCTCTCTACGCAGTGTGAGTAAATTTTCTTTCAATTTCACCTTCATTATCACTTAGAGAAATAATGGTACGCGTAGCGTAGTAAGGCGTGGTGTAAAACAAACAAGAATAAAAAACTAGCGTTAATATCATTGTCATTAATACAACGGCTTGATTAAATTGATAACAAGTAATTTCAAACTTGCGAAACATTTTGAAATCTATCCATCTATTACTAACATACTTTACTAAAAATAATATTTTAACATTCTAAATATATTTTATTAAGCTTTCACACCCACTCCGATGTTTTCCCGTCTCTTCAGCTATAGTTACACGTGTGCTCCATTGATAGTTAAAATGTCGCCTTGCATTCACGATATCTTCTTGGTATCTAGTCATTACAAAATAATATCAAACAAATTAATTCTAGCACCATGTCTTACTACCCGTTCGGGCTATACGCAAATATACCAATTACTGTGATGTTTTAGGGACGAGAAAGGTTGAATTTAGCTTAAGTGTGTTCACATTTTTGCGTAAGTCGAGTATAAAAACCTTTAAGGAAAAACCACCCTCAGGGGTGACCTGGCGGTCTAGGGATAAGGTGTCGGACCTCTGCGATGGGGTCCGGGGTTCAATCCTTGGTCTCGGCACAGATTTATCTGATTGCCAAACCCTTCCTTCACCTATGAATAAAGACGTGTATTAATCATAACTTGTGAATGTGTGGAATTCCAAGCCTCAACTGTGGTTTGGATCCCATGTAAAACTGTAGGTCGTCCATTTCATCTCACAATCACCCTACCATTACACATTAGCGAAAGTGCGTATTACCCGAACAGGTAGTAAGATGCGGTGCTAATAATAATAAACTACCCTCAGTATACCAGACCGTGATTCAAACTCCAATCTACCCATCATTGGCAGTTTAGCTTAGTGCGATAGTGACGCCTTAAACCAGGGTCGTCCAACTTTTTCGTCCCAAGGGACAAATCTGATGATCAGTTAGCACCGCAGTCCGAATATATATTTAGTAATCCCATTATCTCAATATATGCACGCAAATAACATTTAATAAACAATTATTTTCAATACTTACGAATAAACTGTATTTTGGTTGGTAGAATCTTTCAAATTTTACTGACAGAAATATTTTATTAATCTTCCAAAAATGTTTTATGAAATATGTACGCACACACTTTCACAAAACAACTTAGTAATATAATTTAATAATATATATTTATATTAATCAAATAAATGAATACTAAAATTCAATCATTTAATTTTTAAATAATAAATATTTTTAATCATTAGTTATTTATTTCACACATGCCATCGAGGGTTATTCCTTTAATTTTCCTCTAGGATACCGTGAGAGCCATATTTTCAATGGGCGTGGACCACATTTGGCTCGCGAGCTTCCAGTTGGACCACATTGCCTTGACCATGCGGCCAAAGAAGCGTGTTTTCTCAAATATAGGTTTTTAAAAATAGCTAAATACTGTTTCAAAGGATTTTTTTTATCTTAACCTTAAGAGACGTCTTCAGGACATATTATTTTGATATGTAAACTTCCTAGAATAGTCTTATCTAGTTTAAACACAATCTAGAAGAGGGAGCGTGGCTGACTGCCCCTGACGCAATGGTCCAAAATATAATGATTTTAACTAGGTGTCTCATATGCTAGAACCAGTGAACTAGAAGTGTATTAAAGAAAAAGGCAAACTGTTAGTAGTTGGTATTAATTCTCTTTCAATGATCATCTTAAACTTAATATAAAAACAACTATTGTATTATATAATCTAATATGATTACTAATAGCTTACTTACAAAAGATTGCTGTAAAACAAATTACTTAATATAATTACTAGCACACAACCCTATTGGATAGTAGACGCGGTGCTAAAAAAATCAATATATGTTTATTTTTATAAACAAAGGTATTATTACTTACTCTTCAATACGTATTTAGGTAGTAGATAAGTGTATTGTTTAGTTAATGTTTGAAGGCAAAAATAAGTAATGTATATCTGATTTCAACATTATGAATTAATGTTATTTAAACATAGGGGTAATATTTTCCACTGCCGACCATTTCCCAATACACTCAATTAAAATATTCAACATTTTAAGATAGAGAGTTCCAAGTGTACTAACCAAAATAAACTAATTGATATCCTTTCTCTATCTGCTGACTTTAAAAAAAAAAAAGACACCTCAAACGTTCTCCTGACAAGTAATACTATCTTTAAATTGTATAGATTTTGTAAATGTATAGCTTATGGAAAGTTTTTATTTGCACAGTACTAACCAAAATATTCAGTATTTTAGTGGTATTTAAAACTATACATACATGTATTTAGCTATTCAAATATTGTTTCCAGCTCAATTGGTTAAAATGTTGCAAATTAATTTAATGTCAAAGTTAGTTTAACCAATATTAAAAAATGCATTACTCTTGTATCAAAAAATTTATTTTTAAATATTCAAATGAAAAATATGTCAACCATCATAATGTTATCCTGTGGAAACAAAACCAGTTTTAATATTCACATGAACATTCAAATACATATTTATACATTTATTATATGCATGCAAAGAAAAAATTGGGTGCAATTTTACAACACTAACAACGGTTAGATGCTCCAAAGTCATAGTACACATAGTAATAAGAGGTTAAATTCGCACAATAAATTACAAACAATTCTATAGGAGATTAGTGATGGGATTAAAAATATTACATGCTGTACTAAAATAAGAAATAATATGAAATAAGAGTATTGAGTGAATTTTAAACACCAAGAAATGAAAAGTGAACGCTTCAATTTACATTGCATAGTCAGTATAAAAATATAAACATATATTTTAAAAATGTAAAATAGATACATTATTATTTGATGCGTTATATGACAGTTAATTTGAATCAAATATGATTCAAAATATACGTTATTACTTTAAATTGAATAGAGTACTAAAAAATGTAATTAAATGCAATTTTTATTCACCCCATATTAGGGAAACAAGAAATCTCAGTCCTAATTTGAATAAAAAGTTTCAACACAGCTGAAATAAAACAATTCCGCGTTGGTGAAGTCACAAACTTTCCCCTACAAACTTGTGAGGTTTCACAATGTTAATTAACTACTAAATTATAAAACTGGCCCCACATTGGTCGAGGAAAAATAGTGCAAACAAAGAAAATTTTAATTTAGTGAGCGAGCCTGCAAATATGCTCAGTGAAATTGAAGCTGACTTGACCGACAAAGGTTCACAGTAGGAGAAAGAAGGAGCGCATGCGCAAACAGCTGGCAGCCAGTTGGACTACACCAAGATGGTGGGTTCACGTGCAAGTTGGAAAAGTTTAGTTATTAGTTTCATTTGTTTATTATTGCCATGTTTTAGAGTATGTTTTAGTTTTATGGTTTAGTTTAATACTCGTTTTGGTGAGTATTAGTTTTATACATAGGCGCTGTTCATCTTCTTCTCTAAAGGAGCCGTAAAGAAATGCGGTGTCATTGATCTTAAAAGAAAATAAATATAAATAATTATAAATACAGAATCAAATTGTATGTATGGGATATAGTTTTAGATTTACTTTGAAATTTCGTGTTTAACTAAACAAGATATACCCGAGATATTTCAATAGTTTACAAGAATTATATATTTTTTCAATGGTTCTAGTAAAATGTTCTATTCTGTTTTGAAGGGACAATGCTATAAATCAAATAATTATATACCCAAATAGCTATAATGTAAAATATGATTTGAGAACTAGTTTTTCAACATTTATTTAATTGATCATAATATATAGTGTTATTTAAATGTGAAATTTTATTTTTCACTTCACTTTAAGTTAAACATTATAATTCCATTTCTATAAATTAGTTTTGTCTTATATTATTTGTCTCAACTGTCAGATAGTAGTTTAATTTATATATAAATTATGTAATATTATATTATCTTAAAAATAATAATTTGCAAGTTAAATTTTAGTTTTAATTTATAGCCAAATTATAAAAACAATATCTATATTCTAAATCACTTTATAAATTAATATTATATATATACACGTGTTTAGATTTGACATTTATATTATTTCAAACTAAACTTATATAAAAATAGTACTATTTCATATTTTTATTATTGTTTTGGATATTGTAAACAAATAATTGGTTACAAAACATAAGTAGATTATATGAATTTTATTAAAATAAAAAATCCGATGACACCGGTTTGATCATTTGAATCGCTCAGTCGCCCCAGACTAAATGTTAGTTTAGAAGGTAGTTAAGTTGGAAAAGAGTTAGAGAGTGAGTTTAAAAAGTGTCACACACACGGCAGTATAAGTGTTTATTAATGAGAAATATGTCTCTAGCATCCTTCTAACTAAACTAGGTATCTTAAAATAGTAAATGTGATACTATCAAAATGAATTAAAAATACAAATGAATAAAGAGTATTATAATCTTACATACAAACAAACAAAAAATTATATAGCTATATGTTATTCACAATAATGCTTATAATAATTATCTTATGATATATGTATGTATAAAAAAAATCGATACTACAAATTTTGTATTCAAAGTAAGCAAAGGGAAATATAGAAGTACTACAACTAACAAAACGATGTTTTTACTTATTAGTGGTTGCAACTCATGATACTGGAAGCAAAAAAAATCACTCTACAGATTTAGTTCTAAAATTTAGGAATAGTAGACGCTTTAGTTGTTAGTTATTCGTTATAAATTTCTCACTTATTTCTTAAAAGTTATTTATTGTATTTATATAAAATTAATTGACATGATATTAGATTAAGTTTTGATGCTTCGCAACACAAGTATTTTTGTGGTATAAACTGAAAAGGGAACCTTCAGAACCGAAAATATAAAAAGAAATCTAGCAAACTGATGAATGAATAAAGAGAGTTCCTAAGATTGTACAGATACCCTACAATAGACGTCACAGTTCTTCTAACTGACGGATAAAAAAGGCTCTAGCATGTCACGTCTACTTCCTAGTGACAAAAGCGACCTCACTACACGAGTTGCTGGTTATTCTCACGGCAATGTGATATCATCTAGGAGAATTAAAGAGAGAGAGAGACAAGTCGGAAGACGTCCGTGACTAACTCTTGTTAGCTCTGCACAATCATATTGTTGTCATAAATGGAGTCCCTTTTCTGAGATTTCAAGACGAAAAAAACCAAGTAATTGGCCATTCAAAAGTTTAGAAAACATTATCATTCTCCTTGAAATATAATAAAATGAAAAGTAGCAGATTTATGGATTTATGCTGCCTGTAAGCAGATAATATAATATTACTTTCCCTCTCAAGTTTTTTGTTCAAATTAAAAACGAATTTTCACGCATGGTAGGCAAGAGGAATAAACATAAGTTTTGTATGATCTATATCTATTTCTGCCTGTCATGGAAATATTGGGTTTAGAATTTCGGTCGTGTGTACTAAGGGTGTTTATCCTAAATAGATTAGCCTCCTCCGTCCATGTAAATGCATCTTTGTTTCCTTTAAATTTTACCTTATACCCCCCTAAAATTATATTTGTGTACCTTCTAGTATACATGAAGTATTGAACTCGTGAACATATTTGACCTCGGAACTATGATGGATATTGAGTTTTGTTTGCTACTGTAATTTAAAAAAAGTGTGCTTTGCCAATTTTTTTAGCACTATATCCTACCACCCATTCGGATAATTCACTTATGTAGGCCTACTAATTATGATAATGGGCTAGGTATGAGAAAGATTGAAATCTTTAGGAAAAACCACCCTCATTACACCCAAACGGGATTGAACCACGATCTCCTCATCATTGGAAGTCTAATATATTGCGAGAGATGTGCCTTAGACCATGTGGCCACCAAAGTTTGATACAAGTTACTGATAAGGAAGGTGTAACTTAGATGAAATGGATCAAGATTAACTCATATAACCCACTCGGTATTCGATCCTAGAAATCCTTAGCCCTCTAAAGTCAGACAAGACGAAAATTACGATCTTGTTCAAACGCCCACTGGTGATGAAGATTTTTACAGCATAATGTTTCCTTGAAAAAAAGTTTGAAAACATTTTAGAGCTTAGGGGTTAGAGTAGTCGAACACAAACATACTGAATCTATTCTAGGAGATTCTGACGAGTATTGTACTGTACATGAGTATACATGTTCCTCTAGTAATACACTAGATTACCAGTGACGGGAAGATCGCGGATCGAGTCTTAGCGGGGTCCATCGGATGTAATTTTCACATGTGATTTATCAGCGTGGTTTCCCCAACTCTTTTTCAAACTAATGCGCTTACATTTTCTCTAAGCTACCTTGCTTGAGCCATTCTATTAAATTAATCCGTTAATAAACTTTTGTTAAACGCAGCCATTAGAAATCAAAGGTATTCAGTAATGTTACGTAAAATACTCCGAATAATATAAAAAGAGCATAAATATTTAACCATTAATTTTCCTCATTAGAATCCTTCAGGTTATAATAGTTTAGTTTGTTGCCAAAAAATAACTATTGGCGTTAAAATAGGATAAGATAAAGTTTATGTTAATTAAAAGATAGAGTACATTAGTATGCTTCTATTCAACACCCATTAAAAAAATAAAGATAAGCTTGCAAATAATTTTATTATTTCCCACAGTTTTGACTCATTCATTCAATAAGTAACACGTTTTTTTTCTGAGTCAATGATTTTTAGTTCGATTCCATGTCTCCCCCCAAAAAAATAACATTGGAATTTTTACTTTGATAGGGGTTCGTTTTCAGTGGCCTCGGGGTAAAGTGATCACCTCAGGACCCAATGTTCGTGGGTTCAAGCCCAGCCAGGGTCGATGGATTTTTCTTAAGCGATAAAAATCTGTCACACGACCTCCTTCGGAGGGGAAGTAAGTCCGACGACGGTCTCATGTTGATTGTGGCATGTAAAATAATCCAGAAAGGTATGTGAAAATATCTCCCCCGGCAAAATTAGCAGGCCCCTTCGTTTTAGCTAATAAAAATTCTCGTCTATTGAAATTAAAAATTAAATTGTTTCAGAAATTTAACGTTAAATCCCATTGTTAAAACTAGTAAAATTTTACAAAGTATGTTTAAAATGTTTAACTAAATGAATTTACCGAAACTTCTAACGGTTTCTATGGTGTATTGGTCAGAGTTCCTGACTACATATCTAGAGCTCCCAGGTTTGATCCCCGGTGCTTCCAGGTATTTTATGGAGTGGTGGGTCTATAACGGTGTCAACTCAGCCTCGTGATTATGAATGAGGAGCTACTTAAACTAAAATGTAGCGGTTTTGGTCTAAAAAATTTATATTAACGACCTAAGGTTTCATTGGGCTGACCACATGACACCTTCCATCCAAAAAAGTTGCCACTAGCATCACCAACAGACGATGGGCGCTCGGTTAGTATGGCTTGATTGCGGGCTGACGTTATATTTTCTTTTGATCAAAACCTCTCTAAAAGAATGAAGATTTCTTGAAACTACTTCATCTTCCCGGAGAAAATTGATCTCCCCATTTGTATAAGGGAGCTGTGGGGAGGAACAAAGCCATTCACCTTTGTTTTACAAAAGGAAAAGAGTATGTCTCAATTCTAAGAAACCTCATCAGTGGCTCTCTATCGATTCAGAAAGATTAATGTCATAAGTTGAATAAAGCAAAAGTGAATTTGTTTGAAACTTTCGCCCGATACTTTTGTACAACGACATGAGATACCAGATGCTCAGCGATTTTAGAGGAGAACGGGTAGGAGGATGTACAGTACATCAAACACTACCCACATCACGGGACTATTTTTAAAATTCGTTTAGTCTTGTTAGCCAGTCACAGGGAGGTTCGGGCTTAAATCCTAGTTGGATGTACTTAAGGTGGGTTTTTTCTATATTTTTTCCTACCCTCTCTCTGTCTACACACATATTTGGGTACATTTCCTCTAAGTTATATATTTATAATCCATACCCCATTAAGTACAGTTAAATACAGATGATCGTTACTATCCATTTTTAAATTTCCAAATGCTCGTAAGTGGTACATGGTTAAATTAGTTTTTAAATTATTTTCCAGTTTTAGAAATTTCTTTTGGCACTATTTCCAACGATATTTTTAAATTTATTTTGTGTTAAATTAAAGTACTTTTCAACTCACTTGATAGCTTTTCTTTTAAATTTGAAAGTAAAAGTTATCAAATGAAAATTCTAGAACGTTAATTAATTCGGGGCAAGTGACAAGCATCTGTATGTCAACATCGAGAAAATGGGAGAGAGGTTTTGGAATTCATCATATGGCAGTATACATCAAAGAATGTCTTGTGTGTATACATACATATATATACAAGTACACGTATGCGGAAGTTTAAATAATAATAAAAAAAACATCGTGCCAGAGTATTTTTCATCTATCGTGCTAAAGTGGAGGCGCTAACTTACATTGAATATGTTCAAGTATGACAAAATTTAACTTCTATTATATGTTCTGGGGACCCAGGCGAGTATGAAAGTGATGTTGTCGATTCTTGGGAGGGAGGGGGGGGGGGGCGACACCCCGTCCGGGGGGGG
>CABEEJ010000053.1:31915-58630 GCA_901482245.1 Timema douglasi
TTCTTCGCCGTTCTCTTATAATTAGTTCGTTGTTGTTGAAGTTCTTGCACCCGTTAACATGACAGGAACAATAAGCACAGAACCAAGTTTAGCTTAAATTACTAAGGCAAAAACTGTTCAAACATAAATTTTGACACTTGCATGGGGACAGGAGATTTTTTTAAAGACTTGTTTCACTATACCATGTCGTGTGTTAACTTCAGAATCTGTAGCATAGCCCAAGCTCAACAAATCAAGTGGCTCAACAAAATCATTTAATGAACTCTCCCAAACATGAAGTTGAGCTAATACTCGGAGTACATGAATTGTAAAACTATCAGATGTGCGTGTAGGGAACCAATATTATTTAATACGTTATGGTTAGGGTTGACCCAAAATAAAATGTATCTACTCACATCCCAAGTTTGTCCAGGCTTCTTATTATGCTATAAATATAAAAACTCAAATAATTTTAGTTGATTTTCTACAAAGGTATTTAAATTTAAGAATCAATATTTAATTTTTGCTTTGCAGATTTTAGGGCTCTTTTTTAGTGTGCCTAGTTTACTTGTTATGTCACACCCTGTCAGAGCATGTAACGCTTGCAGAACTTCACTAACTGAATCCCCATAATACTCTGAAGCAATGTGTCACCCAAGACATCTTCTATTTTCACTGATCCCGACAATTATCAAAAGGCCAATACAACCAACAGTTATGAACGATTCCAAAATGCAATTCTAAGTATGAAAACGTCAGTGTCAGGACTTTGAATAACAATACCGCATGAAATGTTCTGTTGAACAGCTTCATAAACATGAAATAACATTCTAGAATCAGCCTCTTAAGTTATAACTTGCGAAATGTCTTACTCTGGAAACATGTTGTTCATCGTTTTATTCAGAGCATTCGGTTTCATTCAAAAACTCTCCACCAATAACAAGAGGAGAGTATTTTGGAACCTAAGCATTCTAAAAATGATATTCGATAGAAACAGACCTAAAAGGGGTTTGTTTTCCTTAGTGTGTAGGTATCTTGACAACTGTTTCAGAAGTTATTCTCACAGTTAGTGGATCTTCACCTTCTGATCTTATTTCTTGCTCTGAAAATTTTATCGATGATTTTCCGTACGTGTCAAAAACTACGTCAATGCATGTAACATTAGTCTGTTGCAACCTTTAATTATTCTGTCCGAATGAAAACTTGTTAGATCTCCAAATGTTTTAGTCTTGAAATGACTACAAAGAGTATTGAATGTATAAATAAGTGCCATTCCATCCATAATGTCTACTTCTTCCAGACTAACAGGAAATATATTCATATTTCTTGTGAAATTGCTTTCTGCTACAATTTCGGTCATCAATTTAGCTTTCTTGTAATTTTTTCAGAATGCCAGACCAAGCCCATAAAATACATGAAAGATGAAGCATTACTTATGCCTTATCAACTTTGCATTAGTAGTGTTTCTCTCTATAGCTAAAAGAAAAGCATAATGTAGATAGTTATTTTCTATAAAGTTCCATTTTTTCTGGTTATATTTCTTATGGAAATGTGTTGCTGAGTGTGCGAAATATTTAACAGCAAACCGTTTCGCAGGAGAAAAAAAGCTTTTGGTTTTGTCAAATAAGCACTATGTTTAACATTTTTCGTAATTATATTTATTTACCGATGGGTTGCACCCTGATCAAGAATTATGTTACTTCTTCTCCATATACTACTAAGCCACTCACAATATTACGTAAATTATGGTAATCGTTCTCAAAAAAGAATAGGATAATTTTTTGCATATCACCTTCATCTGAATCTTATTTGTGCCCCATTCACAGTTTGAATATTTGTCTGTGTTACCATTGGAATCTCAGATAAAATCATACTAATCTAACAGTGTCTCATGAAATGTACAGGGAGCGGCAAAATGATCTGACGGTTTTAAAATACAAATAACACAAATGTTAAGAGTGATAAAAAATGTTTTATTGGTTATTACAGAATGGTGTTAATGGAAATTAAAGAAAATAACATTGGAACAACCGATTTAATCCGTTTAAGATTTGAAGATGACGTCCTTCAAATGGTGCCCTTCTGTGATGAAACACTCTTCCAGTCTCGCACCAAAACTGTCGAACACCTTCCCTAACATTGCAGGAGACAGGTTGGCGATTTCTTGAGTTATGGCCACCTTAAGTTCGCCCAATGTGCGGGGCTTGTTTGTGTAGACTCTTGATTTCAAGAAACCCCACAAGAAAAAATCACAAAAGCTTAGATCAGGGGAGCGTGCTGGCCATGCAATATCCCCGAAACGCGAGATTACTCGGCCACGAAACTTACTTTTCAAAAAGTCCATCACCGCATTGGTTGTATGGACAGTTGCCCCATCCTGCTGGAACCAGATTCTACTGCGCACTAGGCGTTTTCTCCGAAGTTCAGGGATCAGGAAGTTTTGTAACATCAACAGATAGCGTTGCGAATTGACCGTAACAGTTCGACCACCCTCTTCAAAGAAGTATGGCCCAATGACACAAGTTTTTGTTACACCACACCACACAGTGACCTTAGGACTATGCAGAGGACGTTCATGCAGTTCTTCAGGATTTGTAGCTGACCAATAACGAAAGTTCTGTTTGTTTACATAACCGTCCAGATGAAAATGCGCCTCGTCGCTCATCATGAAAATTTTTTCATCTGTCATCAAATCAATCATTTGCTCTGAAAATGCTTTTCGCTTTTCATAGTCATTGGGCTTTAACTGCTGAACAATAGCCATTTTGTATGGATGGAAATGCAGATCAAACCGCAAAATTCGTCTTACCGAGCGGTCAGACATATGCAAAGCAGCAGCTTGTTTACGGGTCGGCCGCCGAGGACTGGCTTCCACAGCTTCTCTTACTCTATCGATATTCTCTGGCGTCCGGGCTGACCTTAGACGGCCTGTCGACTTCCGTTTCGACGCTGAACCGGTATCTCTGAAGTTACTCACCCACAGAATAATTGTGTTGCGTGTCGGAACTTTTCCTCGTGGACCTAAATTAAAACGCCTACGGAACTGCCGCTGCACAGCAACACAGGAATCACCACTTTTAAAAAACGCCTCGACAACAAACGTGCGATGCTCAACCGACCACTGCGCCATGGCTACTAAAAATGTCCACCTGTAGGCTCTGAAACGCGCCTATCCCCACCACTCCCCACCACCTACTCGCTCAACCACGCGGCGGCGAAAACCGTCAGATCATTTTGCCGCGTATATTTACTGTGGAAAAGTAGAAGCCATTTGTTGGTCGCTTGAATATTACTGGATATCCCTGTCCAGCCACTAATAAATTTAGAAGAAAGGGTAAGTATTTATTCAAGGTCATGATCACTAACAACACAATTACATTTTCCATTTTTCAATTTTTATGAAAAGTGCCCTTGTTTACAAGCATATAAGACCTTCTCAGGAAGTTGAGACAAATGATCTATACAAGATACATCCACGGAAGTTATTATAATTATTTTACATTTTCTTGCATTTTTTACTTTAGATTTACTTTAACTATAAAATTCAACTTCAAAACAAAGTCGATAACCCTACCTAAAGGAAACACAAATAGATTTTTTAAATCTTGATACGATAAATGAGTTTGAAGTTAGAGTGGAAACTAAATTCCACCCCAAACGCGCTATTCATACCCTCCCCCACGAGTTGTCGACCTCCCCCGGAATTGACAACATCACTTTTCATACTCGCCTGGGTCCCCAGAACATGGATCAGAAGTGAAATTTTGTCATACTTGAAATGCATGCTCAATGTGAGCTAGCTCCTAGTTTAGTAAATGACATGGGGTAAAACTTTTTTTAAGTTGAAATAAATGGTCTAAACGACCTAAGGCATCAGACTCGAAACGCATTTGGTCACTTTTGATGGTAGGTCCAGTAGGCCAACCGAGGTTAAAGCTCTTCAGGCAGAGCAATTCCTAGGTTATGTCTTAACTCCCTGACGTATGTGTCCGACACACAAGGAAGGTGGAACCAACTAGCCCGCTGATGGGTTTTTTCTAGATGTCCGATGATGACAAGGGTCGATGGTGAGAACGGGGTCATCAGTCCTTAAGTTTCTAGCTGCACGCATTTACACATCCTGTATTTTTCGGAACCAGTCCCTCTATTTACCCTATGCTATGCCACTTGAATAAAGCTATTTACACTATAACACAGTTTTTAAACCATCGGGGTTAGGTTGCTTTAGTTGGATTTTATCAGGATAGGGTATTCAAAGTAACGATGGACCAATAACGCTATCGTATATTGGAAATATTTTTTTAAATACACTTCCACCTCATTTTTTCACATTACTCTAATAGGATATCTCGGCAAGGGAACAATTTGTTTGTTTAGTTTGCTGTTTATTATCTTGACATAGGAAACCTAAACTTTGTGAAAGAAATGACTTTCACAAGATCCACTGTCTCACAGTGCAGGTGCATGTAAGTTTTGTTAGGGGAACTGTAGCCTGCCTTTGGCACCATTTACTTTTTAGAGGACAAATCGTTCCAGGACAGCGCCTGATTGGTGGACCATTCTTTGAAGTTGGGAAACAACCACGTGATTCAAGTCATAAAAGACACTCTCTTTTCCACAATCAGCCAGTATGAAGGTGAAGAAATCGCATTCTACTCGATTTTTTTTTTCGCAGTCAGCCAGTACAGAGGTGAATTAGTCACGCCTATTTGCTGTTTTTCAGCCAATCAGTACGGATGTGAATCAAGCACTCCAATTCATGTTTTCACTGCCCCGAAATTAAATGTTCATTTACTCTCGGTTTTTATCATAAAGGAAATAGTTAAACATTGGCTGTAAACAACAATTAGATTATTTCGATAAGTTAAACTAAATTAATAATTAATGTCATATCATATCACGTAACTAGGAAATGTTAGTTACCTGATTCCCGAATACAAGATTGTAGAATATTGTTCCAACTAATACGTAACATACGAGTATCACGAAAGATCAAAGCGTATATAGAACCAGTCAGTATCCAAACCAATGACATCCAGTGATAACACGCCTTGTACGGTTAAAACATACCCGTATACGTGGTCGCTTGGTCTGACGCACCACTCTTGTGTTAGAATGGATTTATGGTTACGGGGAGGTAAAGGCTCAAATCTCGGTCGGGTGTACTGAGGCTGATTTTTCCTAAATGGTTTACTCCACACACAAGCGCGGGTACATTTATTCTAAAACTATACCTTCCTCATACCTAGTCAATTAACAGAGTTAATGTATGCGTATGCACCGGCACGTAAGCTAACATGTGGTTGGATAAAAAAAATGTGGGTTTTTCCCACCGTGGTGAATTAATGGCTAGGGGTTGAAGGATGTATTTTCTAGATTTATGTTAGTTTATAAGTTGTGTGCTGATAGGTCTATAGTCAGTCAGTTCTGAAAGTGCACTTTAAATACCCCAAATAAATTAAAACAAATTTAATTTAAGACTAAAATCTTAATTCCGTGTTCTGGCAAAAGTGATAATTATAATTTAGGTATTTTTCCTCAGATAAAGAATCAAGTATTTAGGGCTACCACTTTACTCAACCAGTACTAACTTAAAGCATCATTGAGTAAAGCAATTTGTTTTATATTGTCAGTAATTATTAAATATATTATTAACTGTCCTCCTTCAAATATGAGTACAGTATATGCATAGGGGATATTTTATTAATGCAATTACTATCGAATTCCTTATGTTGCAAATTACTGTGTATATTGCCTCATTTGTACCAAAACTGTTAAATTTTCTTCGTTCATATTTTGCACACGATAATTGTGTTGAAAATCGTCTGCAGTCACTGTCATATTTTAGATCTGTGTCATGTCGCTACCATTCACACTCACAGGACTGTGCGCCGGCTGTGTCATGTCGTTACCATACTCTGACTGTTTTGGTCACCGTAGCTACTTTTGACATTGAGTTTTTCCGCTATTTCCCTTCAAATAACTTCTTTAATGAGATTATCATGGTATTATTTACATCGCAAATTATATATTTGTACCAAAATTACTAAGTTTCCTTCCACCATAATTACTGCTCATGATAGTTGTTCTGGAATGTTCTCTAGGCATTGTCGGGTTGTTGATAAGAACCTTCGTGAAAGTTCGTATTTTACGGAAGAAGCCGAACTAGGAGAAACGATACATGGTAGACCATAGGGCACCCGGATTTCAATTCACACTGACAGCACTGTGCGCCTACCTTGCTGCACCGTGACCATGGAAGAACACTTTTGAATCAATCCAAGACGACACAGTCAGAGCACGATCGGCGCACAGTCAGCGCACAGTCCTCTCAGTGTGAAACAAAGGTCTTACAGGGCTACTCATATGGAAATGACCTGTTCGAGACTGTCTGCAGTATGACACAGCCGGCTCACAGTCATCTCAGTGTGAATCCAACTTAAAGGCTTCACTCTCGTGTTAGACTGGCCTGCTGGTGATGAGGAGATCGAGGTTCGAGTCCTAGTCGGATCTATTGAGGGTAATTATTTATAAGTGGTTTCCTACTCCTCTTCCATGCAAATGCGAATAGATTACCTCTAAAACATTTTCTTCATCATCTCTACTCTTTTGAGCAACTATCATATAATATGCACATAGCCTGAACTGGTGGTGAGACGCGGTGATAAAACAAAACAATAAAACACAAATAAAACAAATAGATACACTTTCAGTTTATGAGTTGCGGTCAAGAAGCTTCGAATGACCGACTATAGATGTATGCTAGAGTGGTTGACTTGGACTTGGGAGCCCGGGGTTAAATTTTGACAGGCTCTTCTGAAATTGTATATTCCCATCCGTTCTCTAGACTAGTGCTAGCCACAAGTCTTTAAGATGGGGTGGTAAGGAACAAGAGTTAAAGGGGACGGAACCAACGGACTCGGCCATGATTTTATATTCCAACCTCTCCATCAACGACAGCCAAGTTAAATGCAAGTCTGACACCTTAGAATACTCAGCCAACGCTGCAATTGGCATAGTATAACTGGTGACCCAAAACAAGTATGGCGCCTTAGTTCAGTTGGTAGCGCGTCTGGTTATTGATATAAGTGTTCCGTGTTCATTTTAAGCCATTGCTAAGAGGTGTTATATTTGGTGAAATTGGAGATACACCTTACAAAATCGTAGAGCTTATTACAATGAAATTTTATATTGTATATATTGTATAGTTAAGTTAAATGGTAGGTCGTGTGCTGGTACGATCTGTTGTTAAAAAAGCTAAGGTTAAATACACCTAATTTAAAAACTTAAAATAATAATAAATTCATAATATTCCGTTTAATCTTATCACCAATGTTAACCGGCGCGTATAAATCAATTTCACTCTACAGACGACACTCGACCCTTAGCATATAAAAACCAAGCACTCTTCTCTTATAAGCCCAGTGGGTTCTTTTCAACTTCCCTTCCGCCTCTCCCTTGTAATCTAAAAACGTGAGAATGCTTTCCGCTGGTGTCAAATGAATCATGTCGCTTCAGGAGTAAAAGTCCATTAGGTAAAGAGAGCTAATCTAGCTGTACTGCTAATACGTGAAGATTTTACTCCCAGCATCGATCGGTCTAAGTAAATGTATATGCAGACTTTACTCACTCTGATAATTTATAACTTAAAAAACACACGATGCAAGGACGTGTAATCCAAAAGCTTTCACGTTATCTAACAGATTGTTTATATATATAAATAGTTTTAAATAATTGCATTTGATACTTTTCAAAATAATTTAGAAGCACTGTTTGGGATTTCAACATACTTACAATTTTGAGGCAGGCTGAATTCAGATGATATACATCCGAATTTTCGTGAAGTGGGAATGGGAAACAATTTAGTGAAAAAAGGCATCAGCATACCTGGCTGGTATTAGAACCCTTAGCTCCCCACTAATGGTAAACCAAATTAGATGGTACTGATGCCTTTATCCGTGTGTCCATCGGTGTAGGACACAAGGTGTAGTGACAGCTCGATCTGAAAGACTAGGGATGCGAAGAGTAATTAAAAATAAATACACTAGTGCTAGCTTGAAAAGAGTGTGGAGAATCATACCACCAGGAAACCCTGCTCACTGCACCTAGCCGGGTTGCGAACCATTTTAACTCCTACCTCCCAGGTAATTACCAAGAACGCTGGCACTGAACTAATTATTTCCAGGCTTTTTGTGAGTGTTAAAGGTCTTACCGACCACCTGAAACCTTCTCGAGCTGATCTAAGAAAATAAGTCAAGAATATATTTCAATTAAATGAATTAGAACTTGTCTGACGAGAGAATGGCAACCTATTAACGAAAAAAACCTGGTCAAGCATTTGATCTAAACGCTCTATTTAAAAATCGTGCGCGGTAAAACTGAGCCAATTCTTCCTGTCACACTTTTATCGACAACCTTGCTTTAACCTTCATAGAATAGAGTTTACAGAGTTTTACGTGGATTTATCCAAATTGAAAACGAGCGTGCAACAACTAAAACCAGAGACGCAAAAACACCTTTAAATTACTCTAGGTTTTTGTGGATTATGATTAAATTTTCCTTACAAACGATATTCAACCTGTTCCCGCGAACTATCCTGTCATCTCTGTTTGAGACGCTCTCCAAACGCTTCGGGATCCCACCCTCCCCCCCTTCTTTAGTAAATTATTCCCTTTCAAGCTCTCGAGTTAGACATGGCTCGGCGTACACCACTGGACTTCCTCGTACAAGGGTGGGTGGTTCCTTTGTGACATAATTAGAGATATGTTAGGGGTATTGTCGTTAAGTTGTGTTTGATAATCTCATTTAGAGGTTGATTCTACTCTCAAGCCAGTAGATGTTGGTGTTGCTCTTGGTTACATTTGTTAGTATTTAATTTCCGACATGATTACATAAGTTAACATAATCCAATAGTATTTTCTTTATTGTCTAATTGTCTTGAGTCTACTTATTATAGTGGACTGCTAGCAAGTTATATCTCTCCTTATTAACCTCCATTTAAAGTTAATTTTTCTTCTAATACGGGCCACAATTATTTTATAGCTGACTTTTATAATGGTTAGTTTTTATAAATCTCTCTTTTGTTTATATTATTCGACATGTCGACAGCAGAGTTAGTCTTTCAAATGTAATAATAGAGTTAACTGCTTTTTACATTCATAGAACGTTTAGACAAGGCAGTTCAATTAGTATAAACATACCAATGCTGTAGCATTAAAATATAATACACGTTGGTATTATTTCAATATTGAACAAATATTGTGGCCTGATTAAACATTTCATATTATTCAAACATATAATATATGTACGGATTGTATACTATTACTATACAATAAATAGTGTTTCAATTGTAAAAAAAATTATTAATAAATTCGTAGATGAAACTAATCAACGGTTACAAAAAAATGTTGGCGTATTAATTTTCGTTGCTATCGTACTGATTGTATAGTATTATATAATATCGTATATATAATTTTGACAGACAATACCAGTTTTGGAATGTACGGTCAATTTTAGCAGATGCTGACACTTTTGAAGTAGGTGCTGCCAATTTTGATTTGAGATTTTATTTTTGATAGTTGTAACGAACATATGGATTACAATCACAGATTTGCATTGGCTCTGTATAGCGTGTGAACATTTTTGTTAAGAAAGGTTTAGTAGGGCATGGATTGATTATAGTTTTAATATTAGTTTAAGATATTACTTTTCCATGTTTGATACCCATGTCAAAAACTAATAACCACCTAAAATAATCGTTGAAAATTAATCCTAAGTAAGAAATAAGCTTTAACAGTTTTGGAGCGAGAAGGAGAAACTATGTGGCACGTGTTTGGGTGGCGTTTAGTAACTGACTAACACACAAATCAAGTTATTTAAATTGAGAAATGACACCTGGACATGGGAACAGAACCCGGGACCTTTGGCTTAATATGCCAATGCTCTAATCACTGAGCTATCCAGGACTAGTCCCATGCCCAAGGTCATTCTTCACTCATATCTTAAGGCGGAGTTTGTGATGGACACGTGTAACTCGTCAGCTACAAATATGTGTCCCCGGGCGTGGAACGATTTCTGGATATCTCAGTGGCAATAGCATTGGCGTACTAAGCAAAAGGCCCCGGGTCAAATTCCCGTCTCCAGGTGTCATTTTTCAATTTAAAGAACTTGATATCTAGATGTGACTATATCCACAATTAACAAATATCTTTGCTATTTAATCCAACATAATAATATTTAAGGGAGCCACTCTTCGTGGGTATTTTTAACTTTTAATAACTCATTATGATTAATTAAACAATATTATTTCTTATTTAAAATAAATAATTCAAACATAATCAGTTTTTGCGTTTTTATTGTAAGCTATTGAGAAAAGTGAACTTAGCTTTGTTCGAATCATAAATGATCCCTAATGGCTTGTAATAGTGCTTACTGATATATATNTATATATATATAATGTCTCAACACACTTATAAACCGTTGGGGATATATATATTTATACCTCATTCCTTGTGACCCTACGAGGGTTAAAATAGTCCTTGTTGATAACACATTGCCATATAAAGAGTTAGTTTCAGAAGAATGTTGCGCTTAGCAGAAGAGAAGAAAGATACAGCTAGAGATAGATAATATTTTTATTTACAAAATTCTACTTAAATTAAAGTGGTAGATAATAATCATAATAATAAATGAACCAAAGTAGAAAGAGGGATATTTTCAAGACGTCTGCCGTGTGTGTTGTTAATGAATCAATGGTTAAACACTTACCAGGGAAAGCCAAATATTGGTTATTAGGAGTTGATTCTTCTCATCCTAGAGCAAGACACAACAGAAAGGGAAAAAAACAACCGTGTGTTAGTGAGACATGCACCCAGCTGAGCCGATCAGCGGCGGGCGGCCAGGGGGGAGGGCCGTCTTCAGCTTCACTAGGGGTTTGAATAAGTCTTATCTCTCTAAATAGTCAGTGTGACAGTTCCCATAGTAAGTGTGCATAAGGGCGTATCTGTCCATATGTAGTATGGCCAATGTGTATATGCACTATTGTTCCTTAAAAATAGTCTTAGTTTGTGTCATAGTTGTCGATGTCGATATTTCCAGCTTCAGCGCGTGTAAGCGTCAATATCAATATATGGGTCCAGTAGACATTGTCGGCCTTCAAGTAAGCATATTCACGATACATTCACGCAAGCATATTCGATGACAGTGGTTGTCAATAATTCATAAACTAATGGGCGTCATCGTAGTGGGCGTTATTTTATGTAATAAGCGTTAGTTTAAGTGCATGTCAGAATTGTCGACATATACAGTGACAATGAGATTCAGCATATCCAACGTCAATGGGTGTTTATGTGAGTCAAAGTGGTCATTATCAATGAAAGTTGGCATCGTCAATGAATCCCAATATTTTATTTAATGTGTGTCTGCGTTTCTAGTGCATATTCATCAACGTCTTCAATTTGCGCCATCAACGTCCTCAATTTGCGTCATCATCGTCATTGTTTTCAGCTTGGTGTCATAGTTTTTGGCGTAATTGACAACCTTCCACCTTAAAATTTCCTCACTGTCATTTGGTCTAGTAAAAAGGCACGCACGCACCACTGTGCCCTTACTCTGATGATATATAGTCCTCGTTATGCATCATCATCATCATTATCAGAGTGTTCTAGTGTCATCAGTGTATGATGGCAACGTCGGTCATAGTGTTTTCTAAATGAAAGGTGGGGATTTTTAACATGCATCGTCTAGTTAAATCTTTACCCCGTTCCCGTGGTAGAAAAGATATGCATTTCTAACCCAATCGAAAATATCGAATAAAAAGTGATTCTGTAATCATCTTTGTCAAGTGTCTCTTGTCTTATCCCACCCCAATCCCACCTCCCCTCTGACCTTAACAGCGTAAACATATTGCTCTAATAACAAAGTGGACGATATTGGAGGCGGCCGTATTGCGTTCAGTTTTTTTTAAAGAAAATCTCACTTACCAAATTCAACCAAGCGTTTGTCGTCAGAATTTGATTCTTTTCGTCCTAGAAGAAGGGGAGAAAAAAGAAAGAAAACAAACAAACACATCACAGAGGAAGATCAGAGTGTTTGATTTTTGTTGTTGGAAACGGTGAAGTTATCGAGCAGTGAGGAGGTGTAGTCAGCGTTTCATCATCTCATATATCTGCTGTCACATTTGAAAAGAATAAAAGAATACCAAAACACAGTTGTTCAAATCCAAAAAGTATACATTTATTTGAGACTACATTACATTTTTTTAGAATAATCCATGCAATGCTCCATTTAATTCAATAGCCCCTATTTTTAGTTTTCAATAATTTAATATATATTTTAGAAAAATACATAATAATTAGTTTCTAAAAATATCTTGTATTAATCTGAAGAAGGTGGAGAAGCTATACTACGAAACAATCATCCTTATTCTGAAAGCAAGCAAGCCGTGCTTTATTTGTATCTTGTTGAGACCCATTGTGCACATCACTGCTTTCAGATTGCCAGTGGTAAACCAATCAATGTTCAGAATCGTAGGAATTCGCATGGTATCCGTATTTGGGTCGATAGAAGTACTCTCGCATATTTGTCGTGAGACGTGCCATTTCTCCAACACTTGTTTGCTAGATACATATGATACATTCATGAATTGGAATGTACTTTTAATAATATCAACAAAATAATTATAAGGTTGTATATATTTTTTTACGTTTAGGTATATTCTTAGTAAACAAAACCTATCTGGTATTTAACTATTTCAGGATATATTTTTGTTAATAATGTGTCATTTATAACTTGCTATATAGCTTAATAATTACATAAATGCTCATAAATGCTCGATATAAGAAAGCGTAAACATATTATTTTAAATATATTAATCACTCGCCTTTAAATATTTTTTCCCCGCTTTATATATAACATTAAAATATTTGCTGTTGGGTCACATTATACTTTGAAATGATTACGAAATAATGTATATTTGTAATTATTTGTGACATATATATATTTTCAAACATTTTAATCCTTTTGAAATAAATACTAGTACTTTCATAATCTCAATATAAACATAATTTTATATTTTAAATTAATGAAAAATGAATTTACTAAAAAATTTAATCATAGTGAGCCTAATATTAATGCTGACAAAATTTAGTTTGTGAGCACTGGTCTAGTTTTTAAGAACTATGTTTAAATGTTTAATTCAAAAATTACGACATAGCTAGTAGCACTGTCTCAGCGCAAACTGTATAAATATGAATGTTGGAATCTCAGATGGGTGCGCATGAGCTCATTTCCTCTAAATGTAGTTTGTATTATTTCATCCGTATGCAAATGATGCTGCTTTTCCTCTATTAAATTTTTCATTAATAATACCTAAACTTTGTTCATTAATAAGCCTTGTGGTGATCGCATTGTTAGTATAAAAAAGTTAGCATACTTTGCCATGCTTTCTTAATTAATTCTAATTAATTAAAGTATTAGCAACAATTGTATTGAAATGTACGAAAAGACATAATTAACAAAAAAAAAGAAAGTAAAATATATGAAAATGATATTTAAATTTATTTTAAACTACAAATTGTAAAAAAAAACTAATCATAATAAATAATTAAAGCTACATTCTCACCTAATAGTAAAATAAGCCTTAAACATGTTTTAAATTATAGTTTATATTTAGCAAACCTATAAATTTTATAATTTATAATTATTTACAAGCTTACTATAAAGTAAAGGTATTTGTTTACTTTTTTTTTGCATACAATAAATATTCGTAATAAATTTTAAACTTTAAAACGTTAGTGCAAATATGCCAAAATACCATAAAATTGTTTAATCCTTTGTACTAAAACATAATAATCTACAAAATTTACAGTAATATTTAAATTAGGCGGAGTAGCTATTTAAATAATTGAAAAACCAGTTTTTCAATGCATTTATACAAAATAAATTGTAGTTTAACAACAATTTTGGTATGTGACAATGGGAAAGATGATTATTTTCTTCATTCTGTGATGCCTTTTAAGAACTCACCTGAAAATGTCCTGTAGCGTAAATAAAACTATTAGGTTATTTTTAAAAATAAAAACATAAAATTTTAAGCGTGTTTATCTTAAAACATGGTGTTTTTTTCGGTCGGTAAAGTTTTTATTTTGCAAAAGTCCTTAGATTATTTGGCATACGTGTTTGAACGCTTTTTCTCTAAATATACCGTTTTTCACTACAAAGTATTCATAGTAAAGAAAATTGTTTTTAAATAATTGATTTTAAATGTAGATGGATTATTAAATAATAATTAAATATCGCTCAAATTTAGCATTCAATTTGGATATCAAATAAATCACAACCAAGGAAAGTTGTAAAACGACCAAGGTAGAATTTCAGAAATACATTATAAAAATTACATTAGCTCGTTTTATATCGTAGTTTTTTTTAGTTAATTTTTCTCATATGCATCCTTTTTAGTCGTAATATAAGCACTTGTTTATCAATGTTTATGTGAAAATGTTCAAATAACTGAATAAAGTTTTGCAAACTCCATACAAGTCAAAAATATTGATACATTTTGTTCTAAAAATATATATTGTACTTTAAAAAATAAATACTCTCAAATAATACAATTAATTTAAATTTCAGGATCATAAACATTTCATTTATCTTTAAAGATATAAATATTACTCTTACATATTATAGTATAACACTATATAAAATAAATTATTGCTTAAACCAGGGGTGGGGAAATTTTGACACTAAAGGGCCGCATCGCATGTCACTTCACGAAATCCTTATAAGGCCGCACACTTCATGAACAGTAAATTTACCAAAATTACATGTAAATTACCTAAATATAAGTTAGTGTCTTTTAAGCAACCCATAAAGTAACAAACTGTTTTAGTCTACTTTTTCCTTTTTATTTAAAGAGGACAAATTTCAATATATTTTATAAATTTATTATATATCCAGAGAATCACACTGTTAAAAAGTATATGTAAATATTATAAATTATTTAACAGGAACACTTTTATAGCTTTTTCTAGAAATTGTTCTCTATGAACCTTGATTCATTTTTTAATTCAACTTTATATATGTATTGTACAATCATGATTAAAAAAATATCAACATATTGTAATAAGGATTATAAAATCTAATAGAAAATCACAAGAATGTAGTTCTACAAACTAAACATCTCAACAGATATTAAAACATTTTATTTTATTATATTGTAGCAATACAATTTGATTTTGTGAATGTACAATTTATAAATGATGAAGATATGTTATTGACAGAATATGAGAAAAAGCCGCATAAAACACTTCAACATCATCAAGGTAAACGTAATGCATAACAAAATTATGGCACGTATTGCTAAAATTTTATACACTGTTATCTAGCAGGTAATTAATTTAGACCTATGATTGGATTTTATGTTTTAAATTAATAACTTATTGTATAGCGAATGTAATTTACGATTTACTTAATTCTAGGGATTGAATATAAGTGACTATCATTCTTAGTTTATGAAAGGGCTTTGACTATAAAGAGTAATATCACCATGATATGAAGTCACAGACTTACCACGTCAATGATCTGTTGAAGGGTGAGACCGAATTTGACCTCCAGTGGCTCCGACTCGTTGGATACGGGCCTCTCCAGGGTGTTGTAGTGGTCCAGCAGGGCATTCAACAACCTCCTCTCGTGCGGGCCTTGCTCTGTGCCTGTAACCACGCCACCTACATCAACTTTACCACTGACACCAGCAGTCAACAGCACATGTACAGTAAATTGTGTAAAATATACCTGCTGTATCTGTGCCTGTAACACTTCCTTTTAATCAACATTACCACTAACACCAGCAGTCAACAGTACATGTATAGTACACTGTGTAGAGTATACCTGCTGTATCTTTGCCTATAACATATTATGCGTATTACCTGAACAGATAGTAAAACGCAGTGATGAAAAAATCAAAATAAAATAACAAACTTACTCGGCACTGAACTAGTTAAAAATATTGTGTATCTTGTTTAGATTTTGATGTTATTATTTGGAACTAAATTATGTTGTTGCTGACAATTGATGTTTTAATTCTGCAATATGTCCATTACTAAATCAGAAAGATTGGCATTTTATAGGCAAATACCTCTGAGGTTGTTACAATATTAAGAAAAGATATAAATTATTCAAACAATGGATGCAATTAAATATAAAATAATTGCAAATATAAACATAAATACTAACTAAAAAGTTATAATTGCTTGTCAAAATGAGATAATATTAAAATACTTTATATATATTTATATTATTTAATCATTTATTTTCAACATAATTCCAATAATCTTTCTTTTTAATATTTTTATGCGTATGTATATTTTCTTTCTTTTAAGAATGATTTTAGAGATATTTATGTTATTTGATTAATTTGTGTACATTTTTTGTCCTTTGGTAAGAATATAAATATTTAGTTTTGTTCTCCTTTATTTTACAGCTTTTCAAATTAAAATACCTCACTTTTAATGTTTACAGTAAATTGTGAGCAAATGCAATTTATTTACAGCAGGGGTAGGCAACCGGTCGATCTCACGGACATTTTCAGTCGATCACGTAAGGAAAATTTAAAGTCGATAAAAGTAGATTCTTGAATCTTATAAACTCACAAATATATCAAGAACTTATTCAAATAAAATTTGAGTGCAACCAAAACATCTTTAATAGGCTGTAATCCGTAATACTATAAGAAAATTATATAGTTTAATATGAAAATATATATTTTATCTATTCTATAAATTTTCTTCTAGAAAATATTGAAATTAAAGATTCTCAAAATGTACATACAAAATATCTAGAAATAGACTGAAGAAACGATGGATGATAGCAAGACTTTTGTTAAGTTGACAGTGACCCAAAATGGTTACCAACGACTGATTTACAGTTACTCTTATATATTAATAATAACTGTAAATATTTTGCATTTGCTCACATTCTACTGGAAACATTAAAAGTGAGGTGCTTTAATTTGAAAAGCTGTAGAGTAAAGAATAATAAAGATAATGATTAATATAGCTAGATAAATTAGTTAGTTGACAGCAATTGTTAATTACGTTCAATTTAAAGTTTTCTCTTGATATTTAACTTCAATATTAAGTTTACACTGAACAGTATTTTAGTTAGTAGTTAGTAATAAAACACTGTAAAATAAATTAAAATAAAACTTTTTTTATCAACAGTAAGTCAAACTAAAATGTAGAATATAGATTTGATTTGATTTAATTAGCAGCAATTTTTATAATAGTTAATTCATATTAGTTCGAGCACAAATGCCAATAAAGATTAATATTTACCTAATCAACATTTCGTTCACATGTATCCTCTTATGTTTAAACTAAAGTATCTGCGATTATAATACACAATATTTTATTTTTTAAGTACTATTATTTATTTAAACTAAACCATTTTTCTCGAATAGTCTGCACTCACCGAATTTTTTGCAGTGATTTCGAACGGTACGTGGCTTTGTAGGAGTGAAAATAATTCAATATGCTATTTTTCTACTATACAAATTTTAGAAAAGAGGGAAATTTTAAATTAAAAAAACCTTAGCATATATTCAAGAATTGAAATCCGCAACATAAACAATATCGAGGCTAGGTTTGAGGTATGTAAAGGGGTGACTGGGTCAGGGGTTGTCTAGTTGAATTATAATACCAATGGTCAATTTTGATATAAAGTAGAGTCTCATTGGTTTCAGTTGACCGGGATAGGCCCATCTTGAACTATCAAAAACTAGATTTTACATGAAATAGTCTTAAATAAATGGTACGGAACTCCGGAAGGACTCATGGTTTAAAAATATATATATATATATATATATATATATATATATATACACACAGACTATTAATATATGTTATATATATATATATTCAGACTATTAATATATGTGAAACGAAATAAAACACACTAGAAAACACGAGATATTTTCGACAATTTATTAGGGATTGAACATCTATAGTTATCGTATTTTTATTAAATTCTTTATTTATAAATTTAGACCTATAAAAAATGTAAATATTGACTATTGAGTCTAAAATGGAGATATATAATTGTTGTACAAACATTTCCCCTAAGAGGTTAAAGGAAAAAGAACATAAGCTTTTGAGTGACTCACTTATTTACTTAGGCCTACTCTATGGAATTAGATGATTTCTGCGTTTAAACTAAGTAGTATATATTCACAACTAATGTTTACAAAATTGTATTAATATATTTACCAATATCTCAGAAACTATTGGTTTTATAAAAATATATTTCAAATAAAAGTTTTTTTTAAAGTTTTAATAGTGCTGGTGACCTGGCGGTCTAGGGGTAAGGTGTCAGACTTCGGTGCTGGCAGCCGGGGTTCAATCCTCGGTCCCGGCAAAGCTTTATCTGATTACCAAACCCTTCCTTCCCCTCTGACAAGACATCTTGTGAATGTGGGGAATGCCAGGCCTCCACCGTGGTTCGGATATCCACGTTAAACTGTAGGCCCTCCATTTCATCTTACATTCACCCTACCATTACACATTAGCGTAAGTGCGTATAACCCGGACGGGTAGTAAGACGTGGTGCTAATAATAATTTAATAGTACTACAATTTTGCATATTTTGTACATCAAATAGTTGTGGAGAATGGAGAGTTCCGCTTCTGAAAACTACCCTAAAAGTAATTTTAATGGGAAAACGAAAATATCAATTTTATTTAGAAACTTAATCAATGCCTTGATATGAATTTTAATCAAATTGTTAGAGCGTATTTTGAGGAAATCGATTTTTTCACTTTTTATTAAACTAATCTTAATTTTAGGGTTAAACAGACACATAGACGGAATTGCAAAAATCCCTTTTTAGGATTCGAGGGGCCATGAAGCGTCGACATCCATCAACATCTCAGGTTAGTTTTTTTTACAGTCATAATACTTTACCTTTGGTCTTAGAAAAGTTAAAAAAATAAATTTAATTTAGTATAAATTGAAAATTAAATGGTTTTATAAAATTTTGTTTCTTATAAAATGTTTGTAATATAAATGCATCTATGTATTTTCAATGAAAAATAATTTCATATCTCAAATAGTTTAGAAGAGATAATAAAAAAATGAGAATTTACGCATCAGACCGGAACCCTTAAAGTCATTTTGGCGAAAAATTAAGAGTAGGAATTTTGTTTATAATATCGATCAATGCTCAGAAATTAAATGTAATCAAAATCATTGATCCTATTTTCATAAAAAAACTTTTTTCTCTTTTCGCCCATAAGTAAAATACCCTGAAATTTTAGGGTTAGATATCCAATTTCAAAAATTCTTCAGGGTAACCCTATTAAAACCCCAGATACCATGTTTTAGCTCAATTGGTAAAATAGTTTAGGCTCTACTCCAAAATACAGACAGATAAACGGCAATCCAAAGAACACTTTTTCGGATTCAGGGTGTCATGAAACGTCGACGTTCATAAAAATATCGAGTTAGATTTTTTTTGAAGATCAGAATACTTTCTCTACCTGTAAGGTAGTGAGAAAGCTATAAGTTTTAAAATTGTTTTACATATTTGATTTTAAATTAACAAATTAAAATATCCTAACGATACAATAGTATTTTGAATTTTCTTTTTCGATTTTCTTTTTCGGTTATAGTGATGTAAATTAATACCAAGTGAGGTAGATAAAAGGATTTTCGTCACCGGACTCAGGTAAGTGGGATATGTCTTAGCTCTTTGTATAAAGACAAAGTGGTCGAATAAGCCAGTTACATAATAATTGAGGTAATATATAAACCAAGTGAGGTTAATAAAATTATATAAGAGTTTTAACTCTCAAATTATTGGATTGTATTATCACCAAAGTTTAGTCAAGGTGCAAAGAATGTAATAAATCCATCTTTCAAAAATTAAATAAATTAAAAAAGTTAATTTGTAGGGAACACTATAACTTAAGGCATTTACATAATAGAGTATAACGTAATATTTTGTGGAGTTTATTATTTCCAAATTAATTCATACATTTTATATAGCACAATAGCTACATACATGTAATCATAGATACAGTAATTGTTTGATGTATATTATGTTATAAAATATTTACAGTGAGTTAGATCCAAAATGATATATCAAAAATATGTAATAGAGTATATAGAATGTAGTATGTGTCCTATAGATTGTATTTCATCTGGCCATTTAAGTGTTTGTGTTTTTAAATGTGTGTTATCACTATGCAAATGTTTTCATCTTGATTAATACATTATAAATAAAATCCTACACATTTATCTGGTTTGGTGTTTACTTAACCATTCCCTTTCTAATTTAAACTATGGATCAAAATATAGCACGACTAAAATTTTAGCTACTAGCCCTAATAAATAGAAACATTTTATACAATAATGGTGATGGAATTATGTTTCAACCACGTTGTTTGCTTTAGAGAAGAAACAATTTATTAGTTCGTAATTAAATTAAACGTAAATAAAACATGTATAAGCCAATCAAATATAATATCAATTTAATTTAAAAGGGACATACGGACACGAACATCGTTTGGATGACCCATGACTTCTCATTTTAATTATCTGCCCACTGATATTTCAAGGCTCAGCTTACATATAAGGCTACTTTTCACTCATTATTTGAGGCAATACGATGGTCTAAATGAATAGGAAAATAAATACATTATAGTTGTTTCTATTCAAACTCTTACTTTTGTTTTCACCTAAGAATTTTAAATATATTTTATAAACGCAGGGAGTATATAACCTCACGTCTTGCGAATTAAATTAGAGTATCTTAGGCAAGTGGTATCCCATTTCACAAGGACGGGCTGCGACTAAATCGATAGTGTGATATTGATCGTGGCAAAATATGAAATAAACAAATATTTTAATATAATGTAAATGCAAATATAGTTGAAAAATAAATAGATATTATATTTAATAATGGCGTGAAATTATATTGTAAAATAATTATTTAAAAAATATTAATATATTTTCGAGACGTTTATGACGCAAGAAGTATTATTGTGAAACATAGAACCAATCAAACCAGCAGTAGTGGTTGCGAGGACTAGATCTCAAGCCTGTCTGGTAACATAAAGGTTGGGACTAAAATCCTTGCCGGGTGTATAGAAGATGGTTTTTCATTAATAGTTTCCCCACCCTCCTTCCAGGTAATGACTATTTATTTCTCCTAAAAGTTTGCCTTTTTGTGTCCCTGCCCCATTAATGTAGTTTAATGCCTTTAGCTAGTACTGGTATTCAGTGAAAAATTGAAAACCCTTAGGCCAAATTTTATTTACCCCCAAAAAAACCTACCAACATTCAACAACTAGGCATTAACACGGGTCTACTATAATAGACATGGATATTGCAACAGCAATTTAAGTTTCAAGGAAAGATTTTGTTCTATTTAAATGAAGTTTTTTTTAAATATGTTGAACTTAAATCAAAACAAACTATTAATTTGTTACTTTAAGCTTTGAAAAACATGAAACTTTCCTTTGAAACATAGTTTTTTATTTATTTGTTTATGTATTTTAAAATATATTTTTATTCAAACTCAAACAAAAGACATTACATTAGTACAATCATATCATATTATGATCACCAAAGAAATAAAAACACAATAGCAGTAGTTTTTTTATGTTAGGAAAAACTATTGAATTTGAAATTTGAAGTTGATGAGCTAAAAACATGTTTTAAAACTATTATACGATTTTTTTAACCCTATCAAAAGACAATACATTATTATAATCATATTATATAGAAGAACTGTTTTTTAAGTTATGAATACAATACGTTAAAACATTTTAACAAATAAAATTTACGTGCTTTCATGGATGAGAATTCCTTAATAATGTCATCGAAATTAATATCATGCCGAATTTCAGCATTTTCTGCAAAACTGGTTAAGCTTGACAGTCTTGAATCTGTGAATGAGCTACGAAGATAAATTTTTACTCTTTTTGGAATACTAAATGATCTCTCTCCAGATTCATTCGTTGATATCATACACAGCAAAATTTTCAGCGCCGTTTCAATGTTAGAGAAAAGAGTTGTTAACCGTTTTTCACGTATGAACTTCAAAAACTCAGCAGACAAATGGTGGTCCTTTACATCTACGTTAAAAGTCTCAATGAACGTCTTGAAATGTATAATTTTTTCACTAAGATCTCAGGCAAGGTCATCAGGATATTTATGAACAAAGACAGAAGCATTATCCCTAATTTCTTCATTTTCCAAAGTAAGCACTTTATTGATGGAACCAAAATTTCATTTTGATCGAAGTAAACTTTCGATCTGTTTTATAATTCCATGAAAATGTCGATTATGACATAAAATATACTTACAATCATGGCTTGTTTACCATTCGTTCTGTAGAAATCATCATTGTTCTTTGTTTCATCATGAAATGCTTTTTTCTTTCTTGCCCTTTTTGAATCTGAATCATATTCGACAGTCTCAATTTTGCACAATTCCATACCCTTCATCTCATAATAGTCAAACCGTTCTCGTGATCCTTGTACTGTAAATATTATCCAAGCGATTTTTTATAAATTACAAATTACTCCTTTAGTAGTCAATGTTAGTTCTTTGAACAGTTTTACTTGCTGCATCAAAGCATCAAAGAACATCATTAATCATTAATAAATTTAGAAAAAATATTCCTCTGGCTTGCGGCCCTCAAGAGCCTGCGGCCCCTAGGTCCGAGCCTAATGGGTAATCCACCACTTCTGGTGCAAAAAATTCAACAATAAAAAACCAATTAGAAATTTCTGATAGATTGGTTAAATATTTTGTTCACTCAGCTTCATTCAAAATATATAAACTGACAAGACATCTTGTGAATGTGGGGAATGCCAGGCCTCCACCGTGGTTCGGATTCCACGTTAAACTGTAGGTCCTCCATTTCATCTCACAATCACCCTACCATTACACATTAGCGTAATTGCGTATAACCCGAACGGGTAGTAAGACGCGGTGCTAATAATAATAATAATAAAATATATAAAAATTAATAAGCATTGTTATTCAAAGGCTCGCCATTTCCAAACCCAATATCTGTGAGTATCTACATTAATAATATCATGAGTTTGTCTGTCTGTCTGTCATGAGCATTGTGCGATCTCTATCCACGCAGAGGTCCGTAATTAAAATAATTAGAGGCCCTGTAATCTGACACTTTAGTTCAGTCGGTAGCTTGTTTAACAACTAAGCAAAGGGTTCCGGGCTCGATTCCCGACATGGCCGAGCAATTTATCATTGATGAAAATATCAGTTCACCCTTTCACATTGATGAATTAACGGCCGGTGACCGGATGTTGTGCCTGTCCTAGTCTTAAGTTAGATTATAAGGCATGTGAAGCTACGACAGACCTAGCAAGCCGGTAGTGGAAAATATATGGCTTGAAAAAAAAAAAAACTGACTCAAGCTACAGGCTGGAAACAGTAATCGATGGAAGGTAAAGTAGCCCCTTAGCACCAAACGTGTGTATATTGAAGCCGGAATTTAAAATAATATACTATATTTTTTCTAATTAAATAAAAACCGGGCTGGAAGTGAAGAGGCCGTGGGAAACGCCGGGTACTTCCCCTAGTTAAATTATGGCAGCACTGTACAAAGTGTTAATCAGTCACGTACGGGGGTGGATAGATACATGATCATCACTACCCCAGGGCACTAACAATCAATACTGACCCTACTATCAACAGCAGGACGTCAACACTCTCAACACCTAATGACAATAATTTCCCCCTAACAGAAACACCCCTTAACACATCGCTGATGACATGAGGTACTTAGGGATCACACCCACCATCTCCCGCAATGGCAGTTGACTAACATTTTGGTAACCTACATGGTCAACGTGTGGTCTGATATAATTTTAAATATACTTTTAAGGATGCCATTCTTAAATTATATTAAATTAATCTTATTTTATAGGTTTGATTCAAATAATATCTAATACACAATTAATAAGTAAGCGTCGTGAAAACTTTTTGAAAATAATGGTTTATTAAAAGTTTTATTTTAATCCACATTTAAAAAATATTACAGCAAACTAAATAAATATATTTTATAATAATTAATATTAGGTAAAATTTCCCCGCTAAACCAAACCAATGATATTTCACGTTTTAATGTTTCTTAGCACAATAAAGTGAAGTACATATTTTGAAGGAAATAATTATTCCAATTTATTAGGGTGAAGTCGACTTCGGTGGTCTTGGGGTAAAGTTCGCGCATCAGGACCCGATGTTGTGGGTTAAACCCCAGCCGGGGTCTATTGATATTTCTTGAGCGATACAAGTCCGTAGAACATCCTCCGTCGGACGGGAACTAAAGCCATCGGTCCCATGTCGAGTGTAGCATGTAGAATAATCCTTGAAGATATGTGAAAACAATATCTTTCCCGGCAAAATTGGTTTGTCAATTTGCCCTCACTCATAGATATTCTCGTGTGCTGATATAATTTGTCGGTTAAGAAAATGCACGTTAAATACCTCAAATAAATAATATGTTAGTAGGGCGGATGGGTAGTAAGACGTGGTGCTAAAAAAAGTAGGTCTGAACCATAATAATGATATAAACACAACACTAATATCTCATAAATGATTGAAACCTACCTAAGAAGATTGTCTAACAGCTGTAGTTTGCCTTTTAAATATTTCATCAGTTAACATTTCCAAATGTTATCAGTAGGGGAGCTGGATTTATATTTATTCCTATTGTTAAGTCTGGCACCTGTGTTTTGGCTTATGCTAATTTAAATCAAGAACAAGGAGCCTTGCTAAGAATAAGTGCAGCAGTATTTTCCTGAAACTGTGAAAACATCACTTGATAAAACCAACTCCAGAGAATTAGTATTTATTGATGTATTTTAAGTACATTTTTTGAGACGCTGATTATATCAACACACGACTAACACACTAGCCTGTTACTAAGAAAAACCAGACATTCAGTCCCCTATACGACAATTTTACCAATAATTAATATTCGGTCATGTCGGGACTATAGACCCGGAACCGGAACCATTATGTCAGTTGGGACACGCGCTACTGATTGTGGCAAGTCGAAACTGATTACTAACGGTAACGATAACGATGTGTAATGACAGTGGACCGATCGAACATCACTGAGGTTAGTCGGTTTCTTTACCCGAAAGTATCATTTATTATGGTATAGTAAATTGCTGCATATATACTCAAATATTTAACATTGTCTCGGCAATTACAACAAAATCCAGCTTATGGAACAAAACAAACGAGGAAGTATATTAGTTTCCATATGAATGTAAAATTGACTAAACGTTATAGTGTAGCGAGTATTATAAATCTGACTGCAGGGTTCAACCCCACAGCTGTCTCACAGTGCTGTACTCTTCATGCTCGGGGGGAGAGTAAATCGTGTTTCCAGCTCTGCGACCTTTGAACTCCACTACACATAGAAGGGAGGTGCTTTTTGCCCGTAGTTTTTCAAAAAATAATTTGGAAATGTTATTCTTTTAACAAAACGTACCCGTGTTTAGTCAAAAGAAAACAAAGTTAATTCCAAGCCAAAATTTTCATATTTTACTTTAAAACATTTCAAGAGCTATAACATGTTTTCATCTTTTTTTTCTAACACAGTATAAGATATATCAATTTCCTACTTTGAAGATGTTGTCCGTTACTGTTATTACAGCCAAGCTACAAAATGGTGGTTAAAACCCAATGGGTCAGAAGGAGATGGTAAGAGCCTATGTTGCACGTAGATAATGATTCCAATGTACACACACACACACACACACACGCACACACGCACACACACACACACACACACCATTGAGGAAGAGGTAGGGAAGGGGTTGAAAAGTTATAAGTAGTGTAATATTTCTGTTAAACTCAACTGTTTAGATAGCGTATAGTTAATTTCCTTTTGACTTTACTTACACCCTCTCTAGGAGCATCATCCCCTTATCACGGTTACATGGGCTTAAGTGCTGTGTCAAGGGATGCAACAAAGTAATGGTTCACTGAGCGTCTCTCACCTTTATTCATGTTTTTCTCCATTCCGGTGTTCATTCAATCTGTCGTCTTCCGCGAGGCTATGCTTTCACAGCTATCTTAACTTAACAGTAATTTATTTCTTTTTATTAGCATTAAGTGTTTATTTGTGTTTGTGAAGCTAATTACCATTTTTATGTCCTTAACATATGTTCTTAGAATTCCTTTGGTGTTACACCCTCTCTACGACTCGTTATTACCCCGACCATTATAAGGTAATAAAGGGAGAGGATATAAACTAACATACAAAAAAATGGAATCTGTAAAAATATGTAAATTCAACAAAGAGTAGTTTTATTCAATAAATGACAATAGCGCAGATGACAATAAATGGTCTCATTATATCATAATGAGTTCTGTTGGAAATCATACTCGAAGTAAACAACTTTACAAATTTAAGTTGTGCAAGTATTTAAACAAAAGGAAACATGATAGCCATCACAAAATTGATAGACCAGTCTATATGAGACAATACTACAGGGTAATTATTTATATGTTATACAAAAATTATAAGGGCCTAATGGGCACCTTGATATGGTTCCAAAGGTTTCGTAATGCGCAGAAAACGATATCTAATATATAAAGAAAATTAAATGTTGACGACTACATTACAGAGTTTACATAAACGTGAGAGATTGACTACCAGACATAAGCCAAGCACCCACGGGACTACTCGATC
>CABEEJ010000053.1:59035-100736 GCA_901482245.1 Timema douglasi
TATAGAAAAAAGTTAGAGTCCATAACTCCACTCGTCTAAGCGACGAATTTGATACATTTACAAGTCCTTCTCCTAGCCATTGCCCAGCTCCATGACAATGATCTGTCGTTGATCGTCGATCGTAGAATAGTCAGTCTTTACACACTAGCATAGCCATTATATAGGGATTTCATTGTTGTTATCGGGCTACACAAACACACGCGGTGACGTCACGATGCCTGCAAAAAGCCATGTCGATGTCGATGTCGATGTCGATGAAAGTTGTTCTTGCTCCATTGGAATATAGTGAATATCTCCAATCATACGATGTTTCAAAGGAAGTTCCTCTAGTATCCGCCAGAGGTCGGAAACATAGTTGTCTTCTAGTCGAAGTAGATAGTCCTTGGTTCATTTCACGCTAGTACATCGGAGTGCCTGGACGCGTTTGTTGATACACCGGCTTTTCCTGCTCCAGTTGCCGGTCTTGGTTTACCGTGAGTCGTCCAGCCTAGCAGGTTTCTATAACTAGCAGATTCATATGGTAAGTACGTGGAAAGAATAAATGTTACATTGGTTTGGATTGAGTAGTGAAACATATTGTCCAGCATGGTTATATTATGTCTTCTTCGCCTACAAGAACTACAACAGCGAACAATACTATTGTAGGGATCCTAAGATTAATTGATTTTATTGGGGCGGGTAGAATGAATTGAAGCGATACATCCATTAACGTTCGTAGTGGGCGTGGTCCCATTGGAACATTATACAAAGTAATGGTTCACTGAGCGTCTCTCACCTTTATTCATGTTTTTCTCCATTCCGGTGTTCATTCAATCTGTCGTCTTCCGCGAGGCTATGCTTTCACAGCTATCTTAACTTAACAGTAATTTATTTCTTTTTATTAGCATTAAGTGTTTAATTGTGTTTGTGAAGCTAATTACCATTTTTATGTCCTTAACATATGTTCTTAGAATTCCTTTGGTTTTCTATTTATTTTAATAGGTGATGTCATGGTTATCATCGAAAACATTCATTTTAAATTCACACACGTTCTTTTGTATATAACGTCTTACTAACCGTTCCGGTTATCGATATATTTACACTAATGCAGCATAATTAGAGAAATATATGAAATTGCATTTGCGTGAAGGTAGATGGGAAAGCCATTTAGCATAAACCACTGCATAAACCACTCTCAAGACACCTAGTCAGAATTCAAAGGACTGTCTCCACTTCTAGGGCAAGCTAAACCAGACTAGGCGTATACCTTAGTCCGTGTATCCACCGAAGTGGGAGACAAATAAACATACTAAAGAACTACGTATACACCGTGATCAACGTAAGCCAATTATATAATTACTAGTATTACTGTGAAAGGTGTATATATATTCCTAATTTATGTATCTTTCTGCAGCTTCAATAAGCCCCTATACGATATAGAAATCTGAAATTTCACACACTTATAGCATAAACTAGATGACAAAACAGGATTTCCGATTTTTTTTTGTCTGATACTAAAAATATAAGTTTCAATCTAATTATTCAAACTTAGTTAGCCTTTAGCATCGTTTAGTATGTGGGCTAAAGCACAAACTTTGTCTAGCCTGAATTTCTTTCTAAATGCTTTTCCACGCCAGTTCAAGAATATTTCCTCTTATCTTCTGCGTTTACAGTCTTTACCTTATTAATGTGAATATTTAAACTACTCGGATGGGTAGTAAGATGTGGGGAGCCAAAAAATCTACTAGTCTTTAAAAAAGACTATGTTAAATTTATTTAGCAAAAAGAAAGTACCATTTTCTAAATAAAATATCCTTTGTGGTAAATAATGTGTCCAGCCTAATGAGTGAAGGGTATTTATAAATCTTAAATTATTTTTTATTTCGTTATTTATACAAATGCCTTCAAAAAATCATTCTTAGGAATATTTTTTCCCAATATTAACATTAATTTACCTTTTCTGGTCTTGTTTGTTTCTATCTCGAGACTTACATATTGGATTGGATTGGACTTCATTTATTGGCATTTTCGAAGACAGTTATTCTAAAATCCCTGCTGTGAGACGGATAAGGTAGTTGCCATTTCAATAGAACAAAATATAAACTAGAAAAATGTTTTGTCTTATTTTTGTGTTGTGGATGAAGTACATAAATTATGTATTTGAAACGTACAGGAGTATATAATGAAAGTGATAGGATAAGGCATATAAAAGTAGTGAACTAACTTACGTAAAGCTACAAGCTGTAGAGCCAAAAGTTCACTAAAATGTCCACGTGCCCACCCCACCGATGAAGATAGGTACAGTTGAGAGTTTTACTTTTAATAGTATTAAACTCAAATAATAATAATAATTATTATTACCGCTTCTTACTACCCGTTAGGGTTATACGCACTTACGCTAATGTGTAATGGTAGGGTGATTGTGAGATGAAATGAGGGACCTACAGTTTAACGTGGAATCCGAACCACGGTGGAGGCCTGGCATTCCTTACATTCACAAGTTGTGATTAATACACGTCTTGTCAGAGGTCTCAAATAATTGATGTATCATAATAAAAAAGAGATATGGGTGGTTCTTTTTTCAATATGTCTAAAATATGTTCCTTAACAGAGATTCAAACTCAGTATCACCGAATCCCTCTTTAGGAAAATGTTTCACATGTATATTTTTTTATAAGATGGATAGAATTACTGTAATAATTATTTAAGTAATTTTTAAAAAAAATTGTATTTTATTGTTTTAAGCCAAAAAGTATTCTAGAATCGAATCGCCTTAGCCAGTACTTTTTAGGAAGTATAAAAAAAGAATTGTATAGTATGCGCCATTGACATAAGCCCACCATATTTATCTTACAACGGTTAAAATTGACAGCCTTCGGGCACTCGAATATAATATGAAAGAAAATAAATGAACTTTAAACTGTAAAAGGGTATTCCTATGTTTAAGATGATCCGACGATACAATTTGAAGACAGGTTAACACCGAAACCCATAAATCCTCACGGCTACAGGATTAAAGTGGTCAATCACATGTCTAAGGGAACCTGATTCGATTCCGGGTGATGCTGGTGAAGATATTACTCGTTGTGTTCAAGTCTATTATGTTATCCAATTAGTAAATATCTAGGTGCTAGACCTGAGTGTGTAGTACTAGGTGTACTACCCTAGGTTCAGCTAGTTTGAAATGGGTGTACTGTCTGGAAAGTGCACATTAAAAATATCCCAATAATAGTCAACACACAAACTAAAAAAAGTTGTTTCATTATATTTCAAATACGTATTTACTGTTTGTAGCATTATTTAATTATTATTATTATTACTTAGCACCGCGTCTAAATACCCGTTCGGGTTATACGCTTTAAGTACTAATTACGTTAATGGATTAGGAATTGGATAGGTTGAATTAGAGGAAGTGAACCCGCATTTGCGTGTAGGGAGAGTGGAAAACCATTTAGGAAAAACCACCCCCAGTTCACCCGACCGATATTCGAACCTCGATCTCCCCGTCCTCAGCAGTCGAGCAGCTCATCACGACATTATTTAATTGAACCAGAAATGTTTTGTGATATTGATCCATTGAAAAACAGAGACATATATTCACACATACAGACACATACACATACACTGTCAAAAAAAGTTGGCTAGCTCCTTATCCTCGAACAGCCCTCCTGGTTTAAAAAAACTCTCCACGACTTCTGTTGGATTGCTGTTAGTGTGCTGTCAGCTGGCTGATATTGGTTGCTAGGCAACCATCCATCCAACCCAGCCGCGTCCCCTCTCCCTTCAACCCGCTATGCCTTGTTCCAGTTTACCCCTCAGCCCCCTACTTTATCAGTGGGCCGCACCAAGCTTCTTTGTTAGCTGGGGTACAGACTACCGAGGTCGATACATCTGTGCGAACAGGGCTGCTTGCTTGCATATAAACATATAGATTACCACCCAACCTTGCCCCAACCATTAATGGGGTATGTCATTCGGAAGAAGATATACCCTAATCCCCTGACGCCAAAACAAATAAATAACTGTGAAGTAGAGGAGGGTTATTTTTGAAACTCCAGCTGATTGGAACATGCTCTGTTTCGAGATGTGATTTATTACAGTCATTTCAAATACATTCATAGAACGGTAAATGCACGTTAAACATTGAATGGAGGTGTTGTATGTTTGATAGGTTATTGGTCATTGTTGCGATAAAAAAAACATTGTTTAATGACTCGTAGGGTCAGAGGTGAGATTTTTTTTTAAATACACATGTCAAAATGTAACTAAATATATATATTTCAAGCTCACAACAATTTGTAATGTACTAACTAGCCTTAGATAAGAGTGTTATGTGTAATAAATGGGAGTGTTCTATCAGTTAAAGAGCGCACAAATGATTCTATGAATTATTAGTCACTTTATGACATAGTACACTTAGTTACACCCTATTTTAACAACTCTTAATTTGAAGACAGGGGACAGATTCATAGTCAGAATTGATGCGCCTCAAAACTAGATACAAGACGACACCTACCTAAAATCGAATGGAATGGGCCAGTTTCTGGTTTAGGTAAGTGTCGTCTTGTATTTAGTAATGAGCCGCACTTGAGGCGCACTAAGTCTGACTATGAATTTGGCCCTATACCTTTTGGGACACTTCAAAGGCGCTGAAGAGCCCTGGAACATTTAATACCATTTTTAATTAATCTTGAATGTTTACAAGACTTGGATATTACCTTTAGGGTAAAATATTTAATTGAAAAAATACTACTTAAATTTTTATTTTTTAACACAAAATATTTATAATCAGTGTAATCAGATTATTCAACCTATCTCGACATCGCAAGCGAAGATTTGCAAAGTGTCAGCGTGAAAGTACTAACAAAAATAAAATCAATTTCTAAACACTGTAAACAAATAACTATTAAATATAAATTTATAGTGTAAAATTTAATAAAATCTATTTTCACCATATCGCATGTACTAGGATTATAATTAGGTGATGCCTTAAGAGGATTTAAACTATAAATCAAGGGTTGACAGTTTTGATAAGAGATCATTATATTATTATGACAGTTGTCAAAGTAGCTACGACAAGCCTAGCAAGCCGGCAGGGGAAAATATATGGCTTTAATAAAAAGGTGGTCCATGACATAGGCTGCAAACTGCAATGGAAGTAAAAAAAAAGTTGTCAAAGTGTGAGAAATGTTGTGTCTTTGATATTAAATCATTTCCCTCTCATTACATTGTTTTATTTGTTTGTTTGTTTTATGCACACCGCATCTTACTACTCGTATAGGCTATTCGCATATTTACGCTAATGGAATAGGAATGAGTGGAATATAAAATGTATTTGAAATTGCACGCCGGTAGAGTGGGAAAACATTTAGAAAAAATCCTCCTCCCTATATCCAACTAAGATATGAATCCCGATATTTCTGCCATAGTCAATGAAGATTATTGCGAGAGTGATATTCGACCACCAAAGTTGTCCATTCCATCGACCGTTCATTGGTTGAATCTCACTCCCACGCTTCCATGATCTTTCAAAATTCCTTAGCTTTACTGTTTTTTCATTTTATTTCATTTGTATAAAATTTTAGGCTATATTCCAAATGTATTATCTCAATATTGAAAGGGCAACGTTTTGGAGTGTTGAAACTTAAACGCTAAATTGTCTCACAGTTTGTGGGTTTTTATTTAAATAAATTATGGTTTACCCCAAAATGAAGTTGACATATACAAACCGACTCAACTTTACGATTTGAACTGAAAAAAAAAAGTGAAATGGTAGAACTTTATAATTTTAATTTATGTTTTACACTAAATGTTGCACTCCTTTAATGGGTGTAGGAAGCTATATCTGGCCTTTCTTGCAAAAAGGAAGTCTTCTTTGTTACGGCCCAACAGAAAGTTTTACGTTATTTGAGTAATCTTGATATGGTTTAAATTCTTCAGTACAGCATTCTCTTAAGAAATATCGCATTGGGAGGAGTTTCAGTTTCAGGAACGGGGCGTTTTAATACCTAAAAATCAACCATCCTCCTTTTCGAAGAAGGAAAGGCGAGAATTACTTTAATTTTGAATATAAAAGGTTACAATTCATAATAACACAGGCAACTTAATAAATGAATGCGAAATTCATTTTGAGCCTAGCTTTTAACTATAGGGACAGGCAGCAATAGAATTAGAGTTTTCTGAGAAAGCCCCTGTACTAGTACTCGATTAAAGCACCGCTCGAAGCGCGTGTTAGTCAGCCTCTCTTGCTTTCGAGAAAAAAACAAAACCTATCGATCTTCCTCACAAAATCTTTTGTTGGTCGTAGAGGAAGCCTTTTGATAGTTTTTTTTTTTAGTATAGCGCTCCGTTTTTTTTATATGTATTCTTGTGGACGTAGTCCCCTCAGGGATTCATTGTTCTCCGCAGAGAGACGTTGAAGCCGGAGGATATGCTCTCCAGCAACTGTGCTGAATAAGTATATCCGGTCCTGAATGATTCCGATAACAGCCGAGACGTAGCTATGAAAACTGTTTTGTGCTTACTCCCTCGTTCCATTGAGTTAATGAAAAATATATATATAAAGAGCGTATTCCCAAAGACCGTGTTATCATTCTTGGAACTATCTCCTATTCAGTATAATTTAGTTCTCTTTGTAAAGTGCAGAGCCATTACTTGATAAGATCCAGGTGAACTATCCATACAAAGAAAACATGTTGGTAAAAAGCAGATTTCAAGAAATTACTCCAGTACTATCCTGCGTAGAATTAAGATGATCACAAAGAATTATCTTCGCATTATGATATTCATAAGCGTTTAACGCCAAGTGGGGTTAAATATAATCTTGGATCACACTTAAGAGTGAACACTCGCATCTCTCCTACCGTCACACCAAGCGAGGATTCAATTTAAACCCAGCTTGTAAATACCAACGCACTCGATGACAGTCAAGGCATCGACACATTGCACTCGGTTGGGGTTGAACCCCTGTTTATCAAGTCAGAGTCCGCTATTCTTGCGGTCAGCTCTACCAGCAGCTTGATTATATAGACCGTAGGGACCAAATAATGTGGGTGAACATGGAAATATTGATAGTTGCACAAGCATGTTTCTTAAAAAAGAATGTAAACTATTTGTTTTATGACATCCAGGTGTATTGTGGGGGATTACCCCCACTTTTCCCTCCTAAAACTTGGTTTTATATAGTAGATCTAGTTGAATACTAGTTTATGTCAGTTAACTTACCAACATTTCATCTTCTACTCCTACTACCTTAAATTAAATACAATTTGTAGTCTACAAATTAATATTCGATACGGATTGTATGTCACCCACAAATATTATTCAAATTTAAAGCTAAAAATGAGAACTAATTAAGGGAATCAAACTTGGAACACTGAACCTAGTATATAAAACCCCTAATAAATCTCAATTGTATAACATTGGCACGTTAAGCCAAAGGTCACGGCTTTGAAGCCCAAGTCTATGTGAAATCTTTAACTATGTTGAAAATCAATCAATTAGATCCTTCAGGATGTACGTTATAAATTTACAATATTTAATAGGTTGACGTTTTCGTATAATATATTTTTTGCATTGCGTCTCCCTACCCACCCGTGCTTTTATCATTTAATTAAACTACAAGGGTAAATAGGAAACGGGGAGGGTTGGTAAGAAATATACTTATTAGTATTTTCGAGAAAGGAAAATGGTGAAACACTTGATCAAAAACCACCCTTAGTACATACAGCTGGGATTAAAACACCTATCTCTACATCGTCAGCAAGATAAAATAGACGAGCGTGAGGTCTAGTCCACGTGACCAATGATGTGGTAGATATAATAGTTAATAAAATATGTCAGTACAGCGAAAAAAAATTATACCATAAGATATTTTAGAAATTCAATATTTGAAATAAAATAATAAAATATAGTATATATTATGATTAAAAGGTTTTTAGTGACATTTACCTGCTACTAGTAATTAGTAATCCGCGCTTGTTTAAGTGGCATAGGGGAACAAACCAGTTGGGGTCGAACATTTTTGCTTGCATGGTCGTATAGTAGGTTTCCTTTATATGCGATCTAGTAAATATTATAAGAGTGTAAATACAAATACAATAATGTTGTTTGATTTATTGAAAAAGTGAAGTGAGTTATCCGTTTTAACTCCATCAATTTGCATTTGTCTGTCTGTGGTGGATAAGTCTCACGATAACTTTGAAATGCATTAACCGACTTGATTCAAATTTAGTATAGTGGTTATTTGGGCCTTTGTACACATAAGATTCTTTGGGGGGAAAAATAGAACGAAGGGTTTGGTAGAAAGCAGCCCTTAATTGAATAAATAACTACTTTTAGCATTAGTTATGACATGTATTCACCTTTTAGGTAATTTCCTGATAGCTTAAGTGGTTGAAAATTGGTATGTAGGTCCAAACTACTGTGACAAAATTATTATTTTGGGGCTATGAATGTTGAGGCATATACCTTGGGGAGGGGGGGGGGCGTAAATGAAGTGTGCCCAAGGCCCCACGTCAGCTAAGAGCAGCCCCACAATAGTCCCCCAAGCTTCGCCTTTCATATACAGTATACTTGATTGAATACCGTTGCCTTCTTCCATATTTACTAGTTAGTTAAACTAAGATTTTATATCAAATTAAGAAACATTGTTTTTGGGTAAATAAATCAAATATAATTATAAGCTATACTTATTAAAAGATTTCGATGAGATTGTATAAACACAAACAATTAACTGATATGCATTGCAGGCATTGGAGGTAATGAGTAGTATAATTTTATTAGATAAGTCAATGGCTAATAAAATGAATACTTTTTTATTAAATATTTCCAAGATTTTCAAGTAGCATAATATTTATTAACATACATTTTTTAACGTTTATTTGTGAGATCACAAAGAAGACAGATAAATGCTTTGTAATAATGAACCTTTTTTTTATGGCAAGTTGTAATATAATATCAGTGGAACGCCAGTCTTGGAGACCAACAAGCAATATAGACTAAGCCAAACAGTTAAAAAAATGTTTTTTTAATAATAGGTCAGGAATCAAGACTTGATTAAATATTGGCTGGTTCATAGTACATTGAGCGGAGAAGAGTCAACATAATAAAATTTGAAAACCGAGGGATTCAAAAGTAGAGAAAGGGGGTGGATAAGCTGGAATTTCTCACTCCCCTTCCTCCTCAAGATGTAGAAGGGTTATGATTCTTCTTTTTTTGTGTGTGCTTGCGATGTTGCACGTTCATTCGCTCTGTGGCTAAGTTTGGGTAATTATGAACTGGGATATTAGTCAAATTAAGGGTTGTTATCGTATTGACCTTAGTTCGAATTTATATCGGATACACTTAAGGGTCAATTTTGGATGGTGATATTCAGGTTGTCCTTTCATCCTTTTCCCAACAATGTGGGTGAAATACCTTCAAGATATCCTTGAAGCGTAGCACATATTTAATGTTAACTTTTTCAGATTTAATGATTCCCAGATATAAAGACGTTTTGAGCTTCACCTTCTATCACTTTCTCAAACCAGGTTAACAATACCTACCATGTTTTTACTAGGATTTATGATCATGACATAAAAACTATCAGTTGAGAACAATACATTCATACAAGATCTCCCCGGCCCCAGTGTACAGTTTTTTGAGGTAGTTAAAGTGACTTTGTGTTATTTCCTGGAGTGTAAGAGGAGACGAGGAACACTTGCGGTCATGCCATCAACTAGAGTGTACAGTACGTGTGATGATAGGTTTGCGCAGCCAAAGGGAACGGAGTTGTAATATTCATTCCAACTCAATTATCATCAGCAATCTTCATTCTTTAATTGTTAACTATTATCAAAGTTGTGAATATTAAAAAATGACACCTGGACACGGGGATCGAGCCCCGGACCTTTAGCTTAGTACTCCAATGCTCTAACCACTGAGTTATCCAGGAATCATCCCGTGTCTAAGGTCACTCACTCTTCACTCATATTTTAAGGCAGCGTCTATGACAGACGTGCGGAAATCTTTGGCTATAAATTTGGGATATTTTTTTTTGTATCCTACTATTTATGAACCTTCATCATAGACTCTGTCTTAAAATATGAGTGAAGAATAACCCTGAATACGGGACGATTCCTGGATAGCTCAGTGATTAGAGCATTGACGCACTAAGCCAAAGGTCCAGGGTTCGATCCCCGTGTCCAGGTGTCATTTTTCAAATTAAAGAATATGATATCTAGATGGAAAATTTCTCTCTAAAAAGCATAAATAGTAGTTTCGCCTATTTTATTCCATAATCAAAGTGTTAAATAAATAGACCTGAGTTAATCAAGTTATCTTTATTTTAAATTAAAAGATTAAAGCCATTGGTAGAGAGCATGAGCATACCCGGCGCCGATTTGGAAACTAACCCGTGATCATTAATGGTAATCAGATTGTATCCTAAATCAGTCAGGATCTGAACCAACGACGTCCTGGGAAGAAACTATGCATTTCGTTAAATCCATATAGCATTTATCTTTTATAATATGTATTTCGTAACGAGTGTGTAAAATGTTTAAAATCTGACCTATGCATGGAATATTCTTATTGTTTAAAATGACATTCTTAAGTTCTACCAGCCTGGAATATTCCATTTCAAAACCGTGCATACTAACCATTTGGTTAACTTCAAAAGTATTTTTTCATTACTCTACCTAGAATTTATTTCCGTTTTTAATATATTATTTAATTATCTTATGTTAAAATTTATTTTCCATTATAAACACATTTTAATAGACAAAGTTGTTGTATCCATCCGGATATTTAGAATTATATTTCAAAAGAAACAAGTTGTATCAGTCTAAGACTCACAAACTTACGTAGCCTAGGACAGAACGTCTAATCCTACAAACCTAGCCATTGACCAATATATTTACTATATGGGTGACACAACGAACCTACACGCAATCTATAATAATAAAAGGAAGTGATTGAATGTGTGTGTGTGTATGTGTGTGTGTGTGTGTGTGTGTGTGTGCGGTGCACAGCCAAATCTAAGGCACGCAGAGATCTGAAATTTCTAACATAGTTGGATGGAAGTGGGTCCAAATACACCTCGAAGCCATATTTTTAAATTTTTAACTGGGCTATTTTTAACTATATTTTAAGGGGTCATGGGCAACGCCGTGCTGGATTGCTAGTAAGTAATATTTGTTAGAAGCTCCTCTGACATCCTCCTCTACCCTCATCACCGGAGATGAGTCGCTTCCTCGAGACCTGTTATTGACATCTTGGCATTAGCAAAGGTATCACTAATTTATATAAATTATTGTAAAACAGCAAATAATTTAAAACAGCTTGTGATCAAATGGACCTCTTTATTATACTAGAAATATTTATAGATTAAATGCCAAAAGATAAACACATAAGCATAATAAATAGTCTATAAGACTAACAACAACTTGCCCAATTAACATAATTAATGTTCACATCGGTGGGCCTATGGACTAAACTTTAAGCTCACTTAGTCTACTTTTACAGTGACACTAGTTCAAATCCCGGCCGTGTGTGATGTAATTTTTTTCTTAAATGGATTCTTCTATAAAGATGATGTCTTATCACATCTGCGGGTACATTTTCTCTATTTTATACCTGCACATCCTTATCCCCTAGAGTAATTAGAATGCGTATAGCCCGGACGGTTAGTAAGACACACTGAGGAAAAAATAAGTGAGATGCAGTGATTAATCAATATTTCTTTCTATAATATGTTTATCAATCATCGTTTCTTAGTTCCTATTCGGGTTAAACACCTATATATTTTAATTGAGCTAGTGCTTTATGGATAAGGAAGGTAAATTTTAGAGTAAATGTAGCTTCATTTACAAGAGTTAGAGTGGGGGAAAACTTTTATTAAATAGCTCCCTCAGTACACCTTGCCATGATTTAAACCCCCACCTCCTATTGTCAACGAATCAGAATAACTTTGTTTGACATTTAGACTATGTGCCTACCAGCGCGGGTTCTCAACCTTTTAATTATAGTGCACATGTTGACAATTGATTCAAGTTCTGAAATGGTAAGGTAATTTTTGTCTAATTAATATTAATCGAAATAAAAGTGTTAATGGATTAAAACAATCCCGCTAACTCTTTCATTTAAACAATTGCTCCTCATACCCAAGCTATTTACATATCCGTTATTCAAATATACAATAGTAGAAGTTATTTTGTTTCTTGTGTGATAGCAAATGTTTTCATAACTTTATTGGAGTGTAGGACCAAATATTTATAAGTGATTTTGTGATTCGAGTAAGAAGCTTTTATTAATTAGGTACCTTCTATTTTTACTGTAGTTAAGTGAGTTTTTAGATGATTATTTTTATCTATTTCATGTTAAAAACGTATGTATCTCTTACAATATATTTTCGAAACATTAATATATAATAATTACATACAACATACATGGAAGATTCAGTTTAAATAACCCGCCTCAGTGGCATAGTTGGCTAACGCGTTAGTCATGTTGAGCTCAACCACTGAGGGCGGGGAGATCGAGGTTCGAATCTCGGTCGGGTGAAATGGAGGTGGTTTTTCCTAAATGGTTTTCCACTCCCTCTCCACGCCAATGTGGGTTCACTTCCTCTAATTCAACCTTCCCAATTCCTAATCCATTAGCGCAATTAGTACTTAAAGCGTATAACCCAAACGGGTAGTAAGACGTGGTGCTAATTAATAATAATAATAATAATAATAATAATAATAATAATAATAAAAACCGTTTAAATAGTGCGCATAAAATTTTGTTTTTACATTATTTAACAACTATAGAGTGATTGTGAAAGTGTGCGTACCACTTATTTCTGAAGATAAACAATTTTAGTTCTTAAAAGAGATGATGTTGCTACCAAAACAAAACCAAGAGCACTGCCTAAATAAAATGGGCTTTACCTTTAAAGAATGTACAGTATGTTTCGCCATACTTTTAATATTCAACACTTTTTAAGAAATAATTTTAAGAGAATTATAAATGTTAAGATATTCTTGAAGTATTTATTTTAAGCTAGCGTTTTTTAAACTGTACTCTACGGAGCCCTTGGGCTCCTCCATAGCCACTCGAAGCACTTTTAGAATATTATTTATTTGTTTTTTTCACAATATAAGCTAGCCTCAGTAATTAGGATTGTCAATTTTTCCAAATGTGAATAAAGGACATTAGCCAAATGGGCATCCAGAACATTTGATGTTTTCCGTTTGTTTTATACTTGTAAAATTTAATTCTCGTTATTGAATGTTTGTAATATTAGTGTAAAAAAGTGTTAAGAGGACTCCAGCAAGTTTTTCTTCTTCTTGCGAACGAGCTCATTCAGTCTAAAAGTACAGGGACCCCATGTCTAAACTACTAAACAAACCGGTGTTTTGATCTCATGGGATGAATCTACGCTTGTTTTAAAATGTTACTAGTGTTTAACACAATGCAGATCAGTCAATGGCATTGGTATATTCCCAGGTATAATCAGGATAGTGTTTGGATCAAAACTGTAGGAAACGTTATGAACGCTTGTGTAGTTTACCTCTTGGTGAACGTGTGCTCACGCCGTGTGTGTGAAACGATACAGTTGATGGGTCCGCCTGAACGTTTCCCACGCTCCTTTAGGATGGTGGGTACTGACCGCGTCCCAAGTACAGTTTAGATTCAGCAACCTTTGTGTTCCAGCTTTAAAACAATTAACGCCATACTTTCCTCCAGCCCGATTCAGATAGAAAAGTGGCCGTGTAAATTGCAGCTTCCATTTTTATTAATATATATTCCAGTGGTTCCCAATTACCTACCAGTCAAGGACCCCCCCAAGAGGCTTTTTGAGAACGGAGGACCTCCCATTTGTTCTAGTCATTAGAATCTATTATATTCTAAGAATAGAAAATAGCCCCCTCCCCCCCCCATATATAACCATTAATGTTGGAAAACCCAAAGAACTGGAAATTTGGCACAGTAAATCTGAGTCAAGTGTGTGATTTACATTCTTTTATTTTTAAACTAGCTCAAGTTGTAATAATAATGAATATAATAGTTAGCACAAAAAAGGTTATTTGGGCCTACATTAAAATTTATTACTTATGAAAAAGTTCGAATTTATTCATTTGGGTTTAGTATTAATGAGATAAATGAAATTTTTTCATTTTTCTTATAACTTCTTGAATATCAGGTCAAAGGATGGACAATTTGACTAGAAAATCCGAATGCATGTCAGGTCTATTATTAATACTTGTTTTTCATGTAACACTGCGCAGGTTGGTTAGGAGGAGGGGAATATTTGTATTGATTAAGATTAGACCTACAGTTGTTTAGTTATTATTTTTACTTTTTATTTTGTTAAATTTTTGCAGTTGTCGTGGACACCCTAGGAACAGCTCGCGGGCCACCTTTTGGGAACCACTGATATATAATATTATCAATACCCATAAAATATTTATAATACTATTGAAACTTTTATTAAGATTACCGAAAAAAGTTTGTATTTTTTAAAAGATTATTCCTTTTTGAATCCAACAATATACCTAAAAATATTAATCACAAATGATCAGATAAACCAGGAATAATTCAAACAGAATATCGTAAAAGGTTGTATTGCAATCAATATAAAGAACAAGATTTTTGTTTTGATATAAAATGAGTTATTCAATTTTAGGGTGAGAGAAAATTTCCGAAAGGGTTTGCTGTAGATTAGAACTTCTGATTATAGACCGGGGCACTCGGGAATTATTCTGAACTTAATTTGAGTTATAAATGAAATTTCGTCAATGGAAATTTACATTCTCTTTCCAGTTATTGCCAATGCAGTAGGGCCTAACATCAAATATGTCCTCGTGCTGTTTCATTAGGATACATATTTGAAGATTCTTGAGAGTCAAAATTGTATCAAGGATGTAAGTGTAACAAATACACTAAAGCAAATAAGTTCCTGTAAATAATCCTAAATATGCATATGTATTTATTTTGTAAATACACGATAGTTACATATCAAGGCTTTGAAGTTAGAGGTCAAATCTCAAAGTAGTTAAAATTATTTCTCTGACGTACTTCAGCATAAATAATATAATGTGCTGTGTTTTCTTTCACCTCTAAACCTTTCTCTTTATTTTGATGCACTTTATGAATAATTTAAAAAATATAATTCAGTGTTATGTGACAACAACAAAAACCTTACCTCTCACTTAGACTTTTCTTCCCACGTTTCAAGTTTCTTTTCGGCTTCGAATTTAAAATGTGACATCCTCCCCAACCCCAATATAGACACTTTTAAAAAAAGTGGCTTTTGTTAAGCCTCTTATGAGACTCAAGCCATTTGCCTGTCTAAATGTCACACATGAAACAGAATATTCAAATGGAATATGTTCAGAGTGAATATAAATAATTTATTGAGGTAATGTGTTTGATTGGAGGACAGCACAAAGTGGCCCACACCAATCGATACCGAGTGTATAGCTGGGTGTTATTAGGGGTTAACGCCCTTGTTTGTTGCGCTGTTACCATGGGGATGAATCTTTCGCTAACTCCCGGTAACATAACCACTTCCAAGATGGATTACACTGTCTTCTCTCGCGCTGTTGCTTCTGGAGACTTGTTGAGCGGATATATACACTAAGCTGGCACATGATCAAAGCCGTTATTCAAGCCGTGGTCATGAGAGGTGAAGTGTGTCGGGTTTAAATCCCGGCGAGAGGCATAAGTTAGACACATTAAGAATGTAAATAGTTTTATATTACATGTGCTTATGAAGTGAGAACGTGTAAATAAGATTTAGATATTTAATATAGCCTGGTAAATTAAATAGATATAAGTATTTATACATTTAATTCTGTAATCTAGTGTTGTTTTGCACCCCTGGTTACATTTTTATAAATCTTAACTACCCGATATGGTTGTCCTACATTTACACTAACTATTTATGCTTAAAAATAAATGTTACTTAAAAACATTATTATTTAAAAGGAATGAAAGATAAAAGACACTTAAGGAAAAAACTTATTTTTATGTATCATGTCAATTCAAATTAATATATTTGATCTAGTAAGATATTGATTTCACCCTGGTAATTTAATTCATTCTTCAAAAATATATTATTCTATTAAGTTACCCGCCTCGGTGACGTAGTTGGCTAACGCTCTAGTCGTGTTGAGCTCGACTACTCAGGACGGGGAGATCGAGGTTCGAATCTCGGTCGGGTGAACTGGGGGTTCCTAAATGATTTTCCACTCCCTCACCACGCAAATGCGGGTTCACTTCCTCTAATTCAACCTTCCCAATTCCTAATCGATTAGCGTAGATCATTACTTAAAGCGTATAACCCAAACGGGTAGTAAGACGCGGTGCTAAATAATAATAATAATAAATCTATTAAGTTTTCTAATCAACCAAAATCATATATTTTAATAGTAGGTAGTAAATACAATAAATAAAAGTTGGCGATCCAACCCATAAGTTTTAATTTAAGGTATCTATAAATCATAGTGAGGCTTAAACTCAAACAGTTTTATAATTAAACTTAAAATACCATTAAAAAAAGTATTATCAAATAACCAAAACAATGCTTCCAAACTATAGTAATTGTAAATAATTTTAAAAGTATATGAAGAAAAAATCACAATAGGACATGGTATCAATATTCAGCTTAGTAAATATTCTAAAATAGTAAACTATTATTAATATTATTTTATCAATCCCCGTAGCATTTTTCTAATTTTATCGCATAGAGAATGAAAATAATAAATTTGAAGATTTTTTTTATTTTAAAATTAAAAGTGAAAACTACTGAAACAACCCAAGAATTTATAGTATTATTACTGCTAAAATGTTAGTCTATTATAATTATTGCTTCATTAGTTTGAAAATACTTTTGACAAAATCAATACAAATATTTACGAGTAAAAGCTTTTAAAATCCGACAAAAGAACTGGCAAACCTATGTCAAATGAAGAAATAGAGGAGCGTAAAACATTTTATGGCCTGAGCATGTTGAATAAATAATGTTGGAACGGTGACTTCTTGACCAAGATGGAGCGTTGAGCAATGCACCAGATGTATATATAATTCTAGTGTGCTATCGAAAAATGGCCATTGAACCATGCGTCAGCCATATATAATTCTAGTACACTCGCGTAACGCCTGCGCCCTCTGCAAATTGATTGCACGTCTATAGACACCCGTAACCAAAGAATATAAAGATTTTGTGCGCCATGACGCAGTATGCCATCAAGTTCTACGCATGTACAAGAGTTTAATAAGTACGAGGCAGAGAAATGTTTGGATTAACACGAGTCTTTCGCATACTGATGAAATTTGTTTTCCGTTTTTTTAATGTTGGTTTTTTAAGTGTACTTAACGTGTATTGATATTAATTTCTAATTTTAGTGGACTCTGAACTCTTTGTTTAAGGCCTGACAAGTCTCAAATAAAGTTCGCGACCGCGGCTCAATCATAAACTCGTGGACCCAATTTCTGTAGAAAAAGGAAAGATTAAGGTGCGTTTAATAAGATCAATTAAGGCGTATGATGCTAGTCAACATGTCTCGATAAAATACAAGGTTATATCTGTGTATATTCCAGTTTATCAGTATTTAAAATCAAAACCGAATAAACGAGTATTTTGCTGAGGTATTTTACGGTTCTTTAAGATAGAGAATATTTTTTTAATATTTCGAAGAAGAAGAGTAATTTGTATTTTTGAACAAGACAATTTTTTTAAGACAGAAATCCTGCGGTATATCAATTTGATTCCACCAATTGAAAAACCTAAAATATAATTTAAAATAACGGCTTTTACAGCCTCAAATGCATTAAAATGAATGTTTATTTTGCACAAAAAAATAGCTTTTTTAAAACGTAATTCAAAGAAGACTGTAGAAAGAAAAGGTTTTGATTTGTTTTTACATTTTTCTGTTGACTAAGAATGAAATTGACTGGTTTACATTAATTAATTACATCACAAGAAAATTTAAATCTAAATTAATTAATAAGAATACAAGAATTTCCTGCGCACACACACAAACACACACACACGCATACAAACATACATACATACATACATTTTAGAGAAAATAAATTTGTTAACATAATGATTTTCTTACATACATGCATACACACATTTTAGAGATAATAAATTTGTTAACATAATAAGTTTCTTTATATTTATTAAATTTAAATTATGATAGGTTTTTCCACCATATACACTTCTTTAATTTTGTGCTCTATTAAAATACCTACATATACTTAAGAAATATGAGTATTTGGCGTCTATATTTAATTTATAAAATTTATAGTCAATTTTTTAATGTATTATTTTAAACGGGTTATTATTATCATTGGTTTTGGTCAGTGCTATAATAAACAAAATTAAAATTATTTTATTAATGTTAATATCATCATTTCTTAGCTAAGTGTATAGCGACATAAATGATATTATTAGCTGGTAATAAGAATAATCCTCTATGATTTTTGTCTGAGAATATAATGATAAGGATGAATGCCAAACAAATATAGCAGTTGTGACTATACAAAGAATAATGATTTCTCAAAGCATGTGGCCGTGTACCGATCTCCAGTCTCCCGGATCAGAATCCAGTAGGCTATTCCAGCGCCAACCCAGCCTTACACTTGTCGGTTGTTTGAGGCCATTCGTGTGCGCTGACACACGGTGGATCGGTAGGTTAAAGGTTACAGGTACGAGTACAAAAATACGCCATTCCTGTTATTTATAAATTAACTCCTAAGTTTATTCTTGCCGCAATGTCACACTTGATTTCTAGTTTGTTTATATATATTTATATCATGAACGCTGCGATAAAAAAAAGTCCCTTACAGTGTTATAAAATATTTCTAAAACAGGAACTTATGGTTTTAAAGGGGCACTCTTGCGATAGTCTGGACTATCGATTATGGGGATATCGGGATCGAGTCCCAGTTGGGTTAACTGAGGGTCTTTCTTCCTAAATGGTTTTCAACTCTCCTTCTATGCTAATGAAGGTATGTTTCCTTCGTTCCTACAATATTAGCGTTATATATACATGTATATTTTTATATATTTACTAATAAATAAATATATATTTGACTAATCTGACAGCAGAATAAACCCCCATAAAAATACTAAATATCTTCAACAGAATCACCTGGAATCAAACCAAGGTCTCCTTGACTTATGGTCGATCACTCTAACCACTAATCTACAACCACGTGAATGTCTAGTCTGAATGAAAAAGGTTATAAGTTTGGATTTAAAATAGCAACTAGCGTATAGCCCAAATGGGTAGTAGGACACGGTGATAAAAAGTAAATATAAAATAACAGCTTAATCATTTACTGTGACAACTAATTTAATAACGAGGAAATGTAGGGAAATGCACAATAATACAAAGGGAGGAGAAAAAATTAAGAATTACCTGAAGAAAATATACCTTTCTCCCTGACTCTTCTAATCAAGTTAGCATTATTCATAGCGACAAAGTTGTGGGTAAGTATAGCTAAAGTGAAATATTTCGAACATTTAAATATATTTAAAACAGAGTTAGAAACCAAAATCAATTAAAGACATTATATTCAACTTGAGGTTGTTAAAAAGCGACAGCAGGGGAACACCTAATGGTTTGGTATATCAGAACGCGTGAAAATATTTTAGGCAAATTTTTGGACAAATTTTAGAAAAAGGTTTTTCTACGGTGATTCGAACATGGCATTATTTCCATTGACTTAGATTAATATAGTTTGAGATTTATGCGTTTTTTTCTATAAGAAGCATGTTTGGTTATTTATGTAGATATATTTTTATAGATAGCCTTTAAAATCTGTAAATTTATCAAATTCAATTCATCTATCTTTATAAACATAAACTCGCTTTTATCGTTGGGGGCTACGCCCCCCAAGCTCTTGTTGATTTTTATTTTTTTCAAGTAGATGTAAACTAATGTAATTCCAGAGCAGTTTTTTGATAGGTCTTACCGTTTAGCCACAAGAGAAACCAAAGAAAGGTTCGCACCTACTATAAAGTTGCTTCTCCATTTTGAATTTTTTCTGTTGTTAAAATTTTTTTCTTTCAATTTTTGGAGTTTTTCCGTCGGTTACAGGTTTATAAGTTGTCCAAATTTCAAGTGTATAGCTTATATGGAAGTGGGAAAACATTAATGTCGGTGAGTGAATCAGCCGTGTGGCTTTAATTTGTTTGAATTTGTTTTAATTCAAAGCAAAAAACACATAAATCCTGTAGGTATGTATATTACATATTTTATTTACTAAATAGTCTTCTTCGTAATAGCGTATACATTTTTATTCACCACATCTAAGTCACCCATTCGGGATATACACTTAGATCCAATATGTAAATGTAGTAGGGATGAGAAAGGTATTATTTAGAGTAAGTGTACTCGAATTTACGATGCGAGAGATTGAGAAACCATTAGGAATAAACACCCTCTGTACACCCAACCAGGATTTGAACCCTACGCGTTATAAGAGATACATATTAGAATTTCAATTAATTTCAAAATTTATTACCCATAACATTCTTTATTTTATAATATGAAGAGAAAGTATTATAATCTTGAAAATTTCGATCTCGGGACGAGTCTTTACGCTTTATGTACATCCGAACCCAAACGAGTGGATTTTAAAATTCTGTTTGCACTATGTTTGTCATTTGTCTGTCGCTGGCACGGATCTGAAACGCTTTTATAGATTTTGTTCAAATTTAATATCTAAATGTAATAGGGCAAAACCTCGGCACGTAATTTTTTATTTCGACCCTAGCCCTCAAATAAAGGATGGGTTAATTATAAGTGACTTTTTAGAATTACAAATATTTTTTTTAAAATGGCTCTAAATATTTTGTTTAAAATGAATATCAGTGTATACTCGGTTTTTGAAAAAAAAAAAAAAAAANAAAAAAAAAGTTAAAGGGTAGGTTACTGTTGAGTGATTTTCGAAAACTCAAAATATTTCGATAATGACTAACGTTTATATTTAAATTGTATATCTGAGTAGGGTTTGACATAAAAAATAAAACTATATGTTTAATTTTTGGGGAAAACTTTGTTTAAGGGTAGTTTACTGATGACTGATTTTTTTTAATTATTATAAAAATGGCCTTTCAATATGAGTTAAAAATGGGTGTATGAGAATAGTTTTTCATTAAATATAAGATTTTTTATATTATTATAAATACAAATATTTGGAGGCTAATCTACAAATAATTATTAAGTTTTAAATTATTTAAGGGTAGTTTACTGAAAGGTAAATTTGAAAAAAATGATTCAAGCTTTAATGATATACGATATGAGAAAGTTTGTACGGTTGTGTCGTACAGTTTGTTTTTATTCTTATAGGAAATCCGATGACTAGGCTTGTTGAACATTTAAGACCACCTAAGTTAAATTTAAATATACTAAGGATGTATCTGTAATCGTTAGAAATGACAACGCCATTTGGTAGGTTAAGTAGTTAGAGGAAATCATATAAAGGAAAAAAAAAAAACCTCGTATTCCAACTGATTTGGGGATTCACAGTGAAATAACGTGCGAAGAGGGAAGGGGTGGTGAGAGAGGAAACTGTAATCATTTATTTCTATATCGATCCTTATTTTGTGTTTGAGAGATATCAAATAATATTTAAAATTTACATTACTTGTGAATGATTTCCAATTAAAATGAATTCAACTAACAAAAAGCTATAAGTTATACGTCTTGTGACTTATTATTGTTTTCGCCTTTAAGTTAACATTATAAATTTATAAATATTTTATAATAAATGTCTGAAGAGTTCTATACTTTTTTAAATCCTGTTTTTGATACATCTTAATAACTAGTCAAACGCGGCGTCTTGTGTAGATGATATGCTCAGTAAATAATAATGTATTCAAGTCGTAGAAGTGGTAAGACGAGGATGTGTGTGCGTGTGAGACTTACTCCCGTCGCTCCTGATCAGTTCACAGGGATCAATACCATGGACTGAAATTACTTCGGATGTGACCGGTAGAAACCTGTTTTAAAAGTTACCGAATGATAGAGCTACCATGGAGTGATCTGTAAATGAATGAGATATATTTACCTTGGAGGGGTCTGTGACAGAGTGAGATGGAACTACCATAGAGTGATCTGTGACAGAGTGAGATAGATTTACCTTGAAGGGGTCTATGAAAAAGTGAGATGGAACTACCATGGAGTGATCTGTTACAGAATGAGATAGATTTACCTTGGAGGGGTCTGTGACAGAATGAAATAGATTTACCTTGGAGGGGTCTGTGACAGAGTGAGATAGATTTACCTTGGAGGGGTTTGTGACAGAGTGAGATGCAACTACCATGGAGTTATATGATGAAACGAAGTGTTGGGAAAGGGAGTAGGGAGGAGTCTTGGATGGAAGAGTTACGTCAGTGACTAATTCAGACTGTGAAATAATATTTAGCACCGCGTCTTACTACTCATTTGGGTTATACGCTTTAAGTACTAATTACTATAATGGATTATGAATTGGGAAGTTGTAATTAGAGGAAGTGAACCCGCATTTGCGTGGAGGGAGAGTGGAAAACCATTTAGGAAAAACCACCCCAGTTCACCCGACCGAGATTCGAACCTCGATCTCCCCGTCCTCAGCAGTCGAGCTCAACACGACAAGCGCGTTAGCCAACTACGCCACCGAGGCGGGTTTCAGACTGTGGAATTCTTCCAATGATATGTAGGAAATAACAAACTACAACCGTCACACAACGTTAGGAAACTGTTTATTTTACTGTGGGAGCTGGCGAGTTCAAATACGCCACGCTTTTACGACAAATTCGCCATATGTGGCGATTGGCAACAAGGTTGCTTACCCTGGCTCTACACTCAGCGACAACCTTTGTGGGAAATGCTGGTCTAATATGCTCTTGTGTTCACGCAATCTAATCTTTAGACTTGAATTGCAGTCACTGTTTACGGTTAATTTGGGGTTAAAACTGGTATTGGCGCATTGTAGGTGACCTTTTAAATTGGACTTTTACTCCAAATTTTCCTCATGCCAATGCGATTATGCTTTTTCTAAAATTACCCCTTCTGATCCCTTAAGAAACACGAAGGCTTTATAAACAAAACTATTATCTTCTCTACCTCGGATGGATTTTGCTAAATTTTTCGCTTATGGTTGTAAAGACGGGTGTAAGCATGAAGGTCTTGGCATAGTTGCAATATTCATAATCTCTAAGGTCAGAACACTAAAATGACAAACGAATGTCAACGCAGTTAACTTACACCAAGATTGAAGTGCCCATACGGGTTTTAATGGCGTCTGGTAGTGATTGCGGACACCCCCGCTTAACCTTGTTCTCGCACCGCCAAGCGGTGGGAGCACAATCCAGATCGATATTTGCTTCTTGAACCCAAACTCCTGATAGCACTTTTATTGGAAATGCCCAATTCTTCATCAAGACAACACTATAATCCTGATTCAGATCTTTTCCTGAAATATGATTTTAAAATAAATTGAAGTAGATGCATTTTTACCGAGTGATTAAAATCCGTAGTACAAATTCCTTTGGGAATTAAGTAAAACTGTCGGTTTCAAGTAGATTGTGGCATGTTAAAGATTCCCTGGAAGATATATGATATAACTTTCCAGCAAAATGTGTAGGCTCTTTCTCACCCTCTCATATAAATTCAGTGTGTAAAGCAATGAGAAGTCATGGCAATTTCAGAACTTTCCTAGTACATGATGCTTTCTCCCAGATTGAACATGTGGGCGACACAAAACCAGCCGAAGGGTTGATTTGAGTACGTTGCTCCGGATGAATGGGTAATAGAACTTTGGGTAATATACTCCCTATTGCAATTTTCTTTTCCAAGATAAATAATCACATTTTTTTTTATCTTGCCACCAAATGAAGTATTTCCCAACTTTTGTTTTTGTTGGTTTCGTGTCTGGGGTTTACCGTGTGTGGTGGGTGATTCAAGAGGACGTTCAATCGTCTGTGTGGGTAGATAAGAGAGTGGAGGAGTGGGAGTTCCAAATGAATGCACGCCATCTACTAAACGTCGCTGGAGATGTCAATATCGGACTTCACATTCCTCTGGTCTCAAGAGTGTCAGCTTCAGCGTTCACGTTTGCTTGGCTGACTAGCACGTTAACTAGATCAATGAACGTGTTGCTTACGCCTAGCCTACAGCCTGTCCTGATAAGTGCGTGTGTGTGTGTGTGTGTATACACACACATACAGACACATGCATTATGTTTTAGAGATGAGACGCTAAATTCTTTGAATTCTATAGGGTTTATTTCACCACGTATGACTACCCTTTTGGGTTATACGCTTACGTACTAATTACACTGAGTTAGGGATGAAGAAGGTTGAATGTAGGGAAAGTGTACCCAAATTTGAATTGAGGAAGAGTGGTAAACCATTTTGGAAGAACCTCCTTCAGTACACCCGACCGGTATTCTAACCTCGATCTTCCTATCATAGGGAGTTTAGTCTACTGCGAAAGTAGCGCCTTAGACCACGCTGCCACCGAAGCGGGTCCTATGTTACTGGAGAGATTTGAGATTAGTAGAAATGTCAAAAAAGTATCTCAAATAATATAACCAAGATGAATTTGACTTTATATAAAATTTTTAAACATTTGTAAAATACATTAAATAGACTTTTGTAGTTGGGAAAGTAGCAAAATTACAAAAAAGGACAAAATAACTGTACACATATAGTTAATTTACTAAAAAATTATCTGATTGTTGTCTATCAAGTAATAAACATGACAAATAAAATATAATTTGTCAGTGGCACCAACCTTTAAACTTAAAGCAACTCTCTTTTCTTTTAGAATAAATTTTAATTATTTTCTCTTAACTAGAATTTATTTTATTTTAAGGATTCGAATTTTGATTCGAGATTCAAAAGAAAAATTTATGATTTAATTCGAGAAATATATGAGACTATATATTTCAATTATATATGGGCATATACAGAGAGGTCAGGGTTTGAATACCAGCCGGGAGTTTTGAATGGTTTTCCCCTCGCCATCATCCATTGAAGTATGTGCTTCAAACTGTTAGACTAGGACTATAAATTCGCGTTCTAAAACAAACTATGGCATTATGATCGAAGTTTACTTTAGAGCAAGGGATATGGTTCAAAAGGACCTGTAACGAAGGGCAACCTCCTATATAGAAGTAATTGCTAGCTAAAATATTAATGAAAATCAAACTTTTAGTTTCTTATATTTTCATACTTTCGAAACATGCATCTATATTGAAGAATGGGAACATTAAGTAGGATTTTCACCTGTGTTTAAAATATGGAGAAAGATATAATTTGTTATTAATTTCTTTGAAATACAAGTTACATTTAAATGAGAAAATAAACCATCTGTCCAAGAAACAAAACACTATAGAAATAAGCTACAGCTTATAAAAATATGAATAGGTAATTGTAGTTGTGAGCGTGTGGATGAATACACCCCTTTCATCTTGTGGGGCTTACCATTAACGATGAGGTGGTTTGAGTCACGGCTAGTTCTAATGAGTATGGTTTTTAATAAATTGTTTCCAGATCTCTTTAGATATAAATTATGTTATATTTCATTTAAATTTGACCTTATTCATCCATACCTTATTATTAGAGATATGCGAATAGCCCACACTTCTAGTAAGACGCGGAATATATGGGACTATTAAATAAATTGTACAATGCACCGCACAAGTTTTCACTTCCTTTTATACTAAAATAGATACCTTACTAAAACTAAGAGAATAAATGAAATAATACAAATTTTTGCAGAAACATTCCACCAAATATCCTAAATTAAATAATGAATACTGTTGCAGAAATATTCTGCAAAATCTTAGATGTAATAATATACACTGTTACAGAAACATAAATAAAAAAGGAACACCTCTGTCCACTAAGGAGAATAACCATCAATTTCACATATAATGAGTTCCATAAAAATATATATTTTAGTATATCTCAGAAATTATTACTTTTATACAAATATAGTTCGGTTAAAAGATTTTTATTTTTAATAATAATACAACTTTAAAATGAGAATTATTTTGTATTTCAAATAGTTTTATAGGTATTATAAAAATTGGAAATTTCTATTTATGTAAGTTACCCTTAAAGCCATTTTATTTGGAAGAGAAGAATTTCCATTTTTCTTAGAATCAACTATACTAATGTAAAAATTATTTTTTATTATGGACAATTTGCTTTTTTTTTTAAACCGGTTTCAAATTTTTTAACACCGAGAGTTAAAAACAAAACATTTGTATGTGTTTTTACTGCTAGTAAAAATTATTATAAATAAAGTTTAGTGAGGTTTACTTATTTGGTCTTCTTTACAATAACCGGTCACTTTTAAAATGTAAAATTGTTCTATATTATATTAAATGTTATTCTCATCTAGATCATGGTTTGAATTCTAGCCGAGTGTAATGAATTTTTTTCCTAAATGTGTTTTTACTTTCCGCTCAAGAAAATTCGGATAGCCTACATACTCTTCTAAACGATTTTGTTTAAAATGTTTATCTGGAGAGTGTTTTAATTTTTTACTCTAAAGCATCATAGACTTGAAAGTTCATTGCCGCACTTACAAAATAGCTAGTTCTATCTAGTCCACCTCATTACACCCTATCCCTATCTTGAGCTAGTTCTATCCCAAACCACCTCATTACACTCCATCCCTTTCAGGTATATTCTGATGTTATCCACCCAACTACGTCTAGGTCTTTCCAATAGTCTCTTCCCATTGGATTTACCCATCAATACCCTGAAAAAGGTTCTAGATTATTCCATTCACACTGCATGTCCTGCCCATCGTAGTATATGAGACATGATTAGCCTAGCAACGTATTGTGATGAGTACAGAATATGTAACTCATTATGTAGCCTCATTCACTCCCCAGTTGCCTCATCCCTTTATGGAACAAATACTTTGCTAAACACCCTAAATTTGGTTTAGTCATGTAAAATGAGAGGCCACGTTTTACAATAATAGAGAACAACAGGTAAAATAATAGTTTTATATATTCTGAGTTTTATATTCCTTGACAGCTGGCGAGATGAAAACAAATTACTGACAAAGTGATATCACGCATTGTTTAAACTCATTAACTCTGTCAAATGATATTTTGTTCGAAGTATTCTATAAATTATCGTCTCCAATAATATACTTAGTCTTTTCAGAGTTTATTTCTAAGCCTATATGTTTACAAGTCTCTAATAAAATGTATACATTTCTTTTAGTAGCTTCCTTATTATTGCCCAACAAAGCTAAACTAACTGCATATCCTAATATCTGCGTTTTACCGTTGAATGTCAACCCTTCCCTACTTTCTTGCTAGATTAAAAGATAATAGGGAAAGTGCATTGCATTGTTTCAACCCATTATGTATTTCGAAAGTATATGATAATTTACATCCAAACCGTTACCCTAGCATGTATATCTTTCAAATAAACCTCAATTAGCTTGGAAAGTGTTTTGGGTATCCCAAACGTATGTCAACTTTCATATAGAGAGTTATCTTTATCTCAATCGTAGGCCTCTATAAAAACTAAATAAAAGTGATGTATCGTCGTGTTGTGTTCTCACCTTTTACTTTCTCGCTATCTTAAAGGTAGAGAAATTATTGTGATCGTCAAAACAAATCGAACTTAAGATTTTGATGAATTTCGACGTTTCATGAACTTCCGAATCCGAAAAAGTGGGTTTTGAATTTCCGTCTGTCTGTCTATCTATCCGCCTGTCTGTACCTTGGAGTAGGGCCTAAACTGTTTTAACGATCGGGATAAAACTTGGTATCTAGGGTTTTCATAGGGCTGGCCAAAGGCATGGATGGATATCCAACCCTAAAATTAAAGGTAATTTACTGAAGGGCAAAAAGAGAAAAAATATATTTTCTCAAAATCAGTTCCAACGATTTTGATTAAATTTCATTTTTAAGTATTCATTAATATTATAAACAAAGTGGCCATTCTTAATTTTTCATAAAATTGACGTTAAAGGTTCCAGTCAAATGCATGAATTATTCTTATTTTATCATTTCTCCACAACTCTCTGTGATATGAGATTACTTACCATTGCAAATATGTAGGTTTATTTGTAAGAAAAATCTTTTATTCAAAAAGTAAATTTATAAATTCAATAACTTTCAAGATATAAGAAAATAACGCAATATATACTTTTTTTTTAATTTTGAGAACCAAGGGTAAAGTATTGCAACAGTAAAAAATATATAACCCGAGAAGTTGATGGATGTTGACGTCTCATGAACCCCCCGAAACATAAAAAGTGGATTTTGAAATGCCGTGGGTATGTGTGGTTGTTTAACCATAAAGTGAAAATAGTTTAATAAAGAGAAAAAAGAGAAAAATATTATTTTCTCAAAATCTGCTTAAACGATTATGATTAAAATTCGTTTCTAGAAGTTGATTAAGATTATAAGTATAATGTATATTTTAATTTTCCCATGAACATGACTTTTAGGGTACTTCACAAAAGCGGATATTTCCCTATCTTTGCAACTATGTGGGCTACTAGATAAATAACTTATCATTGCAAAATTGTAGTACTATTAAAAGTAATAATCTGTTATTTGTAATCTATATTTATAAAACAAATAGTTTCTGAGATATTGGCAAATATATTACTATAATTTTGTAAGCTTTAGTTGTAAAGAGATACTACTTTAGTGGTAACGTAATAATTATCTAATTCTATTTAGTGGAGGCGCTAGCTTGCATTGAGTATGCATGAGTATGACAACATTTGACTTCCATTCCATGTTCTGGTGATTCAGACGAGTATAAAAAGTTATGTCAATTCCGGGGGTGGTCAACAACCCGTGGGGAAAGGGGTGAATAGCGCGCTTGGGGTGGCATTTTGTTTCCACTATAACTTCCTGTTCATTCATCGTATAAAAATAAAAATAAAATGTAATGGCATCTAATACGTAGGGTGCTAAAGTTGGTAGCTTAAGTTAACCTGGATTTTACTAATGCCAACACTTAAACAATGAGGGGGCCTTAATCTATATAATAATAATGTGTTTTATAAATAAGTATTGTTTTATACCTGAACAAATAAAAATTCAATACACAAAATACATTTCAATGAGTTTCTTAAAATTAAGAGTTTAATGTTAAATATTTGTTATTCCTCAAAAGAATGTTATTTACCTCAAAATACAAAGTTAAGCGCAATTAACTTCTTCGCCGTTCTCTTATAATTAGTTCGTTGTTGTTGAAGTTCTTGCACCCGTTAACATGACAGGAACAATAAGCACAGAACCAAGTTTAGCTTAAATTACTAAGGCAAAAACTGTTCAAACATAAATTTTGACACTTGCATGGGGACAGGAGATTTTTTTAAAGACTTGTTTCACTATACCATGTCGTGTGTTAACTTCAGAATCTGTAGCATAGCCCAAGCTCAACAAATCAAGTGGCTCAACAAAATCATTTAATGAACTCTCCCAAACATGAAGTTGAGCTAATACTCGGAGTACATGAATTGTAAAACTATCAGATGTGCGTGTAGGGAACCAATATTATTTAATACGTTATGGTTAGGGTTGACCCAAAATAAAATGTATCTACTCACATCCCAAGTTTGTCCAGGCTTCTTATTATGCTATAAATATAAAAACTCAAATAATTTTAGTTGATTTTCTACAAAGGTATTTAAATTTAAGAATCAATATTTAATTTTTGCTTTGCAGATTTTAGGGCTCTTTTTTAGTGTGCCTAGTTTACTTGTTATGTCACACCCTGTCAGAGCATGTAACGCTTGCAGAACTTCACTAACTGAATCCCCATAATACTCTGAAGCAATGTGTCACCCAAGACATCTTCTATTTTCACTGATCCCGACAATTATCAAAAGGCCAATACAACCAACAGTTATGAACGATTCCAAAATGCAATTCTAAGTATGAAAACGTCAGTGTCAGGACTTTGAATAACAATACCGCATGAAATGTTCTGTTGAACAGCTTCATAAACATGAAATAACATTCTAGAATAAAGACTCTTAAGTGATAACTTGCGAAATGTTTTACTCTGGAAACATTTTGTTCATCGTTTTACTCAGAGCATTCGGTTCCATTCAAAAACTCTCCACCAATAACAAGAGGAGAGTCTTTTGGAACCTAAGAATTCTTAAAATGAAATTCGATAGTAACATACATAAAAGGGGCTTGTTTTCCTTACTGTATAGGTATCTTGACAACTGTTTCAGAAGTTGTGTGCTCTCTCCTTTTATTCTCACAGTTAGTGAATCTTCACCTTCTGATCTTATTTCTTGCTCTGAAAATTGTATCGATGATTTTCCGTACGTGTCAAAAACTATGTCAATGCATGTAACGTTAGTCTGTTGCAACCTTTAATTATTCTGTCCAAAAGAAAACTTGCTAGATCCCCAAATGTTTTAGTCTTCGAAAGGATCACTAATGGTATACTGAATGTATAAGTGCCATTCCATCCATAAAGTGCACTTATTCCGGACTAAAGGAAATATATTCATATATTTTTTATTATATTTCTTATTGGATTATGTTGCTGAGTATGCGAAAGATTTAACAGCAGTTCGTTTCGGAGGAGGTAAAAAGCTTTTTATTTTGTTAACTAAACGCTTTGTTTAAAATTGTTCGTACCTACATTTCTTCACCGATGAGTTGCATCTTGAGAAAGAATGATGCTACTTATTCTCTACTTACTACTAAGCCAATCACAACGTTACGTAAAAAAAAAAATTCACTGATTATTCTTTTCAAAAAGGAATTTGATAATTTTTTGCATATCACCTTCATCTCTGACTCTTACTCTGACTCTGACTCACTGTGCGAATATTCGTTCGTGTCACCAATGGAATCTGAGATCATATCATACTAATCTAACAGTCTCACGCAATGACGATTTATTTTGTTAAAGGATACACCATTTATTTTCGCTTGAATATTTCTGGATATTCCTATGCAGGCACCAATAAATTTATATAAAATGATAAGTATTTGCTCAAGGGCATGATCACTAGCAACACAATTACATTTTCCATTCTCCAGTTTTACTGGAAAATTTTCTTGTTTAAAAGCATTGAAAGCTTTCTCAGAAAGTTGACACATAAGCCATCCACGGACATAATTGTAGTTATTTTACATTTTACTTGCCCTTTTTATCTTTATATTTAATTTAGTTATAAAATTCAATTTCAAAACAAAGTCTATAATTATAACCCTACCTAATAGAAGTACAATTTTTTTTTTTAATCTTGATACGATGAACGAGTTGGAATTTATAGAGGAATAAATATTCCACCCTAAGCACACTATTCACCGCTTCCCCGGGTTGTCGACCACCCCCGGAATTGACAACATCACTTTTCATACTCAACTGGGTCACCAGATTATGGATCAGAAGTCAAATTTTGTCATACCTGAAATGCATGCTCAATATAAGTCAGCGAGAAGTAAATAGGTAAGTCTCTCAAATAGTTTATGTTCTCTTTCCTTCAACCTCTTAGGGGAAATGTTTGTACAGCAATGATCTATCTCTATCATTTTGAATTCAATAGTCAATATTTACTTATTTTATTGGTCAAAGTTTTATGAATGAAGAATTTAAGAGCAATGCGTTAACCTTAAGATATGAAACCCTTAATAAAATGCCTTAGATTTTAACCGGAAGTCGTCATTTAATACGAAACGTTGACTGTTTGGGACTCAATATCAATATTTTTTATTAGTCCAAATATACAAATGAAGACCTTAATTCTCTAAAAATAAAATTATAAAATTAAAAACCAGGAATAAAAACACTTTTACGTAGCTATAGCGCAATTTATTATTATCATTAGCTACATGTATTACTACCCGTTCAGTTTGTACGCACTTACGTCAATGTCTAATGGTAAGCTGATTGTGAGATGAAATGGAGGACCTACAGTTTAACGTGAGATCCGAACCACGGTGGAGGCATGGCATTCCACACATTCACAAGTTGTGATTAATACACGTCTTGTCAGAGGTGAAGAAAGGGTTTGGCAATCAGTTAAATCTTTTTCGGGACTGAGGATTGAACCCCGGACTTCCTGCACAGAGGTCTGACACCTTACCCCTAGACCACTAGGTCACCTAATATAAATATACATATAGCGCAATTTGTGTTCAGGTTTGTTAGAGTTTCACACATATTACAAGCTATGAGTAAATATCTTCATTTTTAAACAAAAAAGCGAAAATGTCTATGTGAAGTTCCCTACCATTTATTTATTAATATTTGCAAATGGGTTAAAATCTTATCAGTTGTTTAGCCATTTCGTTGAAATCTATATTGATGTAAATAAATAATTTCCTCTGCATATGGCGTCAATCTCATTAAAATTATGTTAAATATAATGTTATAATATTTACTTGTTTTTAATTCAAGGCTAGATCACTGATTACTGATTTTTGATCAATTTGAAATATTCGGAAGGTTTTTAATAATATTTGTCTGTGGAATATTTTATCTGTTAGTAAAATATGAGTATTTTTCTAAAATAAATTATTTTAATTATGTCAAAATTAGTATTTTAAAATAATGATCTTTAATATTTACTTTAACATGTGTACTTGAGAATTATTTTCATGTTAAAAAATAATTTGTTTTTAAAAAATTTCTTAATTTGTTTTAAATTTATATATGAATAGTTCTTATTGTGATTAACAATTTAATGTTTGTTTTTCCGAGAAATTAGTTTAATGAAAACCCTTATTAATTATATTGGATTGTTTTTATATTAGCTTCACATAAAGGGGTGTAGGGTTAATGGAGCCTATATCATTATTTGATGAACTATGTTAACAACTTTAGTGAAGAATAGATTTAGACATCATTAGAACTCCAACCAAAATTCTTTCAAAGAGTCGCGAATCTCTAATCAACGTCAAGTAAATAGTTTAGTGAAATACTATTTTTGTAAATTAGAAATATAAATCGGGAAGTTCAGTCACGAAATGAATGTAAATGTGAATTGATTAAATTTTTAAACAACCCAAATTAGTGGAAAATTGAAACCAGAATCCAGGAACTGAACCCAGTACATTCGGATAAGCACGATAACTCTCCACCACTGAGCTGTTCAGGAATCCTCCCGAGTTAATCCTCATTCTTCAATCAAGGTGGAGTATGTGATGGATGTGCTAATTAATCGGTTACTTGAGCTATTATTTAACATAAGCCACTGATCGTCTCTGGGCCCGCCTTTACATTTGAATATTATTATGAATTAAATCTCCAGCCCAATAAATTATCTACTATCCTCTCTGCAAAAATCTGTATTACAGTCTCAAATTCATTCTTATTTATGACTTTTAGCTCCTAAAGCAGCCCCTATACATTTAGGTATTTCTTACAATGTGTATTTATTGATTCATTTTGATCTAAATTTTTACTTTACAATTGATTTAACAATAATATTGGTGTTTATTTCTGGCTTAGCTACACTTACCAGGAAAAGGAGCAAGCTTCCAATATAATTTAAATAATATTATGCTTTATCAACATAAATATAGCCAACCCTGTACAATTTAATTTTATCGCTATTTAAATATTTAACACAGAAAATAAAATTCATCCCTTATTGTAGATATGTAAATGCCATACTATTTTTTTTTTTCTCAAAGAACGTTTTTACTTAGTATGTATAGTTTTTTTTAGAGAAACTCTTCTAAAGGTGTCTGAGAGAGGTGGTATGAAACGAGGGAGAAGCAACCACTTAGAATAATGAGCAACATGTTTAAACTTGGCTCAACTCCATCAGGCCAGGAGCCGTGGGGCACAAGAGGCGCATCTGCCACGAGGTCTCATTCAAGTGTCTAAGACGATTTTTTTTATAAAAAGTAAAATAGGAGGGAGAAAAAAGATTTTTTATTTACTTCTTAAAACAAATTTCTAGAGAAGAGTATATATCTTCACTACCGAATCATTAATGTAATTTAATTTACTTTTATCTTGTATAATTATTGTGCTTTTTTTTAAGCTACAAGATAAAGTTGATTGAAGAAAGCGTTTGAATATTTTTATTATTTTTTATGATATTTTCTACAAACATAAAATTTACAATTCATTTTCTTTATTATTTTATTCGTGTATAATACAACGATTTTTATAGCATTCTTTAAAATATGAAGATAGTAGGGGCTAATTTTATGTGTAGTGATTATGAAAAAATAATTGAAAAGAGTTAGCTCAGAAAAAATATATTTTAAATGGAAATAAATTTATTGGAAATATGATTTAGACAAGTTATATATTATTTTATAAAATTAGGAAAAACATGGTTTATTAATATATTATTAATAGTAATCTAGTTAAATATTTTACAATTATTTTAAGTCTGGGACTTAAGTTTGTACGTTTAAATGTAACAGTTGTTGAATATCTGTCAAGGATGTCCTGTAATTTAATGACACCCTTTTCTCTTCATTTAAAAAGTTGTTTGTCATCTAATGTCACTATGTTTATGAAGAATATTTAACAACCTACGAGATCACAATATGAAGAAAATTAAAATATATGTTTCTATTGAAGCAATAATTTATTTATTTTGGCCAAAAATATTTTGCTATAAAAACTGCAAAAGCACTGGCTTTAACTCAAGTTCCCTACTTTCTCACCTTAATAAAGTCCAACCTCCATGATTTGACTCAACTTTGTACGGCATGCTTCAAAGGCTACATGGTCTAAGGCATCATTCTCATGTTAGATTAGACTACCGAGGACAGAGATATCGGGATTCAAATATATTGAAAGGTTTTTCGCAAATTTGTTGTCCACTCTCCCTTCACGCAAATGGGGGTACAATGCCTTTATAGTCAACCTTCCTCATCCTTCATTCTTTAGCGTAGTTAGTAAATATGCATATAGCCCGAATAGGTAGTAGGAAGAAGTGCTTAAAAAATCTTCTTACGCAATAAAAAATCCTGTTAGATTGCCCAGCAAGAAATCGAACCCGGGTCTGGCGAGCTAGGGGCAAAGACGCTAAGCCATATTTAACTCTGTAAGTAATATACAGTCCAATTTTCATGGGAAGAATCATGCCTGTTAGCTAGAGAAATTTATATATCTACATTTATGTAGTCATACGTCAAGTGATGTTAGCTACAGCGGTCACTTTTGATGCATATCAATAAATAGCACTAATAAAATAGTAAAATGTTATCAGTGATGTTTGCAAAACAATGTGTTAGTATTTTATAAACTTGTATTCCTAACAAAATCCTAATATATATATACACTGTATATACGCTATACATAATACATGTTTGTGCATATATTTATATAAACATATTTGTTTATCTAATATAATTAAACTTTTTGGATTTATATAAAAACATATTTTTATATAGGCTATTTATTTATTTATATAATATTTGTTTAAAGTTGCACATACACACACACATATATATATGCGTGTGTATATATGTGCAAAAAACTATATATCCCCAAAAATATGTTTGTAAATATTATATTGACAAATAGATATAAACATATGTGTATATATAAATTAAAAACGTGTGTTTATATTAGATAAACAAATATATTTATGGCAATAGTGGAAATAGTATTTATATATCTCCGAAAAATTTGTTTGTATATATATTATATATCTAGATAAATATGTTTATATATATATATAAATATATGTTTATATATAGATCCATACAAATAATTGTATGTATATATTTATATAAATAAATAAATGCTGTAGTATATTTGTAGGGAGAAACTTTTAGAGAAGAGGTATACAAACATATTTTTTACAGTCATTAATGATAAAAAAATTCTATATAATTAGTTTTATTTTATATATATTGGCAAATAAAATGTATTATAAATATGGTTAATTACTTAATAATTTATAACTCTAAAACATCGTACTGTAAATCCAAACAAAATATCGAGCCTAACCCTGAGTAATTATCTATATTAAAACGACCTTTTATTTCGCAAAGTTCTCTAAGATAGTGGAAAGGGGTAAAGAAGCAATTCATCATTCGCACAGGTGTTGGGAATTGTATATCCTCCAGGGGATCACTGAATGCAAAACATACAAAGAGAAAGAGGTAAGGGGGTATAGGAGGAGGGACATGCCCTAGAGAATCGTTGAATTATCTAGAAGGGAGTTGGATTGTTTACTCGCAACTCCTTAAGACAAGTTATCTACTATTCCCTCCTTTTCAGTTCCGTTTCATGACCGTTCCGGATTGGTTAGAAAATGTGAATGTCTTTACCTAAGAAAGGATTTAATTATTTTTTTATTGAAGTTTAAGAGGCTAGGCATTTTAAGGTGGGGATGTAGAGAACATGCGTTAAGGACAGTTTTTTATAGCAAAACTTTTTTTTTTCAAAATAAATAAAATATCGCTTCACTACAAACATACAGTTTAATTTTCTTCCTATGGTGACAAATGTTCTTGAATTTCTGTCAAGGGTGTCCTGGAATTAATGACAAAATTGTTATCTTAATTTAAAAAGTTTCTCACCTAGCGCTTATGACAGATATTCAAGAACCGTTAATATCACCATGTTAATCAAATTAAACTCTATGTTTGTAATGAAACATAGAGTTTATTTGTTTTTGACTAAAAATGTTTTGCTATAAAAACTGCAAAAACACCTAACTTTGATCGTGTTTTCCTTCCTCCTAACTTAAAGTGTAGGGTTAAAGAAAATTATACCAATACATTGTGATCAAAAATAGATATTGATTTGAAAAATTGGTAATATAATTAAAATAAATAATAATTAATGGCCTCTGTCACATAATCAAAATATTGTTGATGTTTATTCATGCCAGTTGCGACTTTCTACTCTCATCGGTAGACACGTTGGTTAGACGTTAGGCTTATCTTGTCTTGTTTCCCTATGATGAAGAGACCCAGGTTTTAATCCCACCTGGAAGTGCTGGATATGTGTTTTACTCAATTGTTTCCCATTCTACCTCCACGCAAAGGATTGTATCTTCTTCTTCGCCATCATATTTGTGTTTATTTATTTGGGTCATTTAACTTACACTTTCTGAACTGACTGATTATATCATCACACGAATAATTATATAACAGACACAACACCCAGTCACCTGTCCGTTAATTTACCAATATCAAAGAAGGAAGAAGCATAAGTTTCCATAGTAATAATTCCTTTTCCGGTCATGCCGGGAATCGTTTCTGGGACTCTTGATTTAGAAGGCACACACACGTAGTGCAAAATAATTGCAATGGTTTCAAAACATTGGTCTAGCCAACATAGGAGGGAAAATATACCAGGACATTATATATAATTATAATAGATTAATTGTTAGTGAGTGTATTATATTTTATAAATTGAGTTAATCTATACAATAAGTAGATATAATGGTTTACAACTTTAAGCTACTTAAAAAATATGTTAGAAATACTCTCTATACTACAGAAAAAAAGGTAAATTATGATAACATTATGAATACTTCCTCTTAAGAAAAATCATAAGAATATCTGTTTATCTACTAGACTAGAGTGTGTGCCAAAAACAAAGTCTATACTCGTCATCGAGTTAAGATAGTAGTTCAGAGATTAACTGACACTATCTTTGCTAATATAATATCGATTATTGTCCCGGTGCAATTTTTTTAGCACCACGTCTTACTATCCGCTCGGGTTACACGCCTATGTACTAACTACACTAATGGGTTAGGGATTGGGAAGGTTTGATTTAGAGAAAGTGCACCCGTATTTTCGTGGAAGAAGAGTGGAAAACAATTTATAATAAAACTCAATTCACCCGACTAGGATATAATCCCGATCTCCTCGTCTTCGGTAGTCTAGTACAACACAATATTAGCACGTTTGACCAGGCGGTCACCGAAGCGGGTTGTTGTTATTCAAATTGACCAAAAACAATGCATGATTGTTAGAACGTTTGATTTAGAGCATTGTTATGTTAACAAATGGAGGATCAAGATTATGATAATGTGATAGAAGCTAGCTCAGTGCTTGAATCCTACCTCCGAGATCACATGTGCAACATTTCCCCCCCATCCGTACGTGAGAAAGCTAACACTCGCCAGTGGTATACGCAACGCGGCACATGCAGTTGGCGGTGAATGCAAATACCTACTGATCAATACCGTAAATGTGGTTACAGAATAGGGGAGCCGCATAGTCTGAACTATATTGTTTTCTGAATTCTTGTTTGTGTTAAGAAATTAAAACCTAAGCCAGTAGGCATGCGGCCTAAGTGTCAAAATTATTAGGTCTGGTTTTCTAGTGATGGAGAAGTCGGGCTAAGAATTTCTACTGTGTGTATTAAGGTTGATTATCTACAAAATGGCTTCTCACTATCCTTCCGCGCAAATGCGAGTGTATTTCCTCTAAATTATATATTCCTGATATCTAACACATTATATTTTATTTTTTAGCGTATGCCAGCAGGATTTGTCAGTTTGACATTTCTGGTATTCTAATGACAGTGGCGGATATGTAACCGTCTTCTGAGGTTGGAACACCATACAAGGGCGGTTTCTTCATCCAGATGATGATAATTATGATTATGTTTTGCCAGTAGAAGTCTTGACTCTAACTTAAGGCTAATTACCGGACCATGACAACAAAGTAACAATTCCTCTTCGGGAAAAATGCATATGGTACCGCCGGGAATCTCACCTATGACCTCTAGATCAGTAATCAGGACCACTAGACCAAGAGACTGGTCATTAAAATAATTAATATGTATTTGTATAAGTCCAACGAATATTGAGACGTGGTGGAAAGAAATAAGATATTTTAGACATCTTACAGTTCACAAATTAGTTATTTTTTTGGGTGTTAAAACGAGAATGAAATGTCTTGATTAATTTCAAAATTTTAACGGCTGTCACCTTTTTTCCTATTCGGAAAGAGACAGAGCTTGGGTTATTTAGTTTTCCCACATAATCTTCATGGAAGTGTACTCTACATACATATTAGATATACTATTACAATATAATACAATTTTGCTCAAATCAGCAAGTCAAATAGGGGTAAACTTTAAAATGGAGACCTTTCCCTATGAAGGAATATACTTTACACCTTGGCGTTTATGGAATGGTTTTCAAGGAGTTTTAATCTGGAACTAAGTATATATAGTGTATATATTTGTGAACAAGCTTAATTTGTACGGGTAAAACTATGAAAATAAGTATAGGCATGCGTATTAATATGTGTACAGTACATATGATTACATACCTATCCATACATTTAGGTTTAAATATATGGTTTCAAAACATACTCGTTCACGTTTACGTAGCAAATTTTGACTAAACTGTACCCACAATACTATTCTTAATTAATGTTTTATTTATAAAATCCTTACTAAAATTATATTTGATTAAGGTTAGTTTTATATGCGCTCAATTCAACTGTGATAGTCACCATAATTTTTGGAAACTGTGATATTTATGATTTAGTGTAGTGATTTAATTAATTTTAGAAACTATTTTTTAATATTTTAAAGCTGGTATGCAGCGTTGATTAAAATAAGAGACTTTGCTTCTAATTTATATAGGGTCAAAATGTATTCATGTAGTCTTAAAGCATGCAAACTACGAGTTATTTTGAGTCATTTTACTTCCAGTCAATAATAAGATAATATTTTTTTAAACTAGTGTGTAAATGGATAGCAAGACGTGGGGCTAAAAAAACTAGTATGATTAACATAATACTTATTATCTGATTAACCTCAAGAGTAGAAATAGAAGTATATAAGAGGTGAATATTTACTAGCGTGGGAAGACAATGTAAAACCACCAGTTATAAATGCACATCCTGTTAGAATTCGATCTCCGTTCTCTTCGTCAACAATAGCTTTGTGAAATGTAAGTTTTTTGCTGTCTACTCGTCCAGGTTATATATATTTAATTACACTAATAGGGCACAGATAGGTAATGTAGAATTTAGAGGAAATAGCCCGAATTTTTTTTGGAAGGAGAGTGCAAAACCATTTAGTAAAATATACCATCAGTACTGCCGACTGGGACTCAAACCTATACCTCGTCCAATGCTTATCTGCGCGAGTCTTTGTGAATAAATCGCTTGTAAGATCGGTTTAAAAAAAGTCCATCATGTTAAAGGCTATACCCCAATTTTATTACAAATGGACAAATATGACGGCTAAAACCACTTTCATATATTCATAAGTAAATTCATGTGATATTCAGCTGTTACTTTAATAATCAATATTATTAATACCGATATTATAAAACTATTAATATAGTAAAGTGTTATCAATGTTGGTCGCCAAAATTTTGGTTTATGTTTTTAAAAGTGGTTCCAAATATCCATTCGTAATAAAATCAATATATAGAGAGTTTATGATTATCTTATGTATTGTCTTATATACTTTTGATTAATACGTGATTGTACTGTTGCTTACAAGCACCTTATTTAAGAATCAAACTCGTATAATTATCCATAAAGTATCAATGAAAATATATTAAGGTCAAAAGATCATGTAAAGATTTAATAATAAGTTTTTAATTAAATAAGGCCTTTTAAACCAGTTCTAGCCACATCGGTAGGTATTTGGACAAATGCGCAAGTCTCGTCTAGTTTGGTTAGCTGGTGATAGGAAGGTTGGTCGGGGTTGGAATCCTGAGGTTTTTCCCCCTAAATGGTTTCACACCCGTCTTGAACGCAAGTTCAGTCATGCTTCTGCTACATTCTATATTCTTTATCCATACCTCATTAGTGTAAATATGCTAATAAAGTGATAACTCACACGAGTAGAGAGACGTGGTGTGCATAAAGTATATTTTAATCAAATAGGCCACCTATATATATATATATATATATTTATTTTAGGATTCAAACCTAATCCAGACTTTCGTTTAAATAATTATATCACATGGATACAAAGTTAAATAAAGTGTTTGAAGTTATATAGTTTTTTTTTGTAAACTGTTGTAATTAGGGTTTTTAATGAAACAATGTGGTGAAAGAAAGAGAGAACCACTGGTAAAATAGAGTTGCTGACAAACCATTTGCACAAATTAAAATAATCGTGGTTTTATTATACCATTATTAAGTTAAATATATACAAAATGTGTTGGGTATTTAAATAAAGTAATTCACCTGGTTAATTTTAGTTGGTCACGTTGGCTAAGGTATTAGCTTATATACTGTAATATTAATGGCATGGAGGTTGAGGTTACTCTTCCTTAGGGTAAGCCTTTATTAATCTTGGTTTGAAAACTTACAAGTATTAATATGCTGAGAGATCTTAGTTTGGTTCCAGGAAAGGATAGTATTAATCTTAATTTATTATGGTATTCTTAGCCAGTCCTGCTATCCTGTTAGTAAATTCTTGCTTGTATATTGGCATACCCGAATACTGGCTGGCTGCACTATGTTAGTTTTTCCTTAATGATTTATCCCTCTCCATACCCTAAAATGAGGGTACAGTTCCTCTAAACATTACCTTACCTGTCATTATTCCTTGCAATTATTGTAAATATATTATGGATAGCCCATCTAGGTTTTAAGATGCGGTGACAATTTTAAAAATAAATGTATCTAAATAGCAATGGACAATTATTCACAAAATTCATCTGATAAATTCTAGAACTGTCAGATAAGTGTCATGAATGATGGGCCGACTGTGGGGATATGTTTGGGAAGCTGAGATCTCTGTCCTACTAAAGCAGTGGTTCTCAAACATTTTTACTGACATGCACCCTTTTCACCACATGTCAGA
>CABEEJ010000053.1:101049-141372 GCA_901482245.1 Timema douglasi
TTAATTCCCCCCCCCCCCCATAAACCTCTCAAATTCTCCCCCTCCCCCGGTTGAGAGCCCCTGTACTAGAGCATTTTCCTCGACCATCTAAGTAAACAATATTTACATTAAAATGGATGAGATGCAGGCTTTTAATTGATTAGGCACTTGCAAGATAAAGGTTTCATTACCACCATGTTAAGTAATCCCACATGAAAAAAAAATGTCCAATCGTTAAAAGTATAAACACATTTATATGACGTGTAAACAACAGTTCGTTGATTAATTTTTGCTAAATTATTGATGAGTTATTGGAGGGATATGTGAAATTAATTTAGTAATGAATTATTTGTAAGACAAGCTAATTACATAGATGCAGGCCGGTTTCATAATGCTATTAAATAGTACTACAAACATTATATCCTCCTGTTATATATCACATTTAAAATATTTAGCAATTTTGATTGCGAGAGATGCGCAGTGTTCGCGGGAAATAAAGTAAAAAAATAGCAATGGCCGAGGCTGCTTTCAACAAGAATAGGATGCTACTAACCAGCAAACTGAACCCGTGGATAAGGAGGAAACTGGTGAAACGTTACATTGTGGAACATTGCTTTGTAAAGATATGAGACATACATCACGAGGGAATATAAGATTAATTAAATGTGAATCTTTGAGGTGTGGTATTGGAGGAGAATATAGAGAGTAGAGTAAACAGCTTAGATTATTAATTAAAAAGTTATAAAACTATTCAATGAAAAGAGAAACATTCTGCATATGATCCCACGAAGAAAGGCCAACTGATTGGGTCATATTATGATAGTAAATTGGATTATTTAGTGATGTCATAGAAGGCAAAGTGGAAGGAAGAAGGAAAGTAACCAGGAAGACCACGAATGTAACTGATGGATGACATCAATATTAAAAAGTATTGTGCTTTTGGACCACATCATTCTTTACCTAGTAGTGGAAATATCAGCCAGTATAAATGAACCGTTTCCCAGGGAAAGCCCGAGTGTACTAATCGGATATCCTTTCCGTGGAGGATCTTTTCATGTCCCGATTCGATGAGGTGAGGGTGATAGTGATTAAGAGGCTGTGGAACCATTGAAAGAACTTAAACCTAAATTAAGCCTAATCAACCAAACCCAGTTGACCTTTGGGGTAAGTCCCCTTTCGGGAAAAATACCCATGGTACCAGCAGGTAATCGAACCCAGGTCCCCTGAGCTCTTAGCTAAGTGTACTGACCAATATTCCACGGAGTTGGTTCAAATCTAGAAGATGAGCTGAAGTTTCAGTATCTAAAAACTATGCATCTGATAGGACGTGTTGGAGGACTCAATTTGGACAATGCAAAGACCAGTCGAAAGACAAAACATCTAAAAAAATATGTATATATTATATATTGGATTCCTTTACATACTGAACGTAGAGGAAAGAGTGATTAGGGGGGACGGGGGGAAAGAGACACACATGATAATATGTCTTTCCCAACTAAAAACGCAAAACAGTTCTACACATTTCTCTTTGCCAAAGAATACCGGGATAGTGGATGTGTCATGAAGAAAATATACATATATTTTGTTCTCTAATATTTATTCAAGAGACAGAATGAGACGTGAAACGTAACTTTAAAATAGAAAACCCAACACAATACATGCAGAAGAAAAATAGCCAGACAGAAGCCACAAAGAAAGGACAGAGAATAACATGCAACATTAAATAATCATTATTATTATTATTATTATTATTATTATTATTATTATTATTATTATTATTATTATTACTAGCACCGCGTCCTACTACCCGTTCGGGTTATACGCACTTACGCTAATGTGTAATGGTAGGGTGATTGTGAGATGAAATGGAGGACCTACAGTTTAACGTGGAATCCAAACCACGGTGGAGGCCTGGCATTCCCCACATTCACAAGATGTCTTGTCAGAGGGGAAGGAAGGGTTTGGTANCCACATTCACAAGATGTCTTGTCAGAGGTGAAGGAAGGGTTTGGTAATCAGATAAATCTGTGCCGGGACCTGGGATTGAACCCCGATTAAATAATTATAATGGAAAGAAAGTAAATATATCATTATTTAAGGAAAACAACTCTTCGTCTTTAAGGTTCGTCTAAAAATGGGATGAACACAATCAGGCTTACGCATTGAAGGGAAATAGTTTATAACTTTGAACGCTGATACGCTTTATTACACATGCTTTCTTCTTCTACATTTTAAATATAAATAATATTAGCTGCCATTCTAGATAGCCGTAGTGACAATGTACATTCAATTTACCCTAAAAGGTCTTAACTTAGCTAATTACAGGATGGACCTATCTTATAACTGGCACCATTGTATAATCGGTCAAGGAAAGCTTGATACTTTTTAGTGTAAAATCAGTGTACATAAAAAGTAAAATTACCTTTTTAAAAAGAAAAATCTAATAATATATAATGTCAGCGATACTAATAATTTTTATTTTATGAGTAGAAATTAAATTTGATTCTAGTTGGCCAGGAAAATATATATTTAAAGATTCGCCAACTTTGACATCAACCCTATTATAGGCGTGTCCACTTCCATGCAACTATGACGTAAGAGTGATATGAGGTCTAATAAGAAAATTGTTTCTATTATTTTCTACTTAAAAAGGTGGAGCCATAATCTTACTAAAAGCCTAGTGTTAACAAATAAAATGTGTGTCCATTTTAGTTTTCTTTCAGATGTTCCATGATGCGCGTATTAGGTTGCGCACTCGTCAATACTTGCTGCAAGCTTGATTCATTACATTCCCTGTCACTCGAATATTAAAAGACAGAAGGGGAGAGAGTACAAACTGTGTCTCCTTGAGTCAAACTAATATAATGTTTTCTTTTTTGTATTTTGGTTAATTTAAATTAAAGTAGGCCTACTTATTCGGATCGGTGGACACGCGAACAAAACCTCAACATTGTTTTGTCTGATATGCAGATAATGGAGAGGTCAGATCTCTAATCCCGGCTAAGTGTACTTAGCTGGTGTTTCTTAATGGCTACCCACTCTCCTTACCCACACATTAAGAATGACTTTCTATAGGCTTTTACCTCTCTAACCCATCACCCACTAAGACGGATAGCCCGGGTGAGTAGCAAAATGAGAAGATAAATTATAATTAAGATGATTTGGATACCAAGATTATTTACCTAAGTATTACTAAGAAGTGGATTTTTCGTAAATAATATTTTATCTGTAATTAATTTTCGGTCGTTTCAGAATGCCTTCAATATGCATCTACATTATTATTGCTGTATTATTGACCACCTCTGTGGTCTAGTGGTCAGAGTCCCTGGCTAGATATTCGGAGGTTTTGTGTTCGATTCCCGGCACTTTCAGATGTTTCTGTGAAGCCTTGAGTCTGCAACAGGGTCAACTCAGCCTTCTGAGGACAAATTAGGAGCTCCTTGGATAAATAAAATATTGGCTGTGGTCTAGAAAATGGAGAATAACGGCGGGAAGGTTTGTTGTGAGGAACACTCTCTATCGACACATGTTGGCACTAACTTCGCCAATATACGGCGGTTGTTCGGTCGATATAGCTCGCTCGTGAACTGGCACCACGCAGTTTTTATTTAGTTATTATTATTATTATTATTATTATTATTATTACTGTTAATTTTTTTATTGTTCTACTGCTAATAAAATAGCTCTTTGTTATTAAACTAAACTTTACAATATAAGAAGGGGAAGGGATTGCGAGTATTAAAACATAAACATTAGTCAGGAGTCTGGCAAATGCATTGTGAGAAAACTGCCCCTGACCCCGAAAGGGGATAGGCTACAATCCTAATATCTCAATTAGGAATCAAACGTGTTAATGAACAATTACTTCTGCACATGTGTATGGATATTAAATGAATCACATTTTGTAAGTTGTCTCAAACATCTAGTCCAGGTTTTGAGATTGTAATTAATATACAATGAAACATTAGTTAAGCTTGTGGATTTTATCCACAAACCTTAAATCAACCTAATGCTGCAAAATATACTATTTTTAGGTAACACATTTAACACGGATTATTAACAGTTTGGTCAAAGGGAATGAGGTGAGAATTGTGGTCAAGATAAAACAATTGGGATAAAATTTAATCTAGTCATAGCTACGTATAATATTTTCTGTCTGATATTTATTGGCATCTAAACGTTCGGCTAATTTGTTATTACTCTGTTCACTGTTCGCTCTAGTAGTTTCATCTAAATATTGTATTTAAATTTCCGAAACTAGAGAAAGTATATTTCCCACATTAATGTGGAAAGGGAATGGGAGAACCAGTGAATCTCCCATCTCCAGTACAATCTATCAGTATTTTAACCCCAACCTCCACACCAATGGTGACCGAGTTCAATTCCAGTGCCTTTGACCTTTAGGTCAACGCTACGTGAAATAATTGTACCAGTAAGTTTAATGTATTTTTAAGTGATTCTAAATCAAAGTTAAAAGTTATTAAAGTAATGTTTCAAACACGTGTAAAAAAACTTCTTTGTTGAATTTTTTGTTTTAATATTTGGCAATTTGTGTCTTAATGTATGTAATTTACTCTAGCAAAATGTCAAATTCCAAACACAGACGCTTTAAAGAAGAAAATAAGTGAAGTACGGCAAAATTAACTCATCGCAAATAGCGAACGTATTTAATTGCTTGCTATAGAATACTATTTTATTATTCGAAGATACGTATGGTAACAAACTTAACAGCATTAACATTAGGCCGCTTACACAAGTTTCACAAACAAGATCTAGTTAAAATTATTAAAGCGTGATTTAATATTAACATTAATCTTGCACATAAACAATGACAGCTCATTCATTATAAATAAATTAGGAGTGGCTGACGGTTTTAATTATATATTATCACAGTTACTATTATTATTTGTTTTGATATATTAATACAAATATGATGAATTGATTTATAATTCAATTAATCTAAAAATATTATTACATACGTAATGAAATAGCTAAAACTATATATACATTTTTGCACTCCAAAGACTTGATTAATATCAAACTAATCACAAGAGCATTTTGATATATTTGATAATTAATTATTTATAGATGATTAGATAGAATTTTTATGGACAGTAGCTTCTTAATAAATAATTGTAATAATAGCAAAACCAAATGACATTGACCCACAGTATAATGTTGATTTATGTGCTATTAATATATTATTATGATTGTCTTTTTAATGCTATGACAAACATATTTTCAAATTAATATACTATTTTTATTTCACAAAAACTGGAAATAAAGTGATTTTTAAAAATAAAGTATATTATGTAATATTTTGAGTAGGTGCTGCGTCGTTTCAGGATAAATTCGCTGTTTGTGACGATGAAAACAAATGTACACCCCTTCATCAACTTACCTGTGGGTAAGGTGAGAAGCAGCAAGGTGGACGCAAGAAGACCGGCAGCCGTCGTGGTTCTAGGGTCCATCGCCCGACCCTTGGACTTCCCGAAGAGGGGCGGGGGGAGCCGGAGGGGTTTTCAAGGCCACCTCGAACGTCCCCCCGACTTGGCCGTCATTCTCCCAGCCAGCAGCCGACAAGAATGGTGTGAGCGGTCCTCCCTTTCTTCCTGTTCCAACAGACACGGGTAGCTGAAGACTGGTCTTCTTCGTCGTGGTCGTCGCTCTACGAGCCGGGAGATCACACTGGACCGGGGTCCGGACTCTCTTTGTGGTGTGGGGGAATGTAGGAACCCGTTTCCCCCCTTTCTCTCTTTCTCTCCTGACTTGCCTCGTCCGCGGCGTGAGATCAATAGGGAACGTGGGTGGAGCCTTTTGCGCCTGCGCCCCAGCCATGTCATGGGGGTCCCGCAGCTACCGGCGTGGTGCCCGGCCAAAAACTCACTCCCGTCCGTTTTCTTCTCGCTTTTCGCGTCTTTGAATGCGTTGTTTTTCTCAAGGGAGGGCTTGAGGCGACTTCACTCTCTCTCTTTCTTTCTCTATTTTGGTCCTCTTAAGTTTTGGTAGTCTCCAGATTTTTATCCTCTCATTTATTAATTCCTCTTGGGTTTACCGCCTTTCTTGGCTTACCTCCTAGGATCGGATTGGAGGAAGCTTTGGGTTTCGGTAGCTCAAATTGTCTTTGATTTCAGGACACAGGGCTATGTCAGCCCCTGACAAAGAAACTAGACAGGGAAATTAATAGCCAAAATCTCTTCTCAAAACCGAATTCCAGGATTCGAATAATTGCTCTCTATGCATCGGTATAGACCTAGTAACTTTTGAATTGGAATTAAATGTGGAGTCTTAACACAGTTGAGCCTCCATTTATTTCACTATTACATTCAACAGCATTGTTTTGAGCGGGTTAATATAGACGGTAAGGTTGACGAGGGTAGCTTAGAGAAAGTGCACACATATTAATGTCGAGGGGGAAGTCAAAGTGGGGGATACTAATAAATCACATTTGGAAAACACCTCCCGATATACCTGGCTGGGATTCTAACCTTAACCTCCTTATCATCAACAGTCCAGCCTATTGAGAGCCTGGCATCTTATACTACACGGGCACTAGTGATGATTCCTTCAGTTATATCAAAATATATAGTGTTATTAATTCATCAAGTTCATATTGCTATAGTTGATTTGATATGTTATTTTTATGTGAAATATTTAGTAGCAAAACAAAGAAAATTGTGTTGGTTTTTTTACTTAATGCTCGCCTGAGTTTTACTAACTAATTTCAAATTTTCTTTAATACTTACACAGGATTGTCACTATTTTCTTACTACCAAATTCCCTGTATTTTACAGGTTTTTCAGAAGGAATTCCCACTTTCCAAACATATCGATTGAGGAAAAGATTAATAAAATTTCAATTTTAATCAAACTGACTTAGTGGGAAGTCATGTGACTTATGTGTACAAAAGGCCGATTTAAGATTAATTGGGAAATACATTTTGTGTCGCTTCACAGCCCTTATTTAAAGGGTAATATAACATTCCTGAATAAGCATTCTTAATTTTTTAGTTCACTTTTTCGTCCATCAAACGATCTAGCCTACTATTTTAAGCTTTCATTCAAATGTGCCAAATTAACAAATATTCCAGTACGTTTTTCTAGGTTTTGTAAAATTCTCTGTGATTTCCCGATTTTTTTCTAGGCAAAAAATATTCCCTATGTTTTTCCGGCTATTGTGGTTTATTGGTTATTAAATTAATTTTTAAACACTAGGTATATGTGCCTCAAGCTTAATAAATGAGCAGCTTGATTGATAGGTCCGTGTTCATTGTTTATCTATGAGCTATCATTTGATCTTATTTTGTTGTTTTAACAAGCGCATAACACGATTGAGGCGATTAGCAAATAGGGCCACATCTACAGTGAGCCACGAATCACTCGTACTCCACATGATTTCACATAGCATGAATTATTAATTTGGATTATATGTACGAAATTTCCTGTTTAAAATTGTACATGGTTCGAAACGAGTTAGTTAACCAATATACTTTTTATTTACATAGTATCAAAAAATAGAGGCTAAGCCAAATATGTGTGTCTCTTATAACTTAAGAACAAGTCGGATGAGTTCAGCCAAATTTGGTATACATAGCCTCTCAACACCCAAAATATAGAAAATACGATCATTTAAATCATATTTGGTGCTTAAAAAGTAACAAACAATTAATTAATTACATTTTTCAATATAATTTTTTTATGGTTAAAACACAATAAATTAATAAAATAGAGGTATTTGCTAAAAACTCGTAAGATTTGTGAAATGAAACATACATTGTTTCAGAAACACTCCAACAAAGATCATAAATGAAATAATATATACTGTTACAGAAACAATGAGAAAAGAGGGATATCTGTGTTCACCAAAGAGTATAACAATAAATTTCAATTTAAAAGTGCTCCATAACATATATATTATATAATATTTGATATTTGCTTATAGCTCATAAACTATTGGTTTTACAAAAAAAATATTTCGAATAAAAACTTTTTACTTTTAGTAGTACTACAACTTTACAACAATAAGTTAATTCGTTTCTAAAACATTTGAGGAGATTTAAAAATTGAAAATTCCCACTTATGTAAAGTACCCTCTAAGTCATTTTCATGAGAAAACGAGAGTAACCATTTTGCTTGTAATGTTAAAAAATGGGATGAGAAACCCCCCACCCCCCGGTGCATCCAGTTGAGATTAGATATTTAATCTTCCCGTCAGAAGATAAATAGCATAACATAAGCCCGACACTTTAAACCACGTGACCATTGGTGTGGGTTAAGTGAGTCAAAACTAAATAATAAAATTCAATTGATTTTGCTCGAGATTGTGTGCAAAGTTCTTTGCTATATATATTACTGCGGCTTATCGCCATGGCCTTCAAAAAGTATAATAAAGTTGAGTCATGGAATATATTGATGCAAGAAAAAATCTTCATTCGGCTGATTACTTATTTGAGAAATACCACTATATATTGACCAACGAACCATTCATTCAACATCGAATTATTGTAACTAAAAAATAACATCCTGTAAATATGACTCTATGAACTTTGAACTTGGGTTTCAACGAATCTTCACCCCAAACTTTATATGTATCTTTGACAAAAGAGATGACAAGACCGCCTTGTTTGCTTTTGTTCTAGTTTTGTTCTGTACAACTCAACCTCTTGTTTTCAACTCCTTGTTCGGGAAAAAAGAAATTCTACCTTGCTGGCTTCGAGGCAAGTGACAATGTAAACAAGATCATGACGTCACAAATGCTCGAAGGAGCTATGGGTGTTAAAGGGATGGTGAACGATGTAAGGGTGGGGTTTGATATTGCTTGTGGTTTTGGGCTCTTTAGCATTCCGAGCTAGGTTTTCAAACAACTCCAAGGACATTTCCATTTGGAAGGAGATGTGTAATATTAAAGATGAGCTTGGCGTGCACAAACCTCGTTACTCTTAAAATAAATTGATATTTTATTCCGTTTTTGTAGTGCATTCCTTAACCACCAAATATATTTCCAAAATAATTGTGAATCTGATTTCACGTAAGCTATAACATCTTTAATGACCAGATACTTATTGAATATATTTGGTAATGACTCATGAAGGTCATAGATATTATTTAATTTAATTTAAGGCAATAATGAATGCTTACAATATGGGCAGGATTAAAAACGTTGGATAGTGTTGAAATGTTACGAATATATCTGCCGATAGCTTTTATAAAGTTAAAATTATAAGGCGTTATTATTTATAAGGCATATTCTAATCGCAGAGATAGCCAGACGACTTATAAAAAATTAGCTCAGAATAATAATATATTACTGAGCATAAAATATTAGTGTCTATTTATTATATATTTGAGCGATGAAACATATATATATATATATATATGATATAAATAATTAATTTAAGCATTGCTGATAATAAAAACAGACTACCCTTAGTCAAGTAATATTTCTCCAAATACTTACTCACCCAGAGGAAAGATAAACGTGTTTTAAGACTATTCGACTTGTTTTGGTTCTTTTAATATAACTTATTAACCCAATAATTACTAAACAAAATGTGTTTCACGTAATATTTGTGTGCATACAATAAGACAAAGGAAAAAAAGTTCAAAAAATCAAAAAAATCAGCGATTGTCTATTTAGTATAAATCCCTCTCGAGCTACCTTCAAATTAAATTTTTGGGCTCCATTAAAAAAAGTAGTTTAGATGGGACATTTTAAAATTAAATCATATTCAAAACTACTATTAAAACTCTAGTGAACACTTGATACCATTTTGAACTAAAAAAAAAAGTTGTATTATATCTATTAAAAGCTATACCAAATTAAATTGAATGCAGAAATTACATTCATGTCTTTCTCTCTTCCAAGGAAGCTTCAAAGGCAAGGGAGGTCTAATCCTTTAAAAAAAAATACATATATTCGACGGCACTGAAAAGAAAATGGGTAAGCCACAGTGAAAATTATGAGGCGTTGCATTCCTAGTGCAAATTATTGTAATGACTGTAAAACTAATATATTCTTTGTTATCATGGATCAACTTAAGTAGTTCATGTTGTCATGGAAACCAAATAGTATTTTTTAAAGCTATATCTAAATAAATAATATTCAAACGAAGCGATTTTCAAGAATTAACGATTTATCAATCAATCATCAACAATCAAAGGCCCTTTAGATAATACGCTGACCTCCCTTGCTGCCTCCATCTTATCCTGACCTGTACTTTCTTCTTTGAAGTTTTCTCGTACACTACCATCTCCTTCATAACTTTCCTCAGTTCGTCTCACCATCTTGTTCTTGGTCAACCTAAAGGTCGCCTGTCATCTGGTATTCCTTCACGTAATGCTATTGGTCTCCGTTCTGGCCAAATCCTAGCGACATGTCCTGCACATCTATCCAATTTCCTTTTATCTTATGAACAATATTGGGTTGTTTCATCAGATCATACAATTCCTAATTTATTCTTCTCCTGTAACTTTCCTACTTTCCCAGAGGTACCCCAATCTTTCTCATTAATGTTCTTTCAAATATTCTGAGCCTCTCCCTTTCTTTATTTGTCGTGGTTCATGTTTCGGAGGCTCATTATGGCATTATATGCGCACATTTTGGTATTAAAAGACACGTTCTTTGACTTGCATATATTTTTCAGGCTTTGAGCTCTTGGGCCCCAGCTATAAAACCTTCACATATGTCTTCTTTAATCTCATTTTCTTTATTGCATTTTACGCAAACTCATTTCCTCAATATGTGCTGTACTCTCATTTTGCACTTTTCTTGAAAGATTTATGACCTTAACTTTTGTTTATTTTATGTCCAACACAATATTTTTGACATTTTTTTTCCAGTTGTTTCAAGATTTCTATAATTTTTTTCTTCTTCTTCTTCTTCTTCTTCTTCTTCCACCATAACTGGGATATCATCAACATATGGCAGCCATTTATTGTTTTTATTCAACAACACTACCCCTTTCCAGTTATTCTTGTATGTTACTCATAACTTTCTCTGAAAATAGGTTGAACAGTATTAGCGAAATGGTATCCTCCTGCCGTACTCCAGTTTTTATCTAAAGCTTTATTGAGAATGCTCCTTTAAATTTAATTTTCCATTTGTGTTTTCTGTACAAGCTATTATCCTTAGTTTCTGTGGATTTTTCATCTCTTTCATCACTTTGTAAAGGCTTTTAATACGAATGCTGTCGTACTCTTTAGAAAAGTCTACGAACTTAGTCATGATTTTCTTGTCATACTCCCAGAACTTTTTCCAAAGCTGTCTCATTATGTAAATATGATATCCCAGCTCAAAAAGTAGACTGATACTCTCCTATGTCTATATCAGCACATGATTATGGCTTTTCTAAGATAATTAATTAGTAGTAGAACTTTGTATGCAACATTTAGCAGATGAATCCCTCTATAAATTTTACCGTCCATCATAATACTATTCTTATGCAAGGGCACGATTATTTCTGTTTTACATTCTTGTGGCAGCTGATCTTCTTTACATAGCATGCTGATTAATTTGTACACCACTACGTGAAACTATCTCCATTCTCTTAAATTATATCAGCTGTAGTTTGGTCTTCTCCTAGTGCCTCTTAGTTATTGAGCTTTCTTATTGCTTTCTTCACTTCCTCTTCTGTTACTTCCATATCAGATTATACCTCTTCTGTTTTATATTCTCCGAATGTAATTTCCAGGTTAAAACAATTCAACAATTTCTCAAAATATTTTCTCCACCCTCATATGATTATTTTTTTTGTCATCAGTGATCAGATTTCCCTCCTTGTCGATGATGGTCCTAGCTGTCCCACAATGTCAATTTCTTAATCCTCTTATGTGTTGTAACATATTTCTACTGTCGACCTTTTGACATTCCTCTTATATTTTGTCTATCAATGCAGTCATGTGCTTTCTCTTTTTCACTCTCATCATTCTTCCCAAGATGACTTCCTCTTTTTTCACGGCTCCCTCACAAGATTCATTTAACTATCTTAGCTTTAAAAATATTTATAAATATTATAATCCTACTGTAATCATTTTTGCAGTAGGCGTGACCACTACAGTGCTATTCCTTAAAGCACTTCCTCTATAGGTACTTCTGATATACCTTATTTATTCGAGTCCCAGAGATGTTTTAGCCTTCATATAGAAAGAAAGAAAGAAACGTAATAGTGATTCAGAGCTGACCATAACTATGGTCCTAGACACTAATAGATTTTGGCTTGTGTTGAGATCTATGTGGGAGAGACAAATACGTTATTCAGATGTATTAGCATGAATAAAATTGATTTTCTTTTATGATGTGGTTGAGACTTTCCCAAAAGTATAATTTAATAAATATCCATGTATTTTATTTAAGAATTTTCCTGTCTGTGGTCGTTTAGCCGTACTATAATATCAGAAAGTACATAATAATATAAAGCATATATAAGGCATTAAATCATTGAGAGAAAGAGAGATAAGTATACACACATATAAAGGCAGGGGTACAGAGAGACAGATTGGGAGACTGACAGACGGTGACAAAGGACTTTAGGCAGGGACAGAAAAAGACAGAGATATCTTTAAACTCAGATATACTCAAATAAATAAAAAACAGGGAAAGGCAGAAACGAGAGCTTACAGATAGATACACATAAAAGGTAAAATATTATATAAACAGACAGAGAGACATTGGAACTCAATAAAAATTATAAATAAACATATGGTCACCCGAGAATGCAAGTGTTCTATCTCCAAAATTGTTAAATTTGAGATATTTGGTGTTCACGTTTATTTAGAATGCATATGATTCACCCATGGTGAAATTGAGACTCCTATATAGTTACTTAAGAATATACAAACTCGAGTTGTCATCTAGTAACATTGGTTTTATACACAATGTCAAACTATTAAGCTACAAATATCTAACGAGACTTTAAACCAAGAGTCGCGGTTGAGAAGGCCGCCAATTCATGGATACGTTGAGCTGTCAAATGGGAATTCAAACATAAACTATGCATGGATGTTGAGTAGTCAGATTTTCTGTTTTGATGTATATATCTCGCTCTCTCTCCATCATCTGTCATTAGAGGGTGTGAACTCTCTGTTTGAATGACGTTAAATGGGAAGTGAACACCTCGAGTATCAAACTGGGGACAGTCTATTTAATATTGATGATACGTTCGTCATGGTCAATTGGTTCCACTTTTACCGTGCATAAATTGGATTACTTGTTTTAAATAAATTTATTTGTTATTTATTTATAGTTTGCTCTTTCCATTAATCACATTATGTTAACGTTTAAGGTAAGTACAAAAGTTACCATTTTGACAGTAGTGCGTTCTTTCCATAATTTTTTAACTACTAGACAGAGGTCGATCAAACTTGGTCGGAATATGTATGCATGTAAATGTTTAATTTAGCTATAAAATATATTTTTTTAATAAGCTTGACCGAATTTTTTGATCGGCTAAACATTCCTAAAGTGGTTTCAGTTTTAAACTCGATAACACTTTTGTATTAAAATGGTGGGTTGAGGTAAGCTCTTACCTAAAGATCAAATCCCTTCAAAATCTATAGGTATATGTATATATATACATATATAGGTATATATATATACATATACATATACATATATATATACCTATACATATACATACATACACACACATATATATAACGAGTGTATTTAAATAAACTTGACTAAAATATTTCTAAATATAAGAAATAGTTCTTAAATTCGACCTAATATTTTTTGTTATATTTCTAAAAAAACTTGATTTACACAAATTCTTAATATTGATAACATTAATGTTTTAATACCAGGCCTCCACCGTGGTTCGGATTCCACGTTAAACTGTAGGTCCTCCATTTCATCTCACAATCATCCTGCCATTGCACATTAGCATAAGGGCGTGTAACCCGAACGGGTAGTAAGACTCGGTGCTAATAATAATAATAATAATAATAATAATAATTAATGTTTTATACTTATTTAGTAGCTACAACCCATATTTTATAATGCCTGAAAAATAATGTTATCGACATTAAGAAAGTAATACAAAGCTTCACTCTCAAGTTAAACATTTAGAAAAAGACCTAGTACCCAATTATAAACACTAAAGCAGGGGTCAGCAAACGGCCGATCGAACGGACATTTCCAGTCGATCACGCAAGGAAAGTTTAAAGTCGGTAAAAGAAGATCTTTGAATCTTCTAAGCTCACAAATTTATCAAGAACTTAAATCAAATAAAATTTGCGTGTAGACAAATTAGTCTTGATTGGCTACAGCCAATTTGTAATTCCATACGAGTGATATGAGCAAATGTGTGCGCTAAAAGAAAATGTACTTGCATTAGCACGAAGAGAGTACTGTAAAATCCAAATTGAAAATCAACCACAGGGCATCCATCCAGAATTCAAACCCCGAGTTCCTCTTTTAATATGCGATTAAATGCAATGAGAGCTTAACGCATAAGACTGCTTCTCCACCGCTGTGATGCATACCTTTTAAAATTAATTTAGTTTTCAGAACGTTGATTCTTTGAAAGCCAGTCTAGGTTGAGGTATTCGTTGGTTTCCTGGCAACTTCGGACAGCTTCGTAGGCTTAGCTACTTGAATGTATGCAACTATGAGAAAACAGATGGGGCAGTTGAAAATTGAAACCTAATCTTTAGTACCAATACGAATTATATGCAAATATAATATTTTTTTACCACCGTGTCTTACTACCTGTTAGGTTTATACGCTTATGTACTAATTATACTAATGGGCTAGGTATGAGAAAGGTTGAATTTAGAGGGAACGTACCTGCATTTATCGTGGAGAGAGTGGGAAAACATTTACGGTAAACCACCCTCTCAATAGACCCAATAGGGATCGAACCACGATTTCCCCATAATCGGCTGTCTAGTCTATTAGGAGAATGACGCCATGCGGCCACAGAAGCGGGTCAACTTACATTAATTTTATTTAATATAACAAAACAAGGAGTGCTAAGAAAAGCTAACCATTTGCAAAAAGAGAAGGTAGAAAAACATATAATTTTAGGAATAAAACACTCCCAATTCACTCGTATGGGGATCTAAGTCACGACTTCAAGAGTAAAAGTCGAGTAGACCAGCACTAGCCTTGTTCCATAATATTCCCGTACTTCAAGTAGAGGAGGAGGAACAGGCGAACAGAAAGCGCAAAGATAATCTTTCAAAGGAAAAATATAGCAAAGAATTAAAGAATGTAAGACAGGTTAAGATGGTTTTGAAGAGATTAACCTATCGATAAAAGTAATGTTTATTAAGAGGTAATTTCTTAGCTCATCTTCAGAACCATAAAAAGTCAACAAGAATCTAATTTATTGTTAGTGTTGTATAGGTTTAGGTACGTGTATAGACAAAACTATCCATAAGTCCCATAAACATAAATAAATAAACTACACTTCGTTTACTCTGTAAGGTAGCAGTCTTACCTTGACAAACTACACTATGGACCTAACTTGTAAGTTGTACCATAATGGAACAATTCAAAGTAAGTTTGTTACCTTTTCGTGTTGGTGATGAAGAATTAATAAATAATAATGGAATTGGGAGTTAAATTATTGAAGGTTTAGGGAGAAAAAAAATCTTCCAGTCAGTTTTGGGTTTTTGATTCTTCCAACTAAAGGGCATCTAAGACCCCCCACCATTGGAAAAGTTATGAAGTTCCCAAAAAAAGAGGGTCATTATCAAATGATTACATGATTTTTTTTAAAGTAGGGCTATTGTTTAAACTTTGCCATTTATTTTTCACCATCGACAAAAGTCATCAAGAAGCTTAATAAAAAAAGCTTATATTTTTGTATAAATACGCGTTAGGAAAAGTTATCTTAATTGTAATCTTCCCAAACTTTAATAAGTTTCACGTTTATATCTTCTATCTTATCCTTTAATGCGGTGTTTCATGAGTTCAATTCAGCTGAAATAGCTTGAGATTGCGTGAGTATTTCCTGAATGTTGACGTACTTCCATTTTGTTCTGTTTCTAATGAAAGCAGATTAGGTACATTAAAGGATAGACGAACGATTTCTTAGAAACAAGATTCAGAGCCAGGAGGTGGGATCTAGATAATTCAATGGGTTTGTATTTTTTCACCACATTGTGGCTTATTGATTATTTAGTAACCGGTCTGATGCTATAGTGGTCAGAAGCCTTGTATGTTAACCTGGGAGTCCCCGGTTGGATTCCAGGCTAGTACTGGGGGATTTTTCTCGAAAAGAGAATATTTATCATGGACATCAGGCTTTAATTAATTAAACTTAAGTTAGGTTTAAGATCTTTATTGGATTCACCCCGTCATCTTCACTGCCATTATCCTCTCATCTCATCGGGACATGGGAAGATGTACGATTAGTACATTTGGGCACCCTCTGGGCAACGATATGTTAGTAATGGATAATGTTTCCACAAACTGAGCTAAAGGTTAATGTACTCATTTTTAATACTATTATTAAGTGGCAAAATACTTTTAAAGGTTAAAATAAAATAAAAGCTCGTCACATTAATTTTTCCAGCATAATGAAGAATCAAAATAATAACAAATATTATGTTTCTCTAATTAAGGAAGAAGAACATCAACATTTGATGTTATTTCCGAATCGAACTTATTATAGTAGTTATTTGAATTTATTTAAAAAGTCAAAGGCACTTTAAAAACACAGATTTACATTAAACGCCACCTTACTAAAATATTCCCTCCCACCCCGTCTTTATACGCGTTCGAAATTCAACATACATTAATTATGAAAATTAGATAAAAACGAGGGAAATATATATTTTGAGGAAATATATTCTCATTTTCGTGGAGGAAGAGTGTAAAACTTTTTATGAAACAACCAGCCTCAGTACACCCAGCCGAGATTCGAGCCCGAGCTGGCCAACCAGGACAAATGAGCTTGATATTATATCAGGTGACCACTGGAGTACTAATTAAATCTATCTTTGAAAATAAATTCAATACTATAAACCCAATACTAGCGTCAGAATTTGGGCTATCTGGGAAATAAGACAATCTTGTGCTCAAAATTTTATCTAACCAAGGTCCATGAGACTTTTAGTCTATTTCCTTAACCATCCACCAACATGTCGAACTTGTGGCTAAGTTAACCACCTGCAAACCATGAAGTGATGCACAGACTAAGAACTAAACCTTTGGTGGTCTTGGAAGCCCTTTTGAGCTGACCTCTCGCAAAGTTGCATCTGTGTATCGTCGAGATAAATCACACCTAGGAGACAGGTAATACCTTGTTAACTTAGCTACCTTGGGATATAACTTACACGAGCAGTGACAGTGTTGAGGTTAGTAGTCACGAGCTGACTATAGAGAGTGTCTAAAAACTCCCTTTAAATCAGAACAATTCCTTGGAGAATGGAAGCAGCAGAACGATAATATCACTAAGATGTAAATAGATGTCAGCGCAAAAGTGGTCATTAGCGTCATAAACATATGATATCGAAGGGGGTATGGTATAAAATAAAACGAAGCAAATGAAAAATAAACCAAATACAGAATAAATTAGAAGGCATGGCTGAGTAATAGTAATGAAACAACAATGAAGGAACAAGGGAGTGGGTTGCTTAAAGAGGAAATGAACACATTTTCTCGCAGATAATGAAATTCTTATTGGTTGCGTTCCTCTAACAGAAATACACTTAGGATGCATGCAAGAACGAGAAGTAAAAGATAAGGGTGAGTGAGAAGTTAGTGGTGTTGATTCGCTTGCTATTGAACCCGTCTCAACAAACGTATCTTATTAGACTGCAAATCAACAAAATTCACTTCTCACTCACCCTTCACTTGTACTCATTCTCGTTCTTGCTTACGCCCTTTAAACTCCTCAATGGAAGATGAAGTTTCTGGTAAATGAATGGATGGGGGAGAGAAGGGGAGAAAAGCATTAACATTTAAGAATTCTATTATATTTGTCTAGAGTGTTTTTTTAAACAGCCCGACACATTTTCTCTTTCGGTAGCTTGGTCTCTTTTGCTTGAAGGTGACGGAGGGTCGTAATTATAGTCTAGTCTCGGGAGTCAACCAATCTATCGGTATATATATAAAAAAAAAGAAAAAAAAAGCAATTTAGGTTGAGTGAGAGATGGTATTCTCTATTAATTTATATTATATACTGCATACGGCTATTAATTGTTTGAAACCATTTGGGTTGGCTCAACCACGGTGATCTAGACACCAGGGTGGTCCAACGTTGTCCACCCCAAGGGACAAATTTGAGTATCAGTATGCACCGTGGGCCGAAGATATATTTAGTAATCCCATCAACATAATATAGGCAAGCAAATAACATTTAACAGGGGCCCTGCTTCGGTGGCCGCATGGTCCAAGACGTCTCTCTCGTATTAGACTATACTATCGATAACTGGGAGATTGGGGCTCTAATCCCGGTCGGGTGTACTGAGGATGGTTTTTCCAAAACTGTTTTTCACTCTTACTTCACGCAAATGTGTATACACTTCCTCTAAATTCAAAACCTCCTAAGTCTTAACTCACTAACGTAAATTAGTACATCTGTGTACAGCCCGAACAGATGGTAGTACGTGGTACTTAAAAACATTTAATAAACTATTACTTTCAATAGGTACTTATATATAAATTAATGTCCTTTCTAAATATATTTTTTTATTTGAATCTTTATATATTTCACATCTTACACCGAGAGTTTCCCTTTAATTTTCTTCCAGGTTACTGTGAGTGTCACACTAGGCCCGCGGGCCTCCGGTCAGACCCCATTGATCTGGACCTATTTCCTATCTACAAAGGGAGAGGTAGTAAGTGAGTGACCGTTAACAGGAGGTTCTTTATTGCAAACATTGGCCGGAAGTAACTAGTGTCAGCCTATTAAAATAGTTATTTATAACATGGTATTACTAAGAAAATGACAATTATTTCCAAATAGGTTGACATTAGTGACTTTCAGTTAATGTTTGCAATTAAGAACCTTCTCCTAGATGTCAGTTACCACCTGTCCTACCTTAGATAGGTAATAGACTGGCGGGCACATATTTGACTCCGTTAGTTGGTGTTTTAGGGCCGTATACATAGCCGATAATCCAAAGTCAGCAAACCTCACATTCGACCTGAAGCGCTTGTTATTAGTATACTGGGATATTGTTTGACTCCAAAGAATAGACTATAAGCACTGCCCTTCTCTCGGCTGATTAAACCAGTAGTAATTTTCCCATCCTCCATCAAAGCAAATGTTAGTCAGTTACAATTCTTTAACATTAATTTTCCGATTTTTTCACCCTAAATAAATGTAAGTTGCAAATAGCACAAACTTGCGATAACATATGTAGGATTATGAAAATATGTTTGATATTTGTGTTGACTTATTTTAAATAATGATTTATCAACATCCTGGAATGAATGTTGAATAGAAATTTTGTAACTCTTATGTGCAATATTTAGTGTACGATACAATAATTTTGTTTGTATTTAGTTCTAAACGTCTTACATTTCCCAAATATATCTAGCAAAAGTCGAACTGAGCCTGTGAAAATCCCGTGTCTCTATATTTGTGGTTTTAACCTTTGAGTCCACAGTCGACCTAATTCCCCGTATTTCTATCCACTATTGTTGTTTAGTATCCACATCCATCACAAGCTATTATGTGTGAGCATAGTTAATGAACAGGATGGTTTCCTGTGGAAACAAATTACGTTTGTACAGGTCTCCCCCCCTCCCGTTGTACTATAACTTAACAAGTTCTGTACGCATGCGCGCACTGCCGTTAATTATCTCGGGCAAACAGTGGCAGTGCAGTGTTGGGACAGAGTGGCGGAACAAGGCACAAAGTGATTCGTAGTGTTTGTTCCCATTATTAACGAGACAGGTTCAAAACGGACTTCAAAAATATCCCATGCACATGCTTTTACCTAGCAAGGAAATAGATTAAACCAAAGATTTTCGATAAGCGTATGCACTAGAGCAGCGATTTTCAACCTTTTTCAACTTACAGCACATTGAGCAAGGCGCTAAAATGGTCTAGACGCACAATGAGTTTTTTAAGGAAAGATGTTATCAATAAAAAAGTCTTAAGATTGTTTATTAGTGATAGTTCTATAGCTAAGATTTTTTATCAGTGTATATTTAAAGAAATAATGTAGATCATGGATTTAAAAAGATTAATTTTATTCTTGAATTTTTTTTCTTAGTTATTTTCGACCTTCCTCTAAACTTCCGTGGCACACCCGCTGATCCTTCGTGGCATACTGGTTGAAAAACGCTGCACTAGAGCTTATAATCAGGTCTCAATAGGAATATTATTTTATAACATGGAAACATAAATCAAGAGTATCCAACATTGACAAAAGGTCACTCTTTTGTATCTTCATTTTATTTCCCTCCCTGCGTCTGCGATATACGAATATATAATATAATGTATATATACATTGAAAGGTGGAAATGTCAAACGTTCTAAAAGCCAAAAATAAAATTTTATATGAAAGGCAAACAAATTTCTTGGATTCAAAGTTTTAATATTTTTGATTCAAAAAAGTTTACTTTACTATATCATACAGTTAATACATAACTTAAATAAATTAATTACTATATCATGGTAAAATAATGTCGACTTCGGTGGTTTTGAGGTAAAGTATTCACCCCAGTACCTGATGTTCGTGGGTTTTAACCCGGCCGGGGTAACCTATTTTTATTGAGCGATAAAAATCCATAGCACAGCTTCCTTTGAAAGAGAAGTAAATTAATCGGTCCCATGTTGATTTTGGAATGTAAAAGAACCCCGGAAGTTTTGTGAAAATAACTTTTCGGCAAAATTGTTAGTATCGTTGGCTCCCATTCATATAAATTCAGTGTGGTAGGCAACGGGGAAACATCACACTCACTGAACTCCCCTAGTACATGGGATTTCTTCTACCAGATGGTGAAGACAGCAATAGCCAGCCGAAGGAATGAGTGCATGCCCAGCTTCGGGTGAATAGAGATCATGACCCTCTTAGGTGGCCATGTGATATAGCGCGCTAATATCGTGTCGGACTAGACTGCCCAAGACGGGAAGATCGGGGCTTGATCTCAGTCGGATGCGCTGAGAGAGGTTTTCCTAAGTAGTTTTCCACTCTCTCTACATGCAAATGCGGGCGTATTTCTTCTAAATTAAGCCTTCATAATCCATAACCCATTAGTGTAAGTAGTGCATAGGCGTATAACCTGAACAGGTAGTAAGACGCGGTGCTAGAAAAAAAAATAGAAATCATCGAACCAACCTTCGGACTGTTGACTTAAAAAGAATAATAATAAAATATAATAGCTAAGAAAGCCCTATAAAATGTCATATATGTGTGTATATATATTTACCCTAAGTTCTAAGTGTTTTATGGGTTACCATCAGTTATAATTGCAAGGCACTTGGTACAACTGGAAGGCAAAATCAATTTCATATACAACCAACGATTTCTATTGTCATTAATATGAACTACTTCCAAAGCCAATTGGCACTTGTGACAAACGCAAACTATGGCACATGGCACGTAGAACACAGCTCCATGAAAAAGCACATTTATAAAAAATGGCACTTAGAATGTTTGACATTCCCACCCTTCATTTACGCTGATGGGGTAATGACGAGGACAGCTTTATGAGGTGATATTTACCTTTGTTTCTGGACTATCTGGGTGGCTGGTTTGAATAAAACAAATTATTTAAGGCTCTGGTCAACGCACACGTCTTCCCTTATAGCAAGCTACTCTAAAATATTGTTTGGGTTATGTAAGATTTAATTTATAAACAAACTAATTACATCAGTACTATAGACTTACAAACTAAATGAGTTTATGATAATATGCTTAGTAAGCTTACTAAATATTTAGGATTTAAGAAAACAAATACACTGATGTATACATATTTTTTAAATATAAATTTAATCTTAACTACATTCCAAATAAAATATAAGACTTTTCATTAGCATAAAACCAGTTCTAAAATTCTTTATGGCTTTTTTTATAGAACAGTTTTTTTAAAAATAATTCATATAATTTCTCACAATTGAGAGCATTGGTCAGACTACGGCTCTTTTAAAAAGAAGGATACGCTTTGTGGCCTGACTTATTTATCTATCTACGAGTTAGATGGCCTCTTTATTTCTTTTACAGGGAATGATACGAGTTAGATTGCCTCTTTATTTCTTTTACAGGGAATGTTACGAGTTAGATTGCCTCTTTATTTCTTTTACAGGGAATGTTACGAGTTAGATTGCCTCTTTATTTCTTTTACAGGGAATGTTACGAGTTAGATTGCCTCTTTATTTCTTTTACAGGGAATGTTACGAGTTAGATTGCCTCTTTATTTCTTTTACAGGGAATGTTACGAGTTAGATTGCCTCTTTATTTCTTTTACAGGGAATGTTACGAGTTAGATGGCCTCTTTAGCTCTTTTACAGGGAATTATACGAGTTAGATTGCCTCTTTATTTCTTTTACAGGGAATGTTACGAGTTTCTTGGATGCTATTCATAGCTCTCTTACAGCTAATTACCAGTTGGTTTCACTTGGGATCTTCTTGCAACGAAAGAGAATTTTCATATTTTCCTCAAAGTGAATGCTGGTCCATTTTCGCTCTTTATTCTTTCTCATCTCTATATTGTTTGTATAACCTCGTATGTATAAATATAATATAGTAATGTTCACGTGTAGCTTTGTGATTATAATAGTATATGTTACAGAACATTAAAATTATTTTGTGAGTGTGTACTCTTTGAGTATTTCCACTTTATAATTATTGCATGTGATTTAATTTATAAATGGTTTTATTGAAAGAACCACTACTATCCGTTAACTCATTTTTAAATTAGTTTCACTAATAACGATTACTTACATATTCTTCGATGATACCATTCCAATTTACCAAATATTATATTATACATATTCAAATTAAAATCAAGTTCATTTAGCGAGCACGTAACGTCACACCTGTTAATAAAAACATATTTTAATAGACATTTGATTTTCCAGTTTATTAAAATGTCTAAAACTATAGCAGAATTTTGTTTATTTCCCATAATATTTTGAAATATATATTTATTTGGGATGATAGGCTTATGAGGTTTTCTTTAATTATCGGGTTTGATGGAAATTAAATAACTTTACCATCAATATTTATTTTATCTTTAATAGAGCTATTTGATGCGCATTATTTTATCAAATGAATACATCAGCACATATCCTACAAATAAACATAGCCTAAGACAGTATTCTGGTTATTAAATGATTATCCTAGCACCAGGAATTGTAATAAATGCGTAATAGGATGAACTAATACATTAATAGTTATCTGCAATAGACTTGACTATCCTAGTACATAAAAAGGAAGATTTGCACGAATGTTATAAAAAAAGCATAATCTAGTATGATAATAAACGTAGTCTTCATTACACTCAAGCTTTAAATTTTTTAAGCAAACCTGATTATTCTTAAAAATTAATCCTTGATAGTTCCCAGACTACAAAGTTAACAGAGAGCCTTTGGAAAGCCACAATTTTCTTGCAAGCTAAAATATGAAAATTACAAAATATTCCTGTATGGGCGCGTGGCTAAGCTGTTAACAGAATAACCCACCCCAGAATTATTGGGAGCTTACTGGATTTGATTTCTGTATTATTGTGCAATACTTCAACTAATGATGGGTTATTTTCTTGATTAATAATTATATCATAATAAATATGTATAAATTGTAATACCCTTTGATGTATTAGCTATAAACGATTAAATAAACTAATGAACTTCAAGGTATTTATCTAAGATATTTGTCTAATTGCATAGTTTAGTAATTGAATGAAAACATTATAAGCTGACTGTGGAACTACATACAACTGTAACAGACTTATCTGTATGGTTAAGTGCGAAGCAAGGAAAACTGGCTTTGACTTTACTAAATATCAAAATGGTGGCAGTAAATAAATAAAAAAACATTACTAAGCTTACTATAAAAACAGTCTTAGGCATAGTAAAGATAATTTGTAATTTGGATTTAAAATGTGATGATTTCATTGATTTGGCAATGCTGTATGACGCACCATAGGGTTAAGGTCCAATGACAATAGGTTAATCAGTGTTTCTCAACTTTTTTTTACCAGGGCTGTAACCTTTGGTGCATCCCCTATATTCTGCGGCATATTTTGAGATACACGTCCTTATGCTTAGGCGTTTTGAGCTAAGAAAACTCTTAATATATGATGTACTTCAAAATAATTTACTATTTCGTGGAAAAAAAATACCATAGGAACACTAAATCAATATCTAAAATAGTAATATCTTTTAGTGAAACACTTTCGAACTTAATTATAAATTATCTAATATTTTCGTGGCACCCTTAAGGGACATTCTCAGCACAGGCAATGATAATGTTTGTTAATTTAATAAAATTAGGCTATAACTTATTTCGCAGAAATGAAAAACAATAAAAACACTGTAACATTGTTTGTTTTATATTAACCATTTCCTCTCATAAAAGTGAGTTAAGCCATTCATTCACTAATTTATATACCAGCCATTATCCCTAACGTATATATGATTTGTTTTATTACTAAGGGCCTCAGTTCAATAAATATTTACGAAACTCGAATCTATCAAAGCACGTGGATGTTAGGACGTTATCATATTCATGACATGCATGTATGGGCAGCATGGGACCCTTTATCAAAATTAATTTATTTTATTTTTATAGTAACAAAACATTTACTACTCACTACTCTACATGAAAGTGAAAAGTTTACTTAAAAAACTTCAATTTATAAATAAAATATTATATAACAATGATCTATTATTATTAGAGACGAAAAAAAGAGCTAAAACCCAGATTAAGAAGTGAACCTGAACTCATAAAATAACATTTAACCTAAGAATTTTAAAAATAAATAACTTTGTGGTATTATGAAATTTTGGCTAAGAAGAAAGGAACCATACGGTCAAAAAATATGAATTTCAAAAAGCGGGTATATGAAAATGCATGACTTACAAACTAGCCTAACCTAACACAGAAGCAGTTAAAACTAAATCCAAACATAATAAATAAAATTTAAAATATGAAATGACATAAATAAATAATAAATTAACTAATTTAGAAAGTGTGCATATTAACGCCGCTATAGAAAACACTAATTATGAAATCCAGGCCAACGTTTAGTGAAAATTGAAAATGACACCTGGACACGGGAATTGAATCCGGTAATTTTGGCTTAGTACGTCAAAGTAGTAGTGGGTTCAATTCCTGTGTCCAGGTGTCATTTTTAAATTTTCAGAATATGATATACTAGATGGAGTAATCCTCACTAAAAGCATAAATAATAGCTTTAGCTATTTAATTCTTAACAACATTTAGTGCATAATTAGTGATTACAATCACCTACATATTCACAATTAATGATTTAGTTACATTTATTTTACAGGAACAAATTACTGGATGGATCCAGCTCGATTTAGCCTCTCCCAATGAAAGCATGCCTTTTTCTACAACATAGACCAATATTTATCCCCTAATCAGTCCTTTGAATCCCATACTCTTTAATAACCAGGCCTAATGTTTTATTTAAACTTTCCATATGGATATGTACTAATAACTGGTTAACTTCACGTTGCCACACCATGTGAAGCCCTAATTATAAAACACAAGCAAATATTGCTTAAATTATTAAAAAAATTGTTAAAAGAATACCTCAATTTGTAATATTTAAAACCCTTTATTTTAATGGTGAGAAAGTATAAGGTAATTCCAGCCAAATATAGTCTAACATTAATGGTTTCACAAATATATACAATCTAAAATATATTGTTCAATGTAACCCCTTCAATGACATAGTTTAGTTCAGTAAAAAAGTAAAGCTAGCCCCTTCCTATGTTCTTAACCTATTATTTGACGTTTGTTACTGCTTTTAATCCCGCGGAGTCACGTGTTTGGTGCTTACATTTAAATACATTAAATAGTCAAATTTAGTTTTGAAACATTATAAAGAACTACCGAGATGGTGCTGTAATTCTATAAGTTTGAATTTGAAATTTTTGATAAGGCTGTAGCATTTACTATCATTGTAAGGTTTAAACAACTAAGAAAATGTTCTGTGCCATCACATGGCATAATTAGCAATTTAAAGTGGTGGTAGCTTCAAGTTAATACCGTTGTGTTAATTTTGAATTTTAAATGTTTGTTAATCCTTGGCTTTGTACCATTTTGTATTGCTAAAAAGGTTTTGTGTTACCACACATTTGAAGTATTTAGCAACTAAATAAAGCAAATCCAGTGAAACTTTTGAATTTGAACTATTTTACAGTCCATTGTGTTGCATTAGTTTTTTAGATTTTTAACCACTTACAAAAGATGTGCTAATTAACCATGATTACAAATTAAAGCTAAAGAATATAAGTTGATGACACAATATGCCTTTTGAATTTGAAATTTTGATGTATGAACTATTTAAATTTTCTAAGCATTAAGCATCATTATTTGCCAACATAGGCAATTGTTATGCACGCAGGCTAAACATCAAGCTGGCATATTCCGGTTTGCCAGCTATGGGAAAGTTGTATTTCAATTTCACAACAGAAATAGAGTTATCAAAATATTTAAAAAAATATATGTTATATGTAATTAATATATGTCCCTGTTTTTCACTAACGCATTAAATAACAAAGTGATACATTTAAAATATACGTAAGTTAAGATTATATATATAGCATTTTTAAAATACCTTTCAGTTAGAGGATCTAATGAAAATAAATATGTAATTTTTTTCCCTATCCAATTTCACGTCCCTCCTAAAGAACCCTTGATCTAACTGGACAACCTTTGACGGAGATATCGGGGTTCTGATCCCGTTCGGGTATACTGAGAGTGTTTTTTATTCCTAAATAGTTTTCAGCTAGCCCTCCACGCCAATTCGGGTAGAATTATTCTAATTTAACCCCTAGTCATTCATAACTAATTAGTTTAAATATATGGATGGGCCAAACGGATAGTAAGATGAACTAAAAAAAAACTTTGACTTTGGGATGTGTCATCTAAAAATGAATATATATATTCTACGAAAAACGTGATAAGAGGCCTTCACTGCCTGTTGAAGTAGTCAAATTTAACAGCAATAAATCATAGAAAGCGACAACGAAAATTTAAAAAATACTACCGGATCAAAAAGTGTATTTACACAACTGTCAATTTGTTTTGTCTACTGCATTTACATAACTAGTAAAAAAAGGGATTACTTTAGAAAAATACGTTTACCTTAAATGCTTTAAGAAATAAGTTTTCAAAACTATAAAGGTTCTAGTAAATCCATATGCTTTGTGGTGAGAAGTATCTGATAATCTTCAGCCACACCACAAGATTATTTTTTCTCCACGGTGTCCTACTACCCGTCCGGGCTGTACGAATTTCCCTTTTAACCATGTTAAATAATACAAAATAGAGCAGGGATAGGGAGAGAAAGGCCTAGAGAAAATTTATATGCATTTGTGTAGGAGTGTGGACATTTTTTTTTCGCGATAATTCACCCAAAGTACACCCTTCGTGATTTGAACCCTAGCCTCTCCATCATTTGCAAAATTTAACAGATGAAACCGACAGTTAGTCTGGGGTGAAATAAAGATATCTTCATGACCAAACCTAGACGGCCTAGCCAATCTCTTGTCTCTCTTCTCCCAGGAGGAAAAGGAAAGGCTGTTGAACACGAAGAGAGAGCGAAACAGACTAAAGATAATGATGCCAACTTCAAAGGTTATACAATATGAATGTATATTGGAAGGCCTATTAATTTTCCAAAAGTTACCAGCCTTGTAAACCCTCAAAAGAACAGCTTTGATTAAAGTGTTCTTCATAACAACAACAAGAATATCTATTCGATGTGGTCCGTTCACTGCGCCAAATGACACGATGGTGCCGATGCGTCTGACGCATGCGGGCATACGTCTCTAGCGATGGTAGAGGTGGTATTGAAGAGCTGAGCGAAACTGCGGTAAACTAACACGGCAGTGTCTGTCCTCCCTGGTATGGTGGGGGCCAGAGAGGTCGAAGATAGGGGGAGGGCGGCACCACTTTTCAGGTAGAAGAGAGACAAAGTTGTGAGTTTATTTAATTGAGAATGTAGCATAGATAATTCAACATAAGGCTCAGTTTGATATATTTGCTCATTCTTTAAGTTTATTTGTCATTATGTTTCATTAAGACTCTAACCCACCCCCACGTTCGTAACGAATCATTATAAACGTCCGGGCTATACATATCACTCTAATGTAGTATAGATAGGGGAGGTGGTATTTAGAGGAGCTATACTAGAACTTGCGTGGAGAGAGTGTAATAAATCATTTAGGAACGAAAATGACAGTACACCACGAGATTAAACCCCAAGCTCCTCGCTACCAAATTAGACCAATGTGCGGCTTGATACCAAACACACTTAAAACACCTACCTAGATCCGAATGAAATGGGCCAGTTTCATTTACAAAACTAGCCCATTCCATTCTTGTCTAGGTAGGTGTTTGGTTTCAAGCCACACTTGAGGCACACTAAGTCTGACTATGAAACTGGACCTGAGTCAAGGAGACTCTTGTTTGACTCCGAGTGGTGTTGTACATTTTATTTACTAGTTATTGAAGTTGATATCGATCCTCTGTCAGATTAGTTTATGTATAAGCTCCAGAGCTGGGTGTGTTGTACTAGGAGAACGGTACCAGGTAAAGTTATATATAAGCAATGTGGTGATTTAGTTGGTTTAGATTGTGAATTTTTAATAAATTAACAATTAAAACAACATCAAGGGTAGTTAGCGTGTAGAATCGCACTAATAATGAACCCCAAAACTAAAACTAGTTACCTTCTCTTGACCCCTCGGAAAAATAAGTATTGTTATCCTATAAAAAAAAAATCGAGATTTTGATAAATATCGACGTTTCCCCGATCCCTCGAAACCGAAAAGGTAGAGGGAAAGTGGAAAATAGGTTTTTTGGAAAAACCACAATCAGTACACCGACCAGGATTCGCTCCCTATCCTCAACATTCTAATCTAACACGGGAGTACGCCTTAGACCAAGTGGCCTCTGAAGCAGGATATACACATTTTATTATAGACCAATTTATCTCAATGAATCGAACATATTTTTAAAAGATGCTACTTTTGATTGTGTAATCGTTTAGGCATACGCCCTTTAGTAATGGATAATTATCTCTTAAATAAATTCCAAACAACACTGGTATGTATGTCATTATATTTTTATACACCACAATTTTCTTCCTTGCAAATGACTGAAAATATTAATATTGGTAAAATACTATTTCTGAAAATCTCTGCTGTAAAATTGAATACATGCTGTTCCATAGAATATGGGCGAATGTTTACTGGTCACAAATAAATATAATAGACGTATTTATGACACACATATCGCAGAGTCTCTCGAGATGAATATAGTATTCACATCCTGGGTTTGGACATAACATTGAACACCAACACATTGATACCAAGAAAGAGAGCTAGCAAAATATCAAACGAGGAAATGAAGTGAATATATGTATATTGAAAACACTGAAATAGAATAAGTCACAGGTCAAAGAGGGTTAATGGAATATGGACGTTTCTTGGAAATATTGTGTTTTTAAAAATAATACATTCAAACTAGCGTAGCATTTTCTTAAATGAAATGTAATATCGTTGTATAAACAAAAACAAATTTTTATATTTTACTTATTTATTTAACCAGCGATGGTGGAGATGGGTCAATTTAGGTGGTTAAGGTGACAAATATTTGTTAAAAGGAACCTGCCTCAATCCCAGACGACGCATGTAATAAATAATATTTAAATTTGGGTTTGTATTAATATTCAGACACTTGAGCTTGAAGTTTGTATAATATTCTTCATTCTAAGTTATGTTATTTTATAAGTAATACGTTAATGTAAATTTTTGTTTAGAAAATGGTATTTAAATATAAAAATAAAATAATGCATTATATTAATGTATGGGCATGCATTATTATCTAATCACTTAGTGCTGTGGTTACCATGTTAGCCAATTTGGGTGGGCTGTAGTAAACATTTTTTTAATACAGTTGTGTTTTAGCTATTATACGATTAAATAAAGGCAATATACATTCCGGCTTAAGAAAATGTAATCATCCGAGCATGATTATGTATTTTATCTTACGAAGAGAAGATGACGGGAGAGATAATGAGAAGAGCATGAAAACGTAAAGAAAATATTGATATATTTTTGAGCATGGAAAAAAAAATATCCAAAAATTGAATAATACTGACAGTTGGATTTTGTATTTGTTACTAATACAATGGTTTATAAGAAATTCACTTAATTTAACATTTAAATGAAAAATATGTTTGTTACATGAGTTCCATTACAACGCCAAGGCATGTATGATACAATTGCTATACTCCATTCACGGTAGGAATTACTCTCTGAAAGGTCGTTTTTCCTACCAACATCCTACTATATAATATATTTCTGGTAGGGAAAAAGGCCTTTCAGAAAACAATTCCTACCATGAACGGACTTTAGTTCTATCCTGTTATGAAGCAAGAAATAAGTTCATTTGAAAAATTGTCAGTATATTTCTTTTTGAGAGTAAAACCTTAAAAGTATTATTGTGAATACAGCATTTTCTCACCAATTCCAAGACTACAAATTGTTTGAATACTGAAAGTGTCCTTTTTCGTCTTTTCTCTGTCATATTATGTTAATAATGCTGCAGTTAACCCTTAACTCTACCTTATTTATCTGAAAGATAATAGCTTTGATTATTTTATTAATTAATATGCAATCCCTTACAATTATAATAATTGTACAAGTGGCAGCAATAAGCCAAGTACCGAGCCGAAGGTGGCTGCGTTTTCTTATAGCTCGTGATCTTAATACAACACATTTGTAGCCGACGATTTCTCCACACATCCATCATAGACTCTGCTTTAAAATATGAGTGTAGAATGACTTTGAATATGATACGATTCCTGGATAGCTCTGTGGTTAGAGCATATAGCTACTGAGCCAAAGGTCCCATGTTCGATTACCGTGCCCAGGTGTCATTTTTAAATTTTCAGAATACCTGAAAAAAAGTATCTACTACTTTTGGATCAGTTCAATAAATATGTAATTTTACATGTTATACCTGTTCGAAAACTATAGGCCCAGACTCAAAGAATCGAATGGGTCAATGGAGAGAGAAAGAGAGAGAGAGAGATATGTAATGACGTATGATCGCCTTTAAGAAGTATTTAATAGTGCAACCATGGAGACAAAGCTTATTTTTAACAGCTTGTTTGGCACACAGCATTGCTTTAGTTCTTACCATTGAATATGAGATTCTATAATTTTAGTTTTGACTCTCGAGTTTTAGTATTTATTGGAGAATTGTCAACTGCAGGGCTTGATTAACCATCAAGCAAGCTAATCATACGCTTAGGGCATCAGGAGAAAGGGGGCACCACAAAATTACACATAGAATTTTTTTGAAGCAAAAAAAATCCACGATCCGCTTAATATTTAGAGCCCAATTGACTTACCAGATACTTAAAGAAATATATGTTTTATTTTAGGCTGTTTTGATAATGAGCTACAAAATATTGTACGATATGATAGGAATTAATAAACAATTTGCTAAAAGCAGCATGTGAGTATGATATGAGCTTCTTAATTATTTCATTGTTCGCTGTGTCTAACCTCCTAGTGCCAGTATTCATATCAATCCCGGTTATACAAAGATATCATCACACAATGATGAAAACCAGGACGACAGCCGCTAAGTTTAATAATCCTGGTTTTACTGTCTAATAATTTTAATAGCAGCACAATTAACATTTTGGCGGGAGTCGAGTTCACGGGGCCTTCTTGCGGCTCGCCATACAAAGGTGAAAATAAACTAGATGCTTTCTTAGGTTGGGCAAGGTGAGGTGAGGTTTTTTATTTTCTTTATTACTAATTTTGATTTTATTTTTTAAAATCAATTGATATAAATTTTCAATTCAGGATTGTGAAAATCTGATAAGTGCTTACCCAGAGGACTTAAACAATAATTTTGCAGTTGAGCTCCATCCGTTTCATTCTTATGTGAGGCATAAATTTAGTGTAACAAAAACTGTAAGAGCCAAATTAACTCATGCAGAACTTTATAGAATAATAATTGTAAAAGACAACGTTGAATGTGCCTTTCCAAACGTTGATATTGGATTCCCCACATATTTAACATTAATGATTACCATTTGTTCAGCTGAATGTTCATTTTCTTGGTTAAAATATATAAAAAATCTCAACAGAACAATTATGCAACAAGAGAGGCTTGATGCTTTATTTCTACTAAGTATAGAAGCGGATGTGTTACGGAAAATTAGTTTTGAGGGTGTGCTCAAAGACTTTGCTACTAGAAATATATAAGAACACTTTTTTAAAATAAATAAAGTGGTGTTTACAAATATAAACATATTAAATATTATGTATAAGTTTTGTTTTGATATATAAAAATTATCTTACGGTTTATATTTGTTGATATTTTGATTATTGGGGGAACCTAAATAGTTTAAGTGCTTAGTGCCTCTAAAGGACTTAATTCGGCCCTAGTCAGACTAATTATTTTCTTTTAACTTTTATTTAAAATACTATATTAATAATTATTATAAATTTTTTATCTATAAGAGGCTATAGCACGGTATTTAGTTATTACTAAATACATTAGAATGACAATGCTATTTTAAATAGGTGATTTGACTCCTTTAAACCTTCTTTTGTGTTGAGCAACCGCACAATAATAGCTTTTTTTGTGTGTGTTACTATTTTATTAATGCAAGGACGGTTTTTAAATTATATATATATATATATATATATACACCTTGTGTATGGACGAGGGAAACCTGAACTAACAATTACTTGATGACTTGTAAAATGATCCGTTGTCGAAACCAATAAGCTTTCAAAGAAATCTTCCAGTTTATTTAGTTGCCATGTAATTTTTTATTTTTTTATTTCAGTAAGTAGGCCAGTAAAGGCATCAAACCGTTCTGATTTGCTAAATTTTTATGTTCCATTTTATTTTCATTGGTGGAATTTGCTTTGATAACTTTTGACGCAGTATTATCTCCTTGGCCATTGGTGGATTTCTGTTTTTGATCCTTTTCTCTCCCCCTTTTCAAAAATTGAGATGACTTGGCTTTTGTTTTCTCAGGTTTTTGCTTTTAAACGCCAAATTGTAAGGTCACTTTATGCTTCTTTCCTTTTTATTTTGATAGTGTTAGGTGTTTTGGCTATAAATTAAAATGTAGGTTATTCAGTATATATTATTCCTATTTATAAACTTGGCCTAGGATATCGCTACTATGCACCCCTTTTATTTGAATGTTATCTTAAGATGCACAGTACCTTACGTAAAGAAACATTTAATATGACGTTGGCCTAACGTTGAGTAATATTTCTAATATGTAGCTGCTCAATTAAACAATCTTTTTGTTTCCTTTTTTTTATTTAACGTACCCTCTTAAAATTAAAATTAATGAAAATTAATTTCGTTATTGCGTCGGTTTGATTCCGAGATGGATACCTTTAGTTTTTTCATTTATGTTTGTAAATTATTATATTCTGCTTGTGTAGTACACATTTTAATCTCTTAGCCTAAATATGTTTTCCTGTAAAGCTTCACTCTTTTCTAATGTTTTGTATTATTTATTTATATTTTAAATTTATTGATATTACTATCGTAGACTTTAAAAGCCTCCATAACCTTTCTTCTTTTACTAAATAACTTATACCTATATTTTGTGAGTTACTACCCACCCCTTACTGATATTGTTTCTCTTGCAGTTTACTTTGTAGGATCGGGTGACCTTGCCTCTTTGTATCTTTATTTTTTATTTGTCTATTTCCGTGCGCTTTATTTTGGTTGTTTGGGTATTTTATTTATGTTTTTAATGCTAATATAATCTTATTATTTCATTAACTTTTGCTTTAAATTTTTATTAAGGAGTTAATTAATAATAATAATAATGTAGTATATATTATAGATAGAGGAATGATTGATATGAGAAAAGGTAGGTGCGGGTTGGTACACTTTGACATAGATCGTTTTTACTGCCCAGCATAATATTTATTCATATATATTGTATATGAATAAATATTATTTTCTACCTCTTCTAGAATAGAACACGGTAATCTCATAGTACACTTACAAAATATCAAGTAGGTTTAATATTGTCTAACAACTTGTCCACTTACTCTTTCGTGTTTTCTTAATTGAATAACCACCCTTTCTATTTTGTTTTGGATTTTGTATATGCAGGTAAATCGAAGTGATGACTATAAAGTTCAGTCTGAAACTTGTATTGTACAAAAATCGATTTGTTGTTGGAAGAACTTCCGGCAGCGCGTGACATCGCGCGGCAAAAATAAGAAGCTAACGGTGACGCCCTGCCCTCTCTTTCCGCAAACCTGTCACTAGATGGAGTTAGTCCCGCGGGATCAAGGGTCAAACTAGTTGCGAGTGTCTATCTTATAGTGAGTTACGTGAGCTAATTTCATGTGTTCATACATTAAATTACGCTTCCATCAATTATCACGTTTGACAAATCATTTGAACATCGATGAATTAATAATACTTGAGTTATTTTGAAAATGTTGACAAAGATTTAAAAAAAAGTATTTTCTAATAAAAACGTCATCTAAAATACTGACCATTGATACAAAACACAAGCACCGTCTTCATCCTACGGGCTCTGCTCTCATTGACATACCTAGACGATCATACACATTACATACCTGACCCTGCACCAAATTTTCTTGCTACGATATACATAAATTATTTATTTTAATTCATATTTTCAAAAAATGTTATTCATTAATTAGCTATTAATTATAATACTATCGTTAAAACTATACTTTTAAGCCTTCAAATGCTGATTATTAAATTGCAGCTTTATTTACTAGCTAGATGCACAAAACCTTAGTACACACACTTCTATATTTTTACTAAGGAAAGACGTAAGTATAAGCATTTATTGGCGCGATGGTCTCTTTTTTAAGATCAGAATAATATTTCTGTGGTAAAAAAATATCCCATTGATTGTAAAACGATAAAAATATATATTATAATGACGATACTTTTAAAATTACTTATTTTTATTGAAGTATTTAGCGTAAATTACACCCAATGGTGGATATTTATTAATTTATTAACCAGGCCGTACAAAAGTAGTCAATATCTTCAACACCAATCGGGATATGACCATTGCCCCATAACTTGTGGTTGGTCACTCAAACCACTCAGCCACGAGTAAGAGATATACCTAATAAACACACATAATTACTGAACCACTATTTAAATTTAGATAACTTTACTCATTGCATATTTAATTTCTTTTAAAGCATTATATGCCAAGTATATTATTTTCTAACAAAACAGTTTAAATATATATTTTACTATATAATTAATACAGTTGACGTTTTAATCTCCCGTCCGCTACAGCGGGCACGAGTATTAAGACGTCAATCTCGTATGTTCTAGTTTAATGGTGATTTGGAGGTTGAGATTCAAATCCCGATCGGGTGTAATGTAGTGGTTTTGTTTTCCTAAATGGTTTCTCACTTTCCCCCAAAAATATATATTTTCCGTAAAATGTTATCATGCTCGCCCCCACTGGGGCTTCCGCCGATCTGGGGACTATAAGATCCAGAGGGCGGCGGGACACCCAACAGAGCAGGGTACCGGGGGCATAAAATACCCGGGTTGGACCATCTAATAGGATAGAGAACTATAAAGTAGGAATTTAGGACAACGAGTTTAAGTGTTACTTTCCATACTATATATAATATTGTAAAATTATACATTTTTATAATTTAGTACCGCGTCTTAATACCCGTTCTGATTATACGCTTAGGTACTAATTACGCTAATGGACTGAGAATTGGGAACGTTGAATTTAGAGGAAGTGAACCCACATTTGCATGGAGGGAGAGGGTAAAGCCATTTAGGAAAAAAAACAAATTCATCCGATAGAGACTCGAACCTTGACCTCTCTGTCTTCGACAGCTTAGCTCAACTCGACCAACGTATTATCTAACTACGCCATCGAGGCAGGTCGACTTATAAATGAAAGTAGACAAAACATTGTAAGTAGAAATAGGTCCTGAGCTACATACTAGGTATCAGGACAGGTACGCAAGGATAAATATATAAATAAATATTTATACTTTGTTCTCATCCCTGCACCCTATTGTGAGTATGTGGATATATTGGTGGGTTTGTAAGACGCAGTGCAAAGAAACTTTAGCCTTTAAAACCAAGTTTTTATCAAAATTATCTCGCATAAGTAGATGAGAGTTTTTATTGCACCCTCTTAATCCATACATTTTGGAGATATGACTTAGACTGAAGAGGATACCTAATCATCCTATGGCAGCATGTGCCCACCTTAAGTGGAGATTAAGTGCACAATTTATTAATCACTAGCATAAATGAAATCCTTCTGTTCCAATCGCATATAACATACAGTTTAAACTCTTTCCTCCGGCATTATGTGGTCCGGCACGTTTTGAATTTGCCACCATTATTGTGAGAGTCTGAGACCAGGACGGTGCTATTAGCAGTACAAAGGCACCAAAGTAGTTTACATCTGTAGCCAAGTGTTTTGGCTATTCATTCTTGTTTTGTCTTGTATTATGGCTATATTTTAGCCCTTAATTTTGACTTCCAAGAGACCAAGAGTTGGGAAGGGTGGTGTATTATTTCCGGGTTTAAACTTTATTTTGCCTTGTATGAGATAATTAGGTATATAGAATGATATGGCAAGTTTTATACCTATACATAAGAGGTAGACCTATAGTAACCCCATGGCTTCTTTGGTGCTGACTGACAGCTCACAGCTGACTTTTGACAGTCAAAATTTTTGTATATATCTAAATTTTTACTGTCAGAAGTGACAGCTGCTAAACACATGTTTTTGCAGATCATATGGTTCGGCGTAGAGATACATAATTTGGTCTGGTAACTTTTCAAAGTTGTCAGTCAGCACCAAAGAAGCCATGCGTCTACTGTATATACAGTAGAGGGTTCTTAGGCGTCAGCATATTTGTGCCGGTACTTGTCAAGTTTCAAGGGTACTGGACTAAAGAGTTTAAAATAATATATTATAAATTTGTACACTCTGTAGATATCGCTTAGTATATTTTTAAGGGGTAGGGAATAAAGTTGATTTAGAAAGTTTAGCTGTAAAATTAACCTCTGCTTATATGTGTATCGGTTAAAAAAAAAGTTTGTTCATTGGGGCTTGTCGATCCGTTTAGCTGGATCACCTAACATATAAAAGAATAGCCTATTATTGTTATTATTATTATTATTATTAGCACCGCGTCTTACTACCCGTTCGGGTTATACGCAAATAGCCTATTGTTTTCATGTTAAGTATATAATATAATTGAATCTACAATAATCTTCCTAAAATATGATCATGTATAGTTGCATTCATATTCTTTATCTAGAGATCCAAATAAACAACTTGAATTTTTTCGGAAATATGTATAGCATTTAATTTTTTTTAAACCTTTCTCCTAAATATGGAGTGGGATAAGAAGTAATTATGCAAGGTGAAACTTCTATAAAAATAGCAAGATTTAGTCATTTAATTTTTTATTTCATTGACATGTGAGCTATGTAGTACAGTAAAAATTATGCACAATTGCTTCATATTTGAAAACACAAAGGCCACTTAACTATAGTAAGCCAAACAAACATTTTATAAGAGATCGAATTGGTATGTTAAATCTGTCAATGTGAGATATATATATATATATATATATATAAACCCAATAACAACCACGAGAATCAAATTTATAAAATGCGAATCCACACATGTGTAACACGCATCGGTGGGCACGTGGTATGGGTGTCAATATCATCTGTTTTGGTTTAACGGGGATGGGGAGGTTAGTGTTCAGATCCTGGTTAGGTGAGCTTAGGATAATTTCCTCTTAATGAAATGCAGGTGAATTCCCTATACAATTCTACCTTCCTCCCACCTACCTCAATAGTTTAGTAAAATGAAGATATCCCGGACGAGAAGTGAGACACGGCGAAATAAAAAGTGTATTTGAATAAAATTAAAGATATGGGTGTTTCCCCTATTGTGGATTTAATGCACGCTTATATACTATTCAGTAAGCGCCAGCCACCACTGACCCTTGTAAAACTATAAATAAAACTATCGACTAGCTAACACTGCAATATAAGAAAGCTTTTCAAAATGTTTCAGATGATAAAGTTTGATAAACTAAACTGACCCAAATTGTTCTGTCTTATTTGTGTGTCACTCGTGATTTCAGGGGGATTTCTCCGTGGAGATTGAGAGAGTGGGAGGGGGGAGGGAATGTCATGAGCCAGTGAATCTCTTGAGCCCCTTGAGGGAACGCTGTCTTGGAAATGATAGACTGCCCTTGAGGGGAATTTTTGAGAGAAAGAGAGAGGACCGGGATTAAAGTCAGTCCTCTTGCTGTGTGGGGGAGGCTTACAACCAAGACAACGCCAATGCATAAAAGAAATACTCGACAAGCAACCAACATTGATACAAATTGGGGGGGCTTACATTGGCCTAGAGATGTTCTAGAGAGGAGTGAAGGGGGGATGGATAATGTCTCTTACCTCTCAGAAATAGAGTCTGGTCTAGTAAAACATAGATACTTTGACACTATTAAAGTGTATTACTCAGAAGTAAACAGTTTGTTAACACTATCACACCATCAATAACATATTCAAGATATATTAAAATATAGAACCCAAAGAATTACTTTTTATTGAATGGTTGAGAATAACACATATTGAAATTATGATGAAAGGGATACAGTCCGTTGAATCCGAACGTACACCTGGTCCAATTCACCTCAAGTAACAATGCGTGAGTGTGGTTATTTCTAAATTGTTTATTTTGATACAACACCTGTGGAATGCATATTTCTCATGCATGATTACATAACGATAGTTTAAAACGCATATGCACCAAAAACTGGAACTTAACTTGTCGCAATACCACAGCATTTTTCCAAAACAGTAGGGTTCGCTCCTTGATACAGATTAAGTTCCCGGGCTCACCACTCCCTGGCTTTTGTACTCGCCAAACTGGCGTAAAGCGGGAGAACATCCAGTGGTGAGAAGGGAGACCGGCTTTCTCCATTTATTTATTAATTTAATTACAAGCCCATCATACAAAAATTATTTATTGTTACACATATTATAAGTAAAGACGTCTCTTCTTTATATGCATCCGGGTCCGTCCTCTTTTTATTCCTTGTGACCTCCACCTCATTCCCTCAGGGTGATTGGTACCCAGTTAGTGGTTTGTCTTGATACATGATCTATAGAGGTTGGATGCGTTGTGGGTCTATATATACAGGATAATCGGTGATGTCTCCTGTTTGTTTTTTTTGCTTGCGGTCGGCCATCCTCTGGTCAGCACGATTTAAAATAAAGTAAGTTGATTCTATGGAGGAGCACATGATAAGCAACTTCCAGCAGTTCACGACATAAGGATGCCATCTTCAGGAGATGTGGGGGCTTATGTCTACCCCAGTCGGGAGACATCTAGGGAGCTTTTCCTTATAGACCGAGGCACATCCGTATCCAGGTGCTGGACTGTGCGGCTTCCTAGTGAAACCCATGCTTCTGGCGTATAAATGTTTAGGATCATGTTTGTAAACGATAGATATGGTTGATTCACCGAAGCTGGTAGTCCAGAAGCTGGCGGACCTGCGTTGACCAAATTAACTGTAGGAACCTGTAGTGCGGTGTGCCGCTAATGTTTGTACTTGATTCCATGTCGCCTCCATTGAATACTGCATTGTGTTCAGCAGGGGCATTAGTTGAGGTTCTCTTGTGGGTCATTCTCACCTGGATTCTCTTCTTCTTACTGTCTGTCTCGGGATTTCGGCATATCGATGATGTAAGACAAACACAAGTCCAGGTAGGAGATGGGTTAAAAGTGGTTGGGTGTATTGTTTGCGGAGTCTTTAGACGAAGAAGGTAGCTTATGGTAGCAGAATATCTTCACTTTTGGGTGTGTCTGTTGCTGTGCCTTCAGCCCTGATCTAGGTATGAACACGTCCTCTCCGGATAATAATTATCCTGTATGCTTTGGCAGCATTTGTGGGGACGTTTTCGCTGAATCCAATAAGGGGAAACACGAGCAGCTTTTCAACTTATTGGACGATCCCAAGATGGCTGATCCCCTTGCCGACAATTCTTGTTGCAATTCTTCTATTCTATCTTTGATGTGTGTGTCACAGTCTACTGTCATCATAAAAACTGTTGTTGTTGGGTTCCCTCCCCGCGAACAATCAGTTCCCGATCCCCCCCCCCCCCC
>CABEEJ010000053.1:141408-306664 GCA_901482245.1 Timema douglasi
CCCCCCCTCTGCCCACACTTATATACTCGCCAGGCTGGTGGAAAGATGTAATGGAAGACCCGGGAGTACAGCCAGTGGTGAGAGGGGAGACAATTTTTGCCATTCTCTTAATAATATAGATATTACCTGAAATATATAATGTAAACTATAAATTTGGCAGGTCAACGGCACTGAATACAGATGAGGTTTTGGCCTCATGCCGTAGGGCCTGAAGGCTCTCTCAATTCAAAGACACGAACACTGAATTCAGCGCTCACTTTATCCAGGACGTGTCCATCAGGATGTTGCGCAGTCGGGCAAACACAAACAAATGCAGGTAGAACAGATTCAAGTCCTGATACACTAGACCTTTCCCCTTGACTAGGGAATGTAAGACAGCTGCATTGTCTGTTCCAGGCCGGAGAGATATCAGTTCAAGTCCCTGGATATTTCAGTGTAGGGTGGTTTAGGCATCAAACATCTATAATTTTGATCTCCATCTATTCGCAGAATCGTTGAACAAATCTAGTGTTCATGTCCGTGGATATTCCCACGAACGACTATGATGTCGCGTCGAAAAAGATGGTGGTTGGAGGCTAGCTTGGGATCCATTTGTCAATGCACAACTGCTACCAGTCCATGAGGGTCTGTGATAGTTTAGGTCATCCCTGATAGACACACCCGTTCACGAAGCTTGGCTATTATAAGTTAGGGCCAAACCAGGCAAAGTCTCCACCAATCCTTCGACCCTTTTGTCATCTGTTTGCAGAAGATGTAACAGCAACAAATGAAGTCTTTTTCGAGTGACCGGGGTGACTATAAGTGATTGTGTTGGTGAATAGATGTGAAGAGCCAAGTATACCAAGGTTGAAGTCAGTTCTGTGGAGGATTTCACCTGGTTGATCAAAACTCCTAGTGATCTCAACAATTCAGATATCTCCAGGAGTTCTTGCCTACCATTGGAGAAAAGTAGTAGGTCATCTAGATACACCACACAGTCAATCATAAGGCAGACCTTCTTGATGGCTGCAGTGGATTCTCCCATAGTTCCTTGTAGAATTGCTGGTGAGAGCACATGGTCTATCGGGAGTCAGGTGACCGCGAATCTTCATCCTCAGTAGTATACTCTCAGGAATCGCCTAGACTCAATAAAGAACGGGATTAGTAGAACCTGGACTTAAGGTCCACTTTGAACAATTGGGACTCAAGATGGATGGTTCTGAGAGCACGGCCAGCCGTCTTCAAGAAGAAGGCGGGAGTGATGATGTTGTTAATCCATTCTAATAAATTTTGTATTATGCAAATTCTTTCTTTAATTAATCTTGAGAATAGTGAACAGAGGGAAGACATCGACGATGTTTGATTGTTTGATCAGAAGTCCTGACCTCAACCAAGTTACAGGTAAAAACCATAGTATGATTTTTCACTACTGAAGATTTAAAACAAGAAAAAAATTAATCATAGAATATGATTGACTTATAGTGGGTTGAATAATATGATCGTGGATTTAGTTGAGTATCCAAGGAACATTTAGTCAGCAAGGCCCAATATCTAATAGCTCTTTGGTGCTAAAATACATTTATAAAAACGCTATAGCAAGTTTAACGCTATTTTTTAACACAAAATTTCACGTGTTAAGTTTTCCAAAAGGAATTCTCATTTTTTCAGATACTATAGAGAGTTCTATAGAAGAATTAATAAATATTTTATCAAATATAATAGTGTAAAATCATGCGATTGTGGTTTCGAACAAACTGAATTGGCCTTTCTGGGTAAATTTATTCAATATTTACGCAATCCTATATTTAAAACCGGAAAAATGTAGGAGCTAAGACGTGTATTAAAATAAGCGCAGCGTGATTACATCTTCAGTCCAATTTTCTTTTATGCAATGTAATGTTCCCATTCAGCCAATGTTCCAGTATTTATTTAGTTTTCTTATGAAGTTTCCTGTATTTTTCCTAATTTTTTTCGGACACAAACACTTCCATGTGTTTTCCCGTTTTCCAGGTGCATTACAGCCCCGTATACTTCTTGAAACATGTAAATGCCAAGTGCTATTTCTAGTAAATAGCAACTTCTAAGATTATTATACTTTGAGCCGGACCGGAATTCCATCAATACTTAGTAAGCCTCACACCCCAATATGTTCGTTTCTGTGAAGAGTATACTCTTTGGAACAAACATCCAATCAAATTCTGATATAAACACCGTTTTCCCTTAATTGTAGAGATATAACCTTCACGGATTACACTATCCGCACAGATTAAATAATGCTAGGTAAGCTTGCTACTTTACAGGGTAGATGAAGGGCACAATATGTTGTGAAATAATGGATTTTCACACCAAAGAAGCATAGTATATATTTAAGGTCCAGGTCAGGTTGTTTGTAGTTTTCTGCTAAGACTATGTTGATCAGATAGATTTATTTTTATTTTATTTATTTTAAGTATGTAACGTGCTCTCTTTGAATCGACTGATTATATCAGCACACGATAATTTCTAAGAGTGAGAGCGGGAGGTAATTCAAATTTGACCGGAATAGGTATTTATTTGTGCATAGCTTCCAAGGTTATTTTACATCTTACAATCGACATGGGACCAACGGCTTTTCTTCTCTAAAGGAAAACGTGCTACGGATTTCTGCCTCCGAAGAAACAGCTATAGACCTGGCCGGGCTAGAACCCACGAGAATCAGGTCCTGAGCCGAACACTTTACCCCAAGACCACCGTGGTCTACGATATAATAGCTGACTAGGTGTACAGGTATATTTTTTATCAAAGATAGCATATAGTGTTCCATGGAATTATTATTGTTGATGAATCAGAACTTCAAGTAGTCAATCTAAGAAGAATACAAAAGTTCGACCCCGTGGCTGAGTGTTCAGAAAGAGGGTTCACGCCAGGCGCTATAATATATTATAATATAGTAAATATATTAATATTAGATCTAAATCAAAAACTAGGGACAGATTAGAGTACTAAGTTTGCGTATCTTGTGCCGATTAATTCATTGTAAATATATTTATGTATGAGTTAATTAGTGTGCACTTTCTAAACAGCCACATTACCTATTATCCAAGCTGTTAATTCTTTGCTATGACAATGAAAACACACTTTCAAGGACCGTTGACTCAGTAGACAAACGCGCTTATAACTGTGCTAATATGTCTAGCTCACATTTATAAAGAATCTGTAGAGTACCTAAATAAAATAAGATTAATAAAAATAAAGCAAGTAGCCTTTAAATGTGGCATCTATCTTCAGGCACTATTGAGCTCGTCAAGCACGAATAGGAACGGTTGATACTCAAATAAAGACTCCTCCAGTAAGTTAAGGTTTTAATATGACTCACGGGAGTTTTGGAAAGAATTACGATTCCTCAATTGGGAACTCATCGTTGTAGAGAGAGGGGTTATGGTGGGAGACTGTGGGTAGAATGTAGGACGGAGGGGGCGAAGAAACATTTGCAAACACACACAGGAAAGAATTCAGACTTGAATTCCAAATGAGAAACGTTATGGGTTTGTTCGATTATTTTGGAAGTGCTATAGGGCTTACATGTGACGTAGTAAAGCTTAGTGGGGAAAAGAGCGGCGCAGAGAAAAGATACAGTGAGACTCTAAAAGTTTGAGAACGTGGATTACGTTCGAGCTTCTGGTCCAGTAGGAACAAGGCTCATGATTTATGAGTTTTACATGAGAGGAAACGTGAATCACATATTTGTGCTACGATAGGTATAGTATGCTTTAAGATATATTTGGTTTAATTTATTTACTGTTTAAAAGTTAGATATAAAACATAATACTTCATATTTGTATTTCATTAGTTTTCTTTTGTTTTATAATAATATTCATGTATTTATATGTGTGTGCTTAGTACAATGATAGATCAATTAAAAACATATTAGATTTATGTTTATATTATTCTCACCTGTGTGCAGATATTCCAAAGGGTAAGTCTTGTATAATCTAGTTTGCCGGTGATGAGTTGGAGCTCGAATCCTAGTAGGTATAGTGCGGTATTTTTTATAAAAGATTTCCCACTATTCTTATGCGCAAATGCGGTTACTCAACTATAATTAGGGCTCATTGGGTCAAGGCCCACATATATAGGCGGTTGTAAATGTATTGTACTTTACCAGCTTTCGAATCACATGAGGCTAAATTTTTAATCAGAACCAAAATGAAAGTGTTTAAAGTAGGAAATCGTCATCGTTTGGAGCACAACACTTTAATGCTTTTTACAACAGCTAAGTTCTCTTAAATTATTCAGAAGAATAAATGTGTTATATGAATGGTAAAATTATGCATATAATGCAGTATTTTCACTTATATTCTTATTCATAAAAGTTTACTTTATTTGTTTGAGTAGATAATAATTGAAATTGCATTTATTTTATATTTCAATGATGGTCTTGAAACACATAACATGGCAAATCACTCACACTTATATTACATAATATTATATGAAACATCATTATGTGGCTCTACAAGTGAGCTAAACCGACCAAGTGGTTGCTGCCGCTAGCGATGGTAGCGCCAACCTTTGCGGGTAAGGAGTGTCATGTGGTCAGCCCTCGTCAATCTCAGTTTTCTAAGCTGGAGCTGCTACTTATTTATTCAAATAGCTCCTCATTTGTTTTCACAAGGCTGAATTTAAGCTCGTTCCAGGCCCACTGAATCAGAGATATATTTTTGAAGAACCTGGGAACGATCCCGGGCCCTCTGGATCAGTAGATGGTAACTATAACCCTTAGACCACGGAGGCGGTTATAATATACAATATATATTTAATTCATGTATTAAAGATATATATTATATAAGACAGAGTTAACCGTTAATAAACACTGTTGTTAAAACGTATGAACTTAAAATAAAAAGATGAACGTTCACAAAACATTGCTCAATTCTCTTCGTTCGTCGAGTTCTTGAGATCAGTTCGCTCCGTCATTCCGCGAATTGCCCGAGTGGGCTGTTCAGGCTAGGGTCTTGGGAGTGTATATGAGGGGGAAGGGGCTGTCCGATGATTACTGGACCAGACGTCATATGCCGGCATGAACTTGGAGGGGTTTAAGGTGGGAGGGGGCTGCTATCTTAAACCCTTTATACGATACATAGCGTTCGGACAAAGGCCCGTCAGATGGCCGACCCGAGAGAGCAAAGATTCGCCCCTACCTGTCCTCAGAAATAGGTCAATCTCAGCCAGATGGGTTTGATAAGGAGTCATCTTGCTCAGTAGGGTCGAGGGGGAAGATACGTTGATAAGGTTGAAGGTTAATTTAGCATATCCAGTCAATGGCGTTTTTTTTTCAAGCTCTCAACACACATGTTTTAGGTGTGTATTCTGATTGCACGCAGCATATTATTTCAGGACCTTAGCTTAGTAGCTCATTTCAAGGCCAATTTATTGAGATATTTGATACAGATTACTTTTGAACCAGAAAACCTATTTGAATGCGATTTTATGCATTATGCACTTGACAACCATGAATTTGGAATCAATTTAATCGTGTTTTCACATTCAAGTAATTGTTTTTAAATTTTGCTTTAGTTTTTAAAATGAGATAAAACTGTTTTACTTGTTTAAATGCCTGAATTCCACTGTTTAACATACAAAAATGATACAAGAAATCACTCCACGATGAGAAGCCTACTTCGAGTTGTGTTACCTACTTAGGTTTAGTATTATCCGTGGGGTGAGAGAATTTTTTTCCCACCAGGTCTTAAAACTCTTTCGGGACATTCCAATATTTACATATTGGATTAGGGATAGGGAAGGTAGAATTGAAAATATAGCCTCATTAATGTAAATGGGGGAGAAACCATTTATCAAAAACCCTTTCAATACACCTCAGAGGGATTCGAAGCCAAATCTCCCCGTCACCAGAAATCTAGTCAAATGGAAGATTAACGCATTAGATCATGCACACCCCGGTGTAGGATATGAAAAGGATCTCAATTCAACATATTATGAATAATATTTAAATATTGATGTTCACTAATTGAATAATAGAACACACCTATTTACAAATAATAAGTATCCCAAACGCTACGGTGGCAACTTGGTCTAAGGTAAAGTGTATTGAAGGAGAGGGGAGGGGGGAGTAGGCGTTGTTACTAAAGGGCTTCCAGCTCTCTCTTCACGCAAATGCGTTTAGAGTTTTATAAATTCAACCTTCCTCACTCCTAACTAATTAAAGTAATTGTTACGTAAGCGTATAAACCAGATGTGTAGTAAAACGCAGTGCTAAAAAATCATCTTCGTTTGCACTATCCAGAATAAAACCAAGGTCGTTTTGACTTATTGACTTATAATCTCAAAATTTCAAAATGGAAATGTGGGAACCGAAATGGGTAGGAGGAAGGGGCAGTAGCTTTAACTATTTCCAAAATTATTATAAAATCTTCCTTCCAGTGCAGAAGAAAATTTAAATTTGGTAAATTGGTAAAAGGATACCCCAGATAACATAAATGCTGAAAAGTTTGGGAATAAAAAAATAGAGGTCCAGGAAATGGATGAAAAATAGGGAACCCTCAAAACCACTAAACTAAAAAAAAGTAACAAATTTATATGGTATATAGTTTTGATTTTGTAGAGGCAGATGTAAAAACCTAAAAATAAAATATACAGAAAATAAAGATCCATAAAGCTACTATTAAATAGTTAAATACTGAGGGATAAACTATCACCTTTATAGGAGCAACATAATAATGAAAATAAACAACTTCTGGTGGCATAGGTAGGTGAACCATGATCCTTTATGGGAAACCATGATGCTCATTTATTCCATAATACATGTATCTATATTAGTATATTATTTCCTTATTATTTAATTATTTTATAGGCTTCTTAAATGAATAATGAGGTTGTTTTATTATTGTTTTACAAATAAACATAAGTTCCCTGTTTAAGAATGGCTTAAATACTAGTAGGCTACTGATATGCAAATCGTACAGTCAATATTGCGAAGTCAGCATTTTAAAAATATATTCTAGAATCAAATTAATGAAAAAACAGCCTTGATATATTCAGGGCATAAAATATTATACCATTAATGAAGTCTTAATCCCTTAATCAAATTCATTTATGTTGAAAGAAATACATTAATATGCTACTGCTAAGAAACGTGCCGAAATTATTTGTTTGCCAATGGAAGATTATTATGTTTATTTAATCATAGGAAGAATGATATTACCATTTTAATACATGTTATGGACCTAGTGAAATTAAGTGGAAAAGATTTAATAGTTTTCTTCAGATTGGTGACTAATCAAATAAAAACCTATTTTAAATTATTATTATTATTATTATTATTAGTACCGCGTCTTACTACCCGTTCGGGTTATACGCACTTATGCTAATGTGTAATGATAGGGTGATTGTGAGATGAAATGGAGGACCTACAAGTTTAACGTGGAATCCGAACCACGGTGGAGGCCTGGCATCACTCACATTCACAAGATGTCTTGTCAGAGGTGAAGGAAGGGTTTGGTATTCATATAAATCTTTACCGGGACCGAGGATTGAACCCCGGCCGCCAGCATAGAAGTTTGACACCTTACCCCTAGACCGCCAGGTCACCCCTATTTTAAAAATTATTATTTAGTTTAGGCCTACTTAATTAAATATGGGGTTAGTGATATTTAAACATTAACTTGACAATATTTGGTCTAAGCTTAAATTTTATAAAATAGAATAGTTACATCAACTTGTGCGATATTACGCCAATAGGACCTACAAGAACTTGACAATCTGATAAACTATAGAGAAATTAACATAAGATGTATTAATATGAATGTAGTTTTGAAAATGTACGAGTAATTAAATTAATGTTCAATAAATTACACCTACTGTATCGGTGGCCACATGGTCTAAAGCGTTACTCTCGCAGTAGAGTAAACTACCAATGACGGGAATATCAAAGCTCGAATCTCAGTCGGGTGTACTGAGGGTGGTTTAAAAAAAAAAAAGTTTTCCACTCTCCCTTCAAACAAATGTGGGTACATTTCCTTTAAATATAGCCTTTCTAATACCTGAACATATTGGCGTAATTAGTACATAAAGTCCATTCACCGTAGGAATTGTTTTCTTAAAGGTCTTTTTCTCTACCAGAAATCTATTATATAGTAGGATATTGATAGGAAAAAAGACCTTTCAGAGAGTAATTCCTACCATGAATGGATGAAGCATATAATCCGAAAGAGTAGTAAGATGCGTTGCTAAAAAAATATTCCATTCTTCCAAACGACTTTTGTTGGTTAAGAAGATTTTGTCTTTATAAAAATATAAGAATTAAATATTAGCAATGGTTGTATAAGACAATTATTAATACAAACCATTTGAAAACGTCACTGTAGTCTGTGGGGTTCCACCATATTAATAAACGTTTCATACTGCATACTGGAAAGCTAATTTATTGACAAACTTTTGATCAAATGTAAGAGAGGGCGGAACCGTATAAATATGCGGATAGCTAGACGGGTATTAAGACGTGGTGCATAAAATTATAAATATTTTTCATTGTTTATAAAACCATCAAGACTTTTTAGAATCTAATGAAAATGAAAGAGACAAAAGCTCAGCCCATCTCAAACAATCAATCCGATCGTAGCGGCGGTTGTTTTAACCGACCGGTCGGGGCTCGCATAATCCCCCCGTGTACACTACTAGTGCCATCAAGAGTCGAGAGAGGTGAGCGGGATTTGTTGTGACTGGCTGAGGTCACGCGATGAATAATTCAAAAACACGTTCTATCTCTCCCGTGGGGGATTCCCCCGTAGATACGCAATGCAGACCTACAACCGGTTTCTAGAAAGTGCAATATTTTTTAAAAATGTTTTTTAAGTCGATAAAATCAAACACAAGGCTTATGTTATAAAGGCTTAAGCTTTGAGGTAAGGACAAGAATAGGAGCAAGAATAAATGCACCTACATTAGCGTGGAGAGGATATTTGAAAAGTATAGTGGAAAAATCACTTGTGGAGAATCAGCTAGAGTGCACCAACTGAATGAGATCCGAACCTTGACCTCTCCATCACTAACTATCCAATACTTATATTTCGAGTCAAAGACACCTTATATGGCGTGACAAATGGTACTGCTACGCTTATTATTACGAAAAGGCTGTTATTAAGATTCATGTGGGTTTGAGGTGTTATTTTAAATTGGATTATTTAATGTTAACATTCAAATCATTAACCACACTGATTATATCAACATACGACTTACAAACTATAAATAGTCCACCCTGATTTTCATAGGAAGCTTACTTTCGACTATCGACATTGATTGAAAGTCACTAACATTCGGCATCCTAGAAATATATCTTTTTTGATTTAATAGCTATGAAATTAATCTAAAAGTTATAAAAAGCTTCCACTAATATTTATTTATGAATTACATTTTAATTTATCTTAAAAATATTAATTAAACGCACTAAGAATATAAACAAATTGGTAATCCCCCCCTTTAATCGTGGCAACAAGCGCTCTCAATTTTAAAATAATGGGCTTCCTATGAAAATCAGACTTTAGTAGTATAGAATATTGGTTTACACGTTCATAGTGATTAATTGACGGCCGGGGATTGGATATTGTGTCTGTCCTAGTCTTAAGTTAAATTATAAGCCATATGACGCTACGACAGGCATAGAAAGACAGTAGTGGGGAATATATGCCTTGAATAAAAAACCGACATAGCCCACAGGCTGGAAACAGCAGTGGATATAAAGTAAAGGTTCAGACCGAATCAGGCTCCTTTAGACGTATGATTTACCTCTTGTCTAAGAATTATAAGGTTCATTAATGAGATAGGACCTAAATGTAACGCTGTTAAATTGGGTGTATCTATATGACCTAGCTGGTAGATTAACAGGCTGGGTTTTTGTCACTGTGTATGTCCAAGAATCAATCTATTAAAACTCGTTGTATACTCATATTTTGATTCTTTATCTGACCATATTTGATAAAGCACTAGTGTCCCAGTACCTAAGTGGCTACCGGAAATATAATATAGACTATCTAATATGAGTGAACAAAATGAATAGGGTGAAATTAAAGTAAATACAACCAGATTCGGTGGCCGCGTGGTCTAAGTTGAAACTCTCGTAATATACTGGCCTTCCGATGACGGGGTGGTCGGGGTTAGAATCCTGGTCAAATTTACTTAGGGGCTCCTATATGGAGTTCCACTATTCATCACATCATCGTAAATAATATATTTGTGTAGAGCCCGAATGGGTAGTAAGACGTTGTGCTGAATAAAAAAGAGTAGAAACACCAACAACAACGCGCAGAGAGAATGTGGAATCACATTGTAGTAAAAAACCTTCCCAGTGTTCTCAGTATTCCCGTGTTTGTCAAGCAAGCTAACACTGAACTAGCTTCACCGGTTATATGGGTTCATCTTATGTTGTATATTTGAAAGGGGATAGTGTGAAATTACTTTTTAGAGTCAACCTAAGGACTTTCCTTACTATATAACATTGGAATGTCTTTTAAAACGTTATCTGATATGTTTCTGGATTTAAAAAAATAGCTAAGGACGACAAAGAAAGATGCACATAACGTGTCGGCTGGCCAGACTTCGATCCTCCACCGTCAGTAATTACGTTTATTTTTTGTTACAGAATGGATCTTTATTCAAGTCAATGCTAATATATCTAATTAAGATTCCTCCTAGATATCGTCTTGTTTACTCTAAGTAAAATAGCTCAAATCACTGAAACTAGTGTGTACTAGAAACTAGCACTAACATTCAAATCTTTTAAATTATTATATCTTAAAGTGTTACAAATTTATTTTTATTATTCCTATATTCAATCAAAATTTCAACTATTTAATGTATCCTATGGAGTATAGAAGTAAGGAAGAAATTGTATTATATATTCGTTGATATGTATAAAGCGTACGATCGGGTGTGTGGGAGTTTGCTATGGAATGTTTTGAGAAAGTATGGTGTGGATGGATAGTTAGTAAATGCAATTATGGAGGTGTATTATGGAAGTAAAGCGTGCGTTAGGGTGGATGAAGCTTTGAACGAATGGTTTGACATTGAACAAGGTGTTAGGCAAGGTTTCATTATGTCTCCATGGTTGTTTAATGTTTTCATGGATAAGTGTATGAGGGATGCTTGTGAGGACGTGATTGGCTAACAAATGGACAATGTGAATGTGAGAGTTCTGTTAGATGCTGATGATGCCGTATTAATGGCTGAGAAGAAAAGGAACTTGCAGAATGCATTACATCTTTTGAATGTGGTGACAGGCAAGAATGGATTAGGAAATGATTGTAGATCTAGTATAAATGGAAAACTTTTAAAACACGTGAATGAATTTGTATATCTGAGTAAAATGGAAGGATAGATGGTGAAATCGACAGAATGGCGAATGCATCTCGGAGAGTATTTGGATATATGTAGACTATTGAAAAGGATGAAGTATCGAAAGAAGCAAAGATGGCCGTATATAAAAGTATGTTAACTCCAACATTGTCTTATGGATGTGAAGCGTGGTTTTGTCAGGAGAAACACAAGAGCAAAGTGAATGAGGTTGAAATGAGATATATAAGAAATGTTTGTGGAAAACTCATATGCTACTGAAGGATTGCGGTTTGAAAGGGAATCCAACAGATCAATGTGGGAGAAGCGTCTTACGTTGGTTTAGGCATGTTGAGAGGATGGGTGTGGATCGAGTGACAAAGCAAATATATTATGGTGGAGTGTGTAGATAAAAAGGAAGGGTTAGGCCGTGCAAGACGTGGCTAAATGCGTAGACGAATGTGTGAAAAAGAGAAAAATTAAGAGTTTTAGGAATAAAAGAGCATGCATTACTTGGTGTATGGATGTTGTTGAAGTGAGAGGTGTATGCAAGGATAGGGAAGTGTGAAGAAATTTACTAATAATAGATTAAGTACGTAGTAATTTTTTTAGCTATATGCACAGTTTCTTACTTACCCCCTAAGGGAACGGCGTGATTAGGCTATGTATGTATGTATGTATGTGTGTATGTATGTATGTATGTATATATGTATATGTATGTATGCATATATGTATTTATGTATATATATGACTGTATGTACGTATGTATGTATATATGTATGTGTTTATGTGTATTTATGTATGTATATATATGTATGTGTGTATTTATGTACTTATTGTATATGTTTGTGTGTATGTATGTGTGTATGTGTACTGTATATGTATTTATTTACGTATGTGTGTATGTATGTATACAATATATGTATGTGTATATGTATTTATGTGTGAATGTATGTAAGTATGTTTATATTACTATTACAATATTAACATAAAATTGTGAACCAGCCATAAGATTGGTTTGTATTAAAATATAAAGTTACTATGAGTAATAACACGTGCAGAAATCCTACTTCTGGGAATTACAAAATAAATGTTAATTTTGTTATCATTTATAGAATATAAAGTTTGGAAAGTAATTTGAGAATGAAGGGCAAAAAAGTTTTAGTGAAATTTGTAAGATCGAGATATCGTGTGATAAAAGCTTAGATGTATTTATTGCTCGAAATAATATTTATAACGGGACATAATTCTAGCTGAAACTCAGTAAGAATGTGCTCTTAGAGCATATACTAATTAATTATTTTTTTGCCACCAATATCAAGGAAATATATCTATAGTTTTTATATTTTTGCTTTGAGATGTACACGATTTGCAAAAAATGATGGTTGAAGATCATATGATGTTTTGTCATGTCATGTCATGACATTTTAAATGGTTAAATTCAATAACAAGGAGTGTTAAAATATATTCAATATTTGTTTTGTCTTCATTGTGCTTTAGCTAAGTATAGTTCATAGTAGGCCTACAACAAATTAGTAAACACTATTATTTAAAATCAATATTAATTTAGGCTCCACTTACCTAGAAAAGTAACCTTGATCAACTACACTATGAGCCTATTTTATAAGCTGCATTATTGTGGAACCAGTGAAGGTAAGCTCGCTGCCTTCGAGAGTAAAAGGAGTGTTAGTCCATTCGCCACTGGAATAGTGGTGACAGGTAACAAAGTTACCAGATATGCTCACATGTATCCATTTGCCAAACCATATGATCTGCAAGGACATGTTGAGTGGTCACATTTGACAGTCAAAACTTTCACAACAAATAATTTGTTTTTAACTGTGTCTTTCTTTTAACAGTTTTTTACATTATTTGAACACAAACTTCTTAAAATAACCGTTTGAATGTTTCTTTTTTGTGGAAGCGGCGTATGTGGTTCATTTAAAAATGATTTAAAATCGAGAGCTTCTATAAGTCCGAGTTCTCTTCACAATTTAAGATGATGAATGTGAAGAAATGAAGTCCGTTGATGACGTCATAAAAACCATCTTCCCTTATGTCTATGCGCATCTATTTTTAAAATTCAGACGTTTTATTTTGAAACTAATATTTTTCATGGCTCTTTCTCAAAGCCATATAAACATATTTATTAATTTTGATAGCCAGTTATAAGAAGACACAAGTGTGAACATAATAAGTTTTAATGTATTATTCCATGCACTATAATATCTCTTGTTACCACAAGCGAGTAACTAGAAACTTAATAGTTGTATTAATACATCTTGTTATTTAAATAAGTTAAAAAAAACAATTATATAGAAGTCCTAAGTGAAGTATTGTTAGAAGCGTTTACTAACACTTTTGATTGATAGTATAATATTAGGTCAACTAAGAAAATAATTATTATTTCCACATGGATTTACATTAGTGACTTTCACCCTATGTTTGCCATATAAACTTTCTGTTATCTGTCAGTTACCATCACTCAAGTAGCGAATGAACTGTGCTTAGTTTTATGTGAGGCATATATCCATCACTTACAGCGTGAGTGGTAAGAATATATATTACGTAGATTTAATTAAAGGTTTCAGAACCTAAAAGTTCTGATAAAAACCAAATCATAACAGTATTAATGTATCTATGATCCTAATAGTTTAAGAATCAGTAACATAAATAATACCTGTAAATCAAACAATGCATTTCAATTTTTTCTAGGTCACTTTGATCTCCCACGATAACACATCTTATACAGTGCAAATTATAATCCACAAGTTCTACCATGCTATTTATCTTACTGTATTTGTTGTTTTGGGTAAAATACCCTCAACTCTTAAGTTTATACGTTCTTATTAATAGAGTGGTATTTTTGTTGAAGACACACACACACATATATACATATATATATATATATATGGCCCCCGTTGTAGACCTATTAATAAAATTATCCAAAACGTTTATAAATTATATACAGACGCAAACACAGACCTACATATAATTTAAATATTTTTTGAGATATCTGCATAACATATTAAATTGATTAAAGGTTTTAAGAGTTGATTTTGAAGAATATAATACATTTAATTTTGAAGAAAGAAAGAAAAGAAAGGCGGTGTCTTTAAACTAACCTACAAATAATTAAGTATCAAATAGTTGTTAGATCTATATAAAATAAATATTACAAGTTTTATAGACTACATGATCATACAAAATCAACAATATAAAAATGATTAATATATTAAATATGCATCAGATAAATTTCCAAATTAAAAAAATAATTGTTTTTAAGGCTTTTAAATGAACATTTAGTCATTTTATAAGGTGTCTGAAATGGTTGAGCCTAAGTAAATTTACTCAGCTATTAAAATGCTACGTCATGAGTAAGAATACATTTTCATCAAACAAACCAATTTTTTATCAAACTTACCAAGTTTTTCCAGAGAGATTGAAGCTGTCCAATAATGCCCAACTTTGACCAAAATGGTGTTGTGTCATTGAAGTCCAATGGCTGTTTATAATCCTAATAGTGACCAACTCAAATGTGATTATGTGCTTCCGGAACAAAGCATAACTACGTGAGTGTCAATTGATTCGTGAAGAATGTGTTTCCATTCACGTGGTTTTAGGCAAAGACTAACAAGAAAGATTTGTTGTAAATAAAATAAATACGTTTGTCACGAACCAAAGAATGTAATTGTCATTACCACATCAAGCACAAAACACACATTATAAGATGCAATTAATACAAACAAGAAACATATAGACTATCCCCAAGAAAAATAATGTCTTACCCGCATCTATGGGTTCGTGGGTTATGGGGTTGAACACATCTTGTTTGATTTTCGGTGACGTGGAGGTCGAGATTTAAATCTAAGCTGGATTTAATAAAAGTGTTTTTCCTACATAGTTTTCCACTCTTCCTTCACGAAAATTCATGTGCTTTTCTTCTAAATTCGATCCTATTCATCTCTACTATATTAGTTTAAAGATATAAATTACTCAAAAGGGTGGTAGGACACGATGCACAGAAAAAGAATATTGTCCTACTAATTGCGTCACAAAGTAATTTACAGTCTATCCACTGTAGGAGTAGTCGTAACTGATAAAATAAGATTTATATTGCAAACATTGGTTGAAACTCACTCATGCTAACCTATATGTAAATAATGGATTTGTCCTTAGTAATACTATAATATCAATAAAAAGTGTTATCAAAAACTTGTGATAATACTTCCTGAAGGATTAATGTATAATTGGCTTATTCCTGAATAGTTTAAATTTAAAAAAACCATGGTTTTTGCTGCGTGGTTGTGGTAACATGAGATGAATAGTGTAGTGAGTAATTGATTTAAAATTAATAAATTTAATATATTTATGATTTTTAACTGGCCACTAAAATGTATAACATAAATAAATGGATTTTAATAACTTGGAGGAAAAGACATACACACTATTAGTGTCAAAATCTAAAGTTTAATTTTTGTAAACACAATTGTATGAATATTAGTTGTTAACATATCACCAACCGCCAGTTTAGTTTGTCGGTGCGCCATATTTGTTTGTTAAGTAAGGGTAAACTTCCACAAGCTCTCGTTTTAAAATAATTTCTAAGTCGCACTTTGGCATAGTGAATAATTAACATATAAAACACAAATAAAACTATAAGCATGTGCTTATAGTGATAACATAAGGTTTAACAGATCACATGGATCATGAAAGTTGATCGTCAGATTAATTCAGCTGTCAGTTACCACCACTCCTACGCTGGATAGTCTGTACGTCTGTTGTTAGATTAAATTAATAATCTATAAATAAATTAGGCTACACAGTTTATTTGGGTTCCCCACTTCTTGGCTATCGTTTCAATATGTTTTTAACATATTCTAAAATATATTGTAAGATTGATACGGCGATCCTAAATGCCCAGTCTCTCAAATCTATTAACACGTTTCAATCAAGTGAAAAACAAATATATATTTATGTATTAAAAGATCTGGGTTTAAAAGTTGTTGAGAGTAACACGTCCTCAACGTTTCCTGTCTAGTCAACACATGACAGGTTTTTAAGGCAAAACTTAATATATAAAAAGCGATAAATATACTTTGCTTCTCAAACCATCATTGGTATTAAATTTTTTAAATTTTATAAAATTTTATTTTGTCTCAGTGCCATGAAGTCTAACAGTCACTATGTTTCAACTCAAATGAAATAATCAAATTTAAGTATGTTTTATTTAATTTTTCTCTACATGAATATACGATATTTAAGAAAGAGAAAATACTGGTAGCTTCAAAATAAAAGAATGCAAACCTGTTAATTCTTTTCTTCCCCTCTCCCCCCGTTTTCCTGTTCACCTCCCATTAGATCCATATTCCACTAGCCAATTAGGTTGAATCAACATTGACACAGAAGATCGTTAGGCAAGGGGTGCAAACAAAATTGATTGATGGCTCGTACTTCCCTCTCCTAATTACGAAGCAAACTCTTCAAAATCAAGTTATTTATCCATAGGGACGTATAAAGATATATTTTTCAAGTAGTAAGAACCTCTAGAAAGGGCAACGAAATTTTGTTTCTGAATGGAGAGTTTGAGATGAGTCGAGAGTGGAGAAAACAAACAATCATTTCTTCCCTCTTTATCATTCTTGTACATTGCAAACAAGATGAGATACGAAATTCAGGATGTGTAAATAAAAGAAGTGGAAATAGAAGAAAAAAATAAAAATAAAACTTGTAAGGCATGCAGAACAGAGAGGGGGAAATTGTTTAGTAATAGTAAAATAAAAAGTGAATAGTCAAATAAAACTAAAGAACACTTCCCGTAAGCGCAACATTTTACATTTCGAAATTCCAAATAGATTTTAGGAGAATTCGAGTTGTTCGAGAATAGCTTTTTTTTTAATATTTTGATCTTCCCATAATTCCCTCTTCACATAGCCCACATAGGCCAATAAATCCATCCGTTCAAAAACAAAAGTTAAGCGCTTTAATTGTGTATAATCTTTTTACAGTCACTTAAAACAAATGGGCCAGTTAGCAGATTGAACCATCACTCTTGGTGCTATTCTAATAACTTGTCTTTCTACAACTTTTACATCACACATTTAAGATATATTTTGAGCCTCCAGAATTCGAAGTAGATTATCAGAAGTACGTTAGCTAGATTAACTTGATCATAAATGAGATTAGTGATCATGTTGAAAATATTTAATACTGAAATAAATAATTTTAATAAGCTTAATTTCTTTAGATTCTAGAATATAATTAATGTAGATTCAGTTTAAATAATTTAGAAATATCATAAATAGGTCACATGATTACTTTCTATTTTATTTATTTGCGGTATTTAACGTGCACTTTTAGAATCGACTGTTTATATCAGCACACGAGAATTTCTATGAGTGAGAACCAATTTTACCGGCAAAGATAATTTCACATACCTTATAGGGTTCTTTTACATGCCACAGTCAACATGGGACCGACTCGACTGTCTTAATCCCCCTACGAGGGAAGATGTGCTATGAATTTTTATTGCTCAAGAAAAATCGATAAAACCTGGCCGGGTTAAAACCCACTAACATTGGGTCCTGAGGTGAGAACTTTACCCCAAGACCACTGAGGACGACTTTATGATTATTATTATTAATTAATACTCATAAAAGTTTGTGTTAGCACTCGGATACTAGCTCAGGTGGGTATTTCAGCTCTAACCACAGGATTTCTCCATCCTCGCTTCACGTTGATGCTCCTGTTCCACTCCTCATTCTTAACCCCCAGAGCAAGACGTTAACAGCCCTTGTATTAAACCATTAATAAATTAATAACATACAGATAAATGATATTATACAACCTAATGTGTGCTTTAATTTTTAAATTTTAAATTACGTATATGATTCATCAAATTTATATTGTACTTTAAGAGTTTCTAATCCAAAATAAGGTGTTTAGGAAAATATTTGTCCCATAAAGGGATGTAGTTACTGATGAGTGAAGAAGGTTATATAATGAAGTGTTATATATCCTATAGTAATAAAACGTTGTTAAGATAGTCAAATGGCGTAGATTATGATGGGATGGACACGCGGCGCGAATGGAAGAATCTAGAACCATGTTCAGGGTATTAACTGGCAAACCAAATGGGAATAGACAATTGGGAGGATTTAGATGCAGATGGGAGGATAACATTAGAATAAACCTGTAGTGAGATGGAATGGATAGAACTAGCTCAAGATAAGGATAGGTGGCGTAAGTGCGTCAATGATCTTTCGAGGTCCTAATGCCAAGGTGTAGCGTTTTCCAATTAAATTTAGTCCCGGACCCCTCTTATATTTCGTACAACATAAATAAATCTCTATATTTTTAACGTAGCACAAAAAAAAAAGTGTGCCACAGGCAAAATATTTTTCAGCTTCAAGGTCAAAACCCTTTAAATTGAAATTTATACTTTTTCATGTGGAAGCCGATTCAGGTTTGAATCTCGGTCGGATGTACTGAGGTTTTTTTTTTACAAAATGGTTTTCCCCAACTACACGTTTTGTCCTCTTTCATGTCCCACAAATAAATGGAGCAGCCCTGTATACATGCCTGCCAAGGTAAATATTAAGGTTTTACTCTTAATTGAATGATTTATGGTATCATATTCTTTATTTATTAATGTTAGTATTTAATAAATTCAAAAGCCAACACACATTTTAATGAGCAGAGTGTAATATTTTAATTGTTTAGCAAATTCTTCTTCTATCCAGTTTGATGGTTTATATTATTGTATTCGCATGTATGGACCCCCATAAAGTCGATTTCAATACTTCATTTAGGTTACAGATTATAGCGACAACCCAGACTGAAGTAAAAGCGACCTGATCTAAATATTGTCTCAGCCAAATATAAACGTACTGTACCTACAATAGTTTTAACTTTTAATGTTTAACCATTTAGAATTTGTCTATTTTCTCAGTAACCCTTAATTTTAACTCAGGGAACCCCATTTAGTAAATGCTGCCATAGATTAGCCTAAGTAAGTAAGGGAATGAAAAGTGAGTGCGTAGTTGTATCTACTTTTATCTTTTATTATACACATAGCATATTTATTTAACTATGAGAAAACTATGGAACTTTTATTTTGGTAAAAGTATGACATGGGTAGTAGCAAAGATTAGTTTAAAGCTATGTATTAAATTACCATTTTACCTAAAAAATCGCACATGCATACAGCCTTTATGTGTACTTGGAACAATGTAATCGAATTATCTTCAACTTTGTGTGATCATAGATGGTTAATAACTTTCAATAAAAATAAATAAAATCAATTATTTAATTTAAACTCATGTAATGTAGATCAAAATAATATATATGTAATACCTTCATTGCGTTACAATCTCAAAGCCACATATTCAAATATCCCGTAGCATACTAATGCTTAACGGAAGTTTGCACGATACCTCCAGGCAAGGAGAAGAGGATGTTTGCGATTAGGAGGGAAGGTGTTGTGGGAAGCCAATTCAAGGACTAAGCAACGTCACGTGCTACACCTTCACAAAGCATCAAGATCTTCCTGCATTTATTTACCATCTCAATTTCTCTTAAAACTATTTATTTCTTAACCCTGTACATTAAAAGTTAAAACACGCTCTTATTGTATTGAAACTTAATTATAACTGGAATTTCATAGGCTTAACCGCGCTGGAAGAGAAAAGATGTAAGGCTAAATAAAAATTAAGATGTCACACTTCACATGTATTTTATTTGTATTATATAATAAAATTAGTTATAAAGAAAAAAATATTTTGAAATGTTATTTTGTTATGCTTTTCAAAAAAAGTGATTAATAGATATATTTTTTAAATCGTTCATTTTAGGACGTATTTTAAAATTTCAAGCATTGATCAAATTTTAAATATTTGTTTGTAAAATAGTGTATAAATATTTAACCATCCAAGCAGTTGAAATTAATTAATATTTATTAGTGATACTTATCATTAGTACTTAATTGATTAATAAAACGTTCATCTAAGTTTTAGTATTATAGTATTTGCAGTAAAAATACACATATATGTAATAAATAGAAATATACAGGTATAGAAATAAACACATTATATCTCTGTGTGTGTATATATAAATAAAATATATATATTCTGGCATTAATGTCGAAATAAAATTTAATATTAACCTAAAGAAAACAAGCCAAAATATTAAATTGTTGTTATAAAAGTTTGGGCACATTATTTTATTACTATGCCTAATATAAATTTAACTAAAATACTTTTATACAAATATATATTCTTTTGACTGAAGGAAAATTGATTAAAAATATTCGGAAAGGTTTGTACACAATCCGTTTTATTTTTTATAGCTCAGTTACAACGAAAGACACGTTTATATAACTCTTAAACATGTTATATATTTGAAGGCGTGCCTTTTGAAAAGGTTGCAACTGAAATTTGAATTATTATTTTTCAGTAAAGTAAAAAAATAGATATACTCATCACTTTAATAACATTTTTCAACTATTTTTTCTCACTGACCTTAATACAAAATAGTTATAATAAAATCCAACAAATGGTACCACATAATATACCGGATTATAAGGAACCCTTTTAAACTGAAACATAAATTAATGAAATGTTGTGAGTCGAAACAGTTTTCAATTTTATTGGCTACTCTCGTGAATAAATAGGGCGAAGAGGCCAACATTATGTCCAGTGGGGAAGGGGTATTCGACCCCAGGCAGTGCCTAAAGTAGATTATGTGTGAGTTGATCTTATTATACAGATTTTAAGACTATAGGAGCTAGTGTATTTGTTTCTTTATGTGCTTTGCATCTTACTACCCGTCTGGTATATTTGTCTATTTAAATTACTGGCGTACGAATAAGGAAGGTGGGACTTTAAAGAAAAGTTTACTCTCACTTACGTGGAGATGTAAGGTGGAACCTCTAGAGAGAAACACCTCAGTACAGACTTCTGTGCTGGGGTCCGGGGTCCAATCCTCGGTCCAGGCACAGATTTATCGGATTACCAAACCCTTCCTTCACCTCTGACAAGACATCTTGTGAATGTGGGGAATGCCAGGCCTCCACCGTGGTTCGGATTCCACGTTAAACTGTAGGTCCTCCATTTCATCTCACAATCACCCTACCATTACACATTAGCGTAAGTGAGTATAACCCGAACGGGTAGTAAGACGCGGCGCTAATAATAATAATAATAATAATAAACTCAGCCAGAATTTGAACTCCGATTTCTCCATCCCCACAAACTAGGGATGTGGTATCGATAGAAAAGTATCGATTCTGTACTCATTTAAACTATCGGAAGAATAATATGGACACCGTTCTAGTATCTAAAGAAAAATATCGATAGCATTAATTATCGGCATAAAAATTTTAATAGGAAAATATATGTTTTTATCAAGTAATAATTTAAACTTTTGCATATTAATTTATTTTATCTTTATTTAAACACTGAAAATTATAATGATTTAAACATATTAATTTATATTTAGGTCTACCACGTTTATGTTATGTGTTGGAACTTGGAAAGTATGATGATAGTTCAAGTATTGTATAATATATATTATAAAAGGTTTTACTATACCAGCTTTCAAAATGATTATAAAATTTAGCTGATGTAAGGGTATTTAATAACTTAATATGATTAATAATGAAAATTTAGCTGATGGAAAGTTATTTAATAGCTAAATATTATTGGTGATACATTTCTTTAATCTATTTTGTACCCTTCTTTAACTATAGTAAAGATTTAATTAAAGCATGAATGACGATAAAGAAAAGGTTGTTTCTTTCGATACATATCCGATACACGAGTGCGAGTACTTATATCAGTAAAAGTATCAAATACAATACCAGTATCGAAAGGAAAATATCGATATTAGTAAATTATCAATAATTTTTTCACATTCCTTCCACACACCAGACAACGCGATACTGACGCTTTTGTTCATAAGGCCACCGCTGAATGTGTTAGTTTTTGGTGTTTTTGTGTAAGATTATATATTTAAATAGTTTTGTAATTCATGTTCTGATATAGCTCTTTGTTAGTTTAAGGGTTTTACATAATAGAGCACTGAGATGCATTGAAGACATTTAGAAATTTCGGGTTATTTACGAAGTTATAATGTTAAGCTTAAAGAGATTTTAAATTCAACGAAACTTTACAAGAAAGTGTATATTTATGAGATTAAAGCAAAAGCCTATAAACCTAGATCTAGCGTTTCTATATTATATAAAGTCATGTTTTTATAACGTAACATCAGCAATTTTAAGATAATGTGGGGTCGTTTTATATGGTTTTATGTAAGCTGTCATACATCCTTTTAAAAGAACTTTAAAGTAAAAAATTATACTTTTTAACTGGTCAGAACCTTTGTTTATGTAAAGTTAGTTGAAAACCATATTTAAAATGATCAACCCAGTCCATACCTACCCTGGAATTTCTAAATACATGCATTCCTATCAGTGGTATTCCGTCTAGCACCCTAAATAAGTCTATTTGGATTACTAATAGCATGTGTTATTATTATTATTACTATTAGCACCGCATATTACTACCCGTTTGGGTTATACACACTTACGCTAATGTGTAATGGTAGGGTGATTGTGAGATGAAATGGAGGCCCTACAGTTTAACGTGGAATCCGAACCACGGTGGAGGTCTGGCATTTCCCACATTCACAAGTTGTGATTAATACACGTCTTGTCAGAGGTGAAGGAATGGTTTGGTAATCAGATAAATCTGTACCGGGACCGAGGATTGAACCCCGGACCCCCAGCATAGAAGTCTGACATCTTAACCCTAGACCACAAGGTCACCGTAATAACACGTGGTTGAACGAGGATCTCGCATACAGAAGTTTTGTTTACATAATTTATTCAAAAAATACTGTGTTGAAATAACTGTTTGGTGTAATGTAAACCCCTATTATATATTCAAAACACCTACAAGATAGTTCGACGTATAATTAAGAAATTTAACTCTTCCTCAGAAGGTCGATATTTGTTCAATGATGCGTGCTTTAGAGGTGATTTATCCCCCTCTACTTAGCGTTTGAATATTTATTTTCAAATTAACAATGGTAATTCCACCAAAAACTCACCCGCGTATGAATTAAATAGTTAAAGTCACTAAATCAGTACTGTTATTAAAACTAAATTTTGTTTAAAATAATCTATTTAATATTAAAATATAAAGCAAGACTCTCCACGCAGCCACCCTCCGAAGTAGGTCACGTTATCGATTCATCCCCATTCATATACTGCTGGTTCCTGTGTCGTTAAGGACGGGGTAGTCCCTGCGTTGTAGAATTCTCGTGACCATAAACTGTAACCAAGTATCTGTTCCCACGAAACTCACAAGTTCACAAAGCTGCAAATTACCCCTCTTCTCTTCCCACAACATTTGTTGCAGCAAACTCCAATGATGGGGCATACTGGAAACGACAAGGACTTTTTTTTAATTCGGGGAGGAGGTTTTTTTTACATTCATATAGTTGGATAACCATAAGAAGATCCATTTATAAAGTAGGATCACCAACGGAAGAACCATACATATAGTCAAATAAACATAGGAAGAGCCAATTATATAGTCAGATCATCATAGTAAGAGCAAATCATAACAGTCAGATCACCATAGGAAGAGCCAATCATATAGTCAGATCACCATAGGAAGAGCCATTTATATAGCCAAATTATAATAGGAAGAACTATTTATACAGTTGAAAAGCCATTATAAGAACGATTCATATAGTCGAGTCCCAAAAAGAACAATTCATATATTCGGATCATCATAGGATAGCCATTCATTTAGTTGAATCCCAACAAGAATCATTCATGTAGTCGGATCATCATAAAAAGAACACTTCAAATAGTCGAATAATCATAAGACGAACCATTCATATAGTTGAATTCCAAAAAGATCTATTCGTATCGTCCTGATACCCATGGAAGACCATTCATATAGTGGAATCCCAATAAGAACTATTAAATAGTCGGATCATCATAATAAAAACAATTTTTATAGTGATTCCAATAAAAAACATTTATATAGTTGGATCACCTTAGAAATATATTTATTTACACTTTAAAAAACTACTAAATCTACTTATATATGTTACGGGTAATGTGCGAATGCGAGATAATGTCGATATTAGCCGGTAGATATCGACATTATCGAAGTGCAGGGGATAACAACAGAAATAGAAAATATTTTATCACATTTTCAACCGTATTCGGATAATCTAGACGCTAGCCAGTAAGACTTGGATAACGTTGACTACTATTTGTAAAATTAAGCACGTGAGAATTCAGATTATATTTTGAACATCATTTTGATCTATGAAATTGAATAATAGCAATGTACTAAAATTCAAAAGACCTCATTTTTATCATTTCTTTTCCACTAACTTAAACTAAACAAACATAGCCTAAAATCACCTAATATTTCCTAGCCTAGCCTAACCTAATCTAACCTCAAACCTAAAATTTTGACCTTTTTTAAGTTGTAATGATCCTGTTATATTGCCTTGTCTTCTGGATTATTTAAATTTAGGTTATGTAATTTTATTAGTTTGTGACTGAACTGTTGTTGATTTACTTCCGTACACGTGCAGCAGGCGACGGGTCAAGAGCATTCAGTTTGCTTGTTTCCAGCCATCGCAATAATTCAAGATCAAACCTCACAGTGTAGGTGCGAGAAAGAGGGCAACATATTTCACTTGTAAGCTTTAGGGGTTTTATTTTATTTTTCTAAAAGTAGTTTTGTTTGTGTTCTCAAGAGCTCAACAGCTCTCGGTGACAAATTGAATTAAAACCAGATAATTGGTGTTGTTTTTCTTTTCTGGTACAGAGTTGTTGACTGTAAATTCGGGCTAAGACGTGTGAAAAAAATGCGTGTGCTAATATGGCAATTTCTTTATCATATATAATGTGAATATTTATTCGACTTTTTCGACTATTAAATAAAACATAAGTTCTGTAATTTATAAATAAAATAATATAAAAATAACATATATAAAATTTGTGTAAGATATAAAATGTTTAAATTACTAATCTCAGAATATTGTTTAAAGGAGAACAGTGCGACGAAGTGCGGGTGGATAATGTCAATATTAACCGGATTGACTTCAAAATATATTATTTAAGCACCTCTCACTTAACATTATCTACTTATTTTGGATAACTCCCCGTTACCAGCAAACCAGACAAGATGAACCTGACATTTAGACCCACGTGTCCAATGATTTGAGTTTCTATATATTCATGAGGAAAGGGATGTGTTATTCAGCTGTCAAACTTGCCAAATGGTGTGGAATTATAAGACTAAAAGGTAAATTTAGTAGTAGATTGTTAATGTTAGCTACTCAACATTATTTTATTTGAGTTTATTAACAAGAGGGTTGTTTTTATGGCAGTTTATCTCTATGTTTGTGAGTATTAGGTATTTTTTCATATGTAAGTATTTTCAGTAAACGATGATAGAAAAATAATCCCACTTTCATTTAAATATTAAAACAAAAATAAAAGTTGCTTGTCATATTATATTTATCGTAATATTAAGTTAGCTGTTTGTGGCTTAAAACTTCATAAATCTAAGTTAACAAGATGATACGCTTGAACTTTATGATAATTCAAGAACATTTACCTAGAAGTAGATACGCCACAGGAGAAGTTAACTACCAATGGAAATGGTTGGGGGTAAAATCACTGCGTCTTATGCCGGAGTGAGCCACGTTAGCTCAAATATTAAATTCTGACTCAATATGATGCTTTACGCGGTACACTTCTGAATTTTGTGGCCAATTAATTATTCAGTAAATCACATGAGTGTTCGCATGTGGTTCAAGGCATCAGTCTCTCAATAGAATGTGTTTGTGAATATGGTGATATTGGAGATCGGGTCTCTTTCTGGTAGAGTGAGGGTTTTCTTCCTTAAATTGTTTCCCACTCTACCTCAATACATATGCGAGTACATCTCCTCTAAGTTTTATCTTCAGAGATGAGCTCATTGCAAGTTACAACATTGGATGACGTCAAGACTATACAAATTATTATCACTAATATAATTAATGCGTATAGCTCGAATTATTAGTCAGATTTGGTGAAAAATAAGTATATCAGTAAATGACATATAGAGGGCAAAAAAAAACCTTTAGATTTTGAAAAACAATGTGTTCCAAATAACAGAGATAAATGAAAAATTATAAACATCTTCGGAGTGACAAATATTGCTATACAAACTCTTTGGTTCGATGCGTTTCTTACAAACGGGGCACGCGTAGGTGAATGAATACCACACCTAGTTCTGACCCAGGGGGTCGGTGCTAAATACTGAACATATGCACCGGGGAAGTATTATTCTCAGTGTGGTATTCCTGCCTTCTCATAGGTAAACGCTGTAACAACTATTTAAAATACACATCTCTCATCTTGTACATTAAATTAAAAAATATAAGAGTTTGATAGCCATTATAAACTGTGGGACCTTGTTAAATTTTTGGGGCGAAATAAAAATCCATTAAGTTACTATAATATTAGGATGTCCATATACTCGACGCGATATTGGCGGTATCAGATTTGGTTGTTGTGAGTGTTCTAGAATTAAGTTAAGATAAACCACTTTTAGCCCTTATATAGATTATAAAGTGAGGACATGTTTATTTATGAGTTAGATTACATAACTATACCAATCATTTAATTCTTTCTTAGTTTTTGAGCGATTGGTGAGATCGACTAAAGCTGTTGAAGTGTCTGGTTTGATCTCATCAAGTATTTCCTAAAATAGTTTTTTATTTTGCGAAAGATTTGTTCTAGCCATGATGGTATGGGTGTTGCTTTCCTAGATTAATGTAGGTTTTAAATCTTGCTACTGTGTTTAGTAAGTGGATGCTAGAAATCTTAATTCATATTTTAAGTTAATACGGGATGCTAGATAATGATCTACAGCTAAGTTATACAATATCTATATTTACACTTGGAATGGAACTAAACTAGTTTGAGCCGTACAAGATTATACCCCAGTCTCGCTTTACCTGCTTCCAGTGCCATCCCCTTACCAGTCTCCCTCTGCCCCTATTAAAAAGCAACAGGCGGAGAGACATCAGTTCTAGCAGGTGGGCCCAGGTGGCTTCTAGAGATTTCCCCGCATCCCGCCTTCGCTCTTGCACACATTAACCTCCCCTTGCCTTGGATTTGTTAAATGACATGGTAGGGACATTAGAAGGAGCATACCATAATACGCGGTACACCTTTGACAGCCCGCTTCCTCCAACTCTTGAGGGGTTCTCCTTGGGTCACGATGAGGTACCCCATGTTTTACCTGTTGAGTACGTAGCATGTTTAATATGTTAAGGGTAAGAGAGGGATAGAAAACACAAAGTATGTAAGGCGTCACTTAAGGTGGGATGAAAGAGGATGTGAGAAAAACGACAATGTTTGTTTACAGTTTTCAAGGCAACCCTTTTTTTTCGGGAAAATAAATAAAATATCACTCCAGTAGAAAGAGTTTAATTCTCTACATATAGTAAGTTTAACAGTTATTTAATATTGGCCAAGAGTATATTAGAATTGTTGATGAGAAACTTTAAATTAAGAGGAAAAGTTATCAATTTCCAGGACATCCTGGACAAATATTCAACAACTGTTGAGATTAATGTGCGATGTAAATTAAACTCTATGTTTCTACTGGAGCAACATATTTGATTCATTTTTAACCAAAAGATTAAATATTTTTGATATAATAAAAACAGCAAAAATAATGCCTTAACCTGAAATACCTATCATCCCACTTTGAAGTTGATAAATTGCTATGAAGATGTATTTAGTAACCACACAATATTAGGTAGAATGTGAATAGGATTTAATTAAATATATTTAGTTAAAATATATTTTCCTTTATTCTAAAAGTAGATTGTGTCCCTACTATTTATAGTAATTAAAATAAGTATGGTTTTAAATGTTTAAAAAAAAATTTGTTACATAACTAAATTGTTTGAGATATGTTGGCTAAGCTTTGTACGTGTTGCATGTTGAAAGACAATTCTAAATTTGTAATTATTTGTAAAGGGATTCGTAGGTATGTCGAATTAAAAAGACTATATTAGGCTATACTCGATACACACACAGTGATCGCTCATTACTAATGTATATATGATAATTATATTCTTAAGGTTAATTTTAACAGAGCCAAATACGTTCAAAGATTTCTTTGAAGTTTAATTAAAAGGTAATATTTTACTTCTAAAAAGTAGCACATATCATCCAAGCCACACTTACAAAAAAATAAGATAAAATTGTTGGGAATTGTTTTCAATGCTAGCTCAATTTTGAGGAAAAACAGAAGAGAAAAAAATATAATATATCTCTAGAAATTCTGGTACACAAAGAGGTTATATAAACAAAGTTTTAACGAAACATTTTTTTAATGTACCCAACCTTCGTTTACTGACACATGGTCACCGTTTTTATATTTTAGTTCTCAGCCTTGTTCAAATGAGACAGAAACACGTGACTTGGCATACAAATATATAAAATGATGTGGATTTATTAATGTTTGGAAATACCAGACAAGGTCTTTCTTATTAAGGATACGACGATATTTACCTATTTGTAAACCTGTCGTAATAAATCACTCCAAGAACACTAAGTATGAATATTACTTTATCTTGCGTACAATGTGATCATATTATATTTATGTATGTAAGCAAGCAATAACGACTTGCGGTCTTTATGCACTGATGTTATACGCGCGTCTCCCGTTTTCCGTAGCCCCCTATCGACAGGGTGCAAAGCGGGGGTTGAAACTGCCAACACTAGTCCGCCCGAGGCTATCGGAGTCTCCGAACATACCTCCTTTTCCCACTCACAATAGAGCCAGCCAGTCTCAGATTCAAATACTCAGAAAGTTTTTGAGGGCGCCTCTGCCTGCACTATACTATTCCTCCTACGCCATCTTTCACGTTGCTGTCATCCAACAACCCGCGTTTTGTGAGGCGATAAATTGACACATCTTCGAGTAAGGGCAAATGCGTTGTACGATCAGTTTAATTATACATAAATAACAATCGCTAGAGTTGTACCATTTACTTTAAAATGTATCGGGGAGAAAATATTTCAAGTCTTTCAGATTTTAAAAGAAGAGTTGCTGAATTTTCATGGAGGGAGAAGGGGAAACAATTAAATATGGGAAAAAACTCAGTACATTCAGCAGTGATTCTAACCCCTACCTCCCTATCAAGATAAAATAATATAGGATGAGACTGATGCCTTTGTTGGCGTGTCCAGAATCAGCTTTGTTTTTGTTTAAAATATTTGTAAAACCTTGATAAGTTGATTTTTTTACTAAACTTTTGTCGAAACTTTATGGTTTTGTTAGTTTTTATCGAATCATTTTCTAATATATTTTAAATTGAACCTCATCTACCATATTCAAATTTCTCTTTCAGCCTATTGCACTAATTAGTTTTATTATTATAATTATCTGACACAGCAGACTTATTCCGTAGCCATAGCACTATTTAAAGAACAATAATCTAATGCTTTGAAAAATAAATATATCAATATACATACATGCCTAATCACGGCATTCCCTTGCGGGGTAGGCAATAAACTGTGAATATAGTTTTTTTTTAAACTTCTTAATTAATCCATCCTCACTAACTTTCTCCACACTTCCCTATCCTTGCACATTTCCTTCGCTTCAACAACATCCATACACCGAGTCATACATGCTCTTTTATTATTAAAACTCTTAATGTCTCTCCTTTTCACATATTCATCTACTAAATTTAGCCACGTCTTACATGGCTTACCCCTTCCTTTTGATCCATACACTTTACCTTCATATATTTTTTCGTCACTCGATTCATACTCATCCTCTCAATATGCCCAAGCCACCGTACACTTCTTTCACGTTATCCTATTGGATTCTATTTCAAACCAGACTCCTTCAGCAACCATTCATTACTGACTGTCCATAAAAGTTTTTCCACATACATTTATTAGTTATCTTATTCCAATTGCATTCACTACGCTCTTGTGTTTCTCCTGACAAACCCACGTTTCACATTCGTAGAGCAACATTGGTGTTAACACAATTTTATATACTGCCATCTTGGCTTCTTTTGTTACTATCTCATTCTTTGTAATAGTCCACGTACATACAACTACTCTTCAATATTCATTCACTCTTCTGTCGATTTCACCATCTACCCTTCCATTTTTACAGAACATTCCACCAAGATACACAAAATCATTTACTTGTTCTATGAGTTTTCTATTTATATTAAGTTGACAATAATTTCCTGTTCCATCCTTATCGAAATTATCAATAACTTAGTTAAACGAAGGTACGTACTGTTTGTAGGTCACACTCAAACAATTTTATGGATTGTGGAAGTTACTTTCCTTTTCAGCTATTAATACGGCATTATCTGCATTTAAACACTCTCACATTCACATTGTCCAATTGTGAACCAGCCACGTCCTCACAAGCATCCTTCATACACTTATTCATGAAAAAATTAAACCTAACCTTTTCTAACACCCTGTTCAATATCAAATCATTCACTCAAGGCTCCATCGACCCTAACGTACTTTTTACTTCCATCATACACTGAATTAACAGCATTTACTAACCATGGAACCACAACATAGTCTATAAGAACATTCCATAACATACCCCTATTCACCCGATCTTATCTTTCTCCAGATCAACAAATGCACAATAAACTTTCTTTCTTACTGCCATACATATCTCAATCCCTTGTTGCAATGCAAATATCTGGCCCATGCAAGCTCTATCTTGCATGAAACCACATTGCACACCTCAAATCTTGCCCGCAGTTCTTTCACGCACTCTCCCAAAAACTTCGCCTGGAATATTCAACAAACTAATTGCCCTATAATACTTCAGTCTCTCTTAATGTCTTTGTCTTACTTAATACAAAGGAACAATGACGGCATTCTTCCAGTAATTAGGAGCGTTCGCAATCCCAGTATACACATTAAACAACACACACAATCGGACAAGTAATACCGTACCCCCACACCTAAGCATTTCACTTGTTATACCATATACGCACGCAGCTTTGCCATTCTTTGACATTTTCATAGCTTTAAAAACTTCAACCTCGTTAATTCTTTCACTCCTATAGCATTTTCCCTATTTTCTACTTATTTCTACACATTTTCTCCACAGAATTGCCCAAAATTATTTCTCCTTCGCTCTTTTATACCATTTTCATCCCAGATTATATCACCACGTTCATTTTGAATGCCACAGGTCTTTCCTTGCACTCCTAGTTTCGTTTTTTATACCCACTTCCAGAACAGTTTCTTATTAATATCTTAAGATTTCACAAATTTCATTAATGGAGCTTTTCAAATCTGTAACTGCAAGTGCCGGCAGATTTAGGTGCGAACTAGATTGCCTTATCATGAATCGGGAGTTTAGGATCAAATCCCTGATACGGTGTATTGGAGCTAGAGTGAAAGGATGACAGTTTAAAAAATGTTGTTTGTAATTCTCTTTTCGGGAAAATTCTGGCACATTTACTTGACGGTAGCTTCTTATTTTGTTCTCTTTGAATAGCTCAATTATTATTTTATCTTAGAGCAGGTCCATTTCTTTGATCAGTGAACTTAGACCGACAATGCGCCCTCTCCTCTGCCTCCTCCTTCAGCTCCTAACTAGCTCGCTAGCAGAATTAGACTACGTAATGCTAATAAAACAAAGTAGTAACAATTAAATTGGTTTATTTGGACAAACGCTCTCTACCTCAAATGTTGTTTTTATAATTTGTAAGATTAAGATAAATGTTACTAATGAATCACTCTGAGGAGTAAGGACATTAAGGGTGGTTTAGTGGGTATTAGCCTGTGTTAACGTGGAAATAAATTGAGAAAACTATGGTAAATTACCGGAGGTAAGACCACCCTAAATGCATCTGACTGGAATTCAAACCCAGACCTCCATATCAGCGATGGTAACTATTATGTGAATCTAGTACTTTATAAAGCAAAAATAGTATGTCGAATAAACCAATTTAAAAAAATAAAAGGACGTATTTTTCCAGCTATCTCTCCCAACCAATGTGAACGTAAGAACTTGTAAAACAACAGAAATAAAAAGTTCAGCTCGTACCGGATTCAGGAAACATAACACGTATTGGTACGTAAACACTTTACGTAACTACCTTCTTTTTTTAAAAAAGTCCATGAACGTTTGTATTTTGCTTAAAAACAGATTAACAAGAAGGTCATTGAGAGTGTCAAATAATCTTTAGAAAAGAACAATACTATTGCAAGTGGAAAGTGCCTTACGCCGATCACGGATAGGGTGGTAATTGCCTCTTTACCCCAACGATGTTCCAAATGGTGGGTTGAATGTGTCCGTTTAGCGTGCGTCACTTTAACCACAGAAGGAAGGGAGTAGGACTCATCCCCTCACTACTTGAGACTAAAGCCGTATCAAACATCAACCCTTGAAATTATTAATAATAAAATATGTTTGCATCTTTATTAAATTCCTAGGCTAGAAGTTTATTTATTTATTTCACCACATTTCATCACCCGTTCGGGCTATATATAATATATATAATATTATTATTATTATTATTATTATTATTAGCACCGCGTCTTACTACCCATTCGGGCTATACGCATATATATATATATAATGCTAATAGATTAGGAATGAGTAAAGTATAATTTTTAAGGAAATGTATCTTCATTTTCGTGGAGAAGACAATTTGGAAAAGCCACGTTCAGAACACCTTGTCGGTATTATAACTCTATATCTCCACGTTATCAGTAGTCCAGTAAACTGCTGGAATGACGCATGTTAAACTCATTTGATCATATAAGCTACATTGAAAATTGAATTTACTAAGGGGGTTACATTTAAAATTGAAATTAATAAGAGGGCCAAATTGGAAATTGAAATTAATAGGAGGACCGAATTGTAAAAAAAGTATCAATATTTTTATACTTTTAAGTAACAATAAATCCATCTTAGTACCTAATTGTTACAAAAATAAATATATTTGGTTTATATAAAAATAATTAATAGAAACCCTATATTTTTTTAACAGGAAAATAAAACCATATATTTACAGTTATGCTTTGAATGTCAGTCTTTAATATTGTGCCTAAATCACATTGAGTTATGGTTGACAAATGTGTGTACGAAAGCCTAGACCTTTCGTTTATTCTTTCTCATCTCAAGCAAAAGTATAGTAATCTTGAAAAAAATCAACCTTGAGATTATGATGAACCTTTATGTTTTATGTGAATCCAAACCAAAAAAGTGGATTTTTTAATTCTGTCTGTACCCATGTCTGTTTATTTGTCTGCCTGTCAGTCTGTCCCTGGCCACAGATCCAAATTGTTTGGATAGGTTCTGTTCAAATTTGATATTTGGATTTTATAGGATTATACTATATGATTGTTTTTTACCTAAGCCTTCAAATTAAGGGTAGTTTTCTGATAAGTTATTTTTAGTCACAATTGTTTTCTATGGTGGCTTTAACGATTTGTTTAAAATTGAAATTTGGGAAGTGTTAGAACTGAAAAACTACACTTTAGAGATTATTTGGTTTTGGCGTAAAAATTCGTTAAAGTTAAGTTTACTGATAAGTGATTATAGAAAATTCTAAATATTTCTAAAATTATCAAAAGGATTTGGTTTAAAATTGATATCTGGGCCGTGTTTGAGATGATAAATAAATGTTATACTTTTTAGGAGAAAAATTTGTTTAAGGATAGTGTGCTGAAGAATGTTTTTTTAATTAGAATGTTTTAAAAATTGTTATAACTATTTGGTTTAAAATGGGTACATCTGTTTTTTAATTTAATATTATTCTTAAAAAAAATGTATATTAGTTCACTGATGACCGATTTTTGAAGAATTTTAGATTTTTGAAATGGCTCTAATGATTTCGCTTAAAATTAGTATGCGCATATTATTTTAAATAATAATTAATTAATTAATACTTAATAGTGTATAATGAGTTCAAAATAAGTATATGAGAATTTGTTTTCGTGACACCTGCGACAAACATCAAATGACCATTGATCAACCTGGTCCAAACAAACCACTTATTTCAACTAGGATAATCTCAGGTTACGCACGCAATTTTTACCCTGATGGACTATACTATGGCCATATCTTATTTTTTGCAGCATAGTCAGGGCTACCATTTCCGGATCCTGTATAGAGAGTACATTATTCTAAAAATTATGACCAAGAGGAGGGGGATATAATTTTTTTTTAATTTATATCCATGTGAGTGTTCTCCCCAAGACCTTTTGAACAGGCTGATTTTACAGGCCACCCAGCTAATATCAATGTTTGTTGAACAAATCATTAAATATTGCAAAGTATTATACTTCCACAACCCAGCTAAATAATAATACCACCCAGCTGGCAACATTTTCTGGTAAGAACACTTATTAATTATGAAAAGTTTGGCCACTATAGATGAAAAGTAAGAGTATGCTGTTCTACCACCTCAAAAAGAGTTCATGCACGCTTAAAAGAATATGGTTGGTAGCCCTAGGTCACAGACAATTAAGAAACAGACTATTAAACTTACGGGGGTTTCCCTACACTCCTTTTGCCAACTTTAGTCCTGCAACACTGGGCTCCGCTAGTGGCATATCTGGATGATGATAGGACTACCGCAGCGCTCCTAGTGTTGAAGGATGCAAGCTGCTAAAAGCAGCGTAACTATTTTAACCTGGAGGTTGAGTGTGAGGGTATATTATTTGTCTGTGCCCTAGGCATAGTAGAGCCATGAAAGGTAGGTTTGCTATCATTCAGGGTTAACGAATGTCACTGGATGATTCAAGCCGCTGCCTGTCTAAATGATCCTGTTTCACAAAGGTACAATAGTCAAGAGACTAGTTACTAGCGAACTACGGTTGAAATACTAGTGTATTATACCTGAGCTACAGGAACTTTGTTTAACAAATTTCGCGACTAGAATCCCCACCGTATGTATCGAGGGTGTTTTTTCCTAGATGGTTTCCCACTCATTTCCAATGCAAATTCTGGAAAATTTCTTCTAAAACTAAGACTTCCTCTTCCTTTCCCCGTTAGAGTCAATTAATATATGTGTATAGCTTTAACGGGCCTTAAAACACGTTGAAAAAAATAATCTATGTTATTTCACATTTCCAGTCTCGTACAACGAATTAAAATATGTCAATTGTTGTTCAGGACAACAAGGTTTCAGGCTATCACCGTATATTAATAAATGCAAACCTCAGTTAATACACTTTATTTTATATCGATATAAAATAACAAAAATATATATTGTTTAGTGTAAAAGGTGACCTGGCGGTCTAGTGGTTAAGGTGTCAGACTTCTATGCTGGCGGCAGGGGTTCAATCCTCAGTCCAGGCAAAGATTTATCTGATTACCAAACCCTTCCTTCACCTCTGACAAGACATCTTGTTAATGTGGGGAATGCCAGGCCTCCACCTGGTTCGGATTCCACGTTAAACTGTAGGTCCTCCATTTCATCTCACAATCACCCTACCATTACACATTAGCGTAAGTGCGTACAACCCGAACGGGTAGTAAGACGCGGTGCTAATAATAATAATTTAGTGTAAAAATCGATGATGCCCAAGAGTTGGACAAACTACTTCCCACATTGAAGACCAACGTCATATCAGAATAAAATGAGCTTTATTCAAGCAAAGCAAAAAAAGTATAGTATTGTAACAGTAAACACAGATCCACGAATTTGTCGACCACCAACTCTACCTTACTTTCGTAAGAAGTCAAGTTTAGTTTTGTGAAGCATACCCTCTGTAATCTAGGTCTAAAAGACTGAACCCGTTTTGGGGGCCGCGTGTTCTAACGCACTACACTCGCAGTAGATTAAACAGATGAAGACGGGGTGTTCAAGGTTCTAATCTTGATCGGGACTAATGAGGGTGGTTTTACAAAATGGTTTGCCACTCTCCCTTAGTCACTTGACTTTTCTGGCGTTGTAAAATACAATACTTGTCATCTTTGTAAAGTTTACTCCTTCTGAAAAGAGTACAGACCATTATTCAGTGGCCTCATCATAAACATGGAATATAATGATCGCTTAGATGGAATAATATATAGGCATATTATTTTAAAACGTCCCATTTATTGTTTTATTTATTTTTTATAATCACGACACACTACCTGTTTGGGTTATACGCTTATATGATAGTTACTCTAATGAGGATGAAGGAAGCAGTGGGAAAGCTTTTAGTAAACCACCCTTCAGTAGAACTAACCGGTGTCCAAGCCCCGACCTCCTGGTCATCAGCAGACCAGTCCTATACGAGAGTTACGCCTTAGACTACACGGTCACTAAAGAACGTTCTATTTGATAACGACATCAAACAATATAGTTCTGGGATTTTGATGTACTTAATGGAAAATATTATACTTACTTAGAACATTCTTGAACATTTACTAATTTTACCAAACATTGTTGCGATTCTGACCAACATCTGAAATATTTTAATACTTTATTTACTAGATGAGACCTATCCATGGGTATCGAAATTAATTTTAAAATTAACATTTATTATTTACCAGCGTTATTTTGTGGACATTGCATTACATATGTTATTTACTGTACTTTCGTAGTTTATTACTTGTAATTCCTTAAAGAATCGGAGAGCACCTTCATATTTTATTAACACTTTTCCCCTTTTAATTGTTAAATAAAGAAAATAAGAGTGAATTGTTTGGCTCATTTAGTATTGAAATCTTAATGCTAAATGAGCTAAGAAATACACTCTTATTTTATTAAAATATTTGTAACGGATTCATTTTACTTTGTAAAGTCATTACTTGAACAGCCGCCACACTTGTTTACTTGACCATTCTTGGTGTGAAGATTGACTAGTGAACTAAATTTCTTCTAGAAACAGAATTTACAACAACTAGAAATGTGTAGTGACTAAACCAGACACCTCTTTCGACGCTTGTCAAGAATCCTGGCTTTGTGAAAGAGAGTCCAGGTGTGGTGAAGACCTGGATTAGATTGTCAGATGGTGGTGGTGATGGTGCTGCTGCTGCTGCTGCTGACGGGCCACTGGGGTTCTATCCTCGGCAGGACACATTGGGGGTATATACCCTTTAGACGCATTGTGGTTTTAAAGGAAAATATTTGAAGATAGGGAGATTGGGGAATAATTTGGGAAAATCACCATCAGCACAGCCGACTGAATTTGAATCCTCGATCTTTCCTTTATCAGAAAACCAGACTAGAAAAGCTTTACTTTTTTTTTCACCATATCTTACCACCCTTTCGGGTTATACTCATATTTCTTAACTACGCTAATGTGTTAAGTATTAGGTAAGTTGAATTTAGAGGAAGTGTACATTCATTTGCGTGGAAAGAGAGTGGGAAACAATTTAGGGAAAACCACACTCAATACACTCTATCCATCTGTCATCATTAATCTAGTGTATTGCAAAAGTGATGCCTTAGACAATGCAGCCACCGAAGAGGGTTTTACGTTCATTCCTCATACCCACTAATGTGGCTGTTTGCACTTTTAATACGTTTATATTAAAATGAGGTGATGTTGACGAGAGCTCACATCGATCTCGGTGATCTTGGACTAAAGTTCTCACGCCAGGACTCGATGTCGCTGGGTTGAAACCCATCAAGGGTTGACAGATTTTTCTTGAGTGGTTTAAATCCGTAGCACAACTTCCTTAGGTGGGGTAGTAAAGCCACTGGTCCCGTGTTGATTGTGGTCTGCAAGATAACCGTGGAAGGTATGTGAAAATACCTTTCCCGGCAAAATTGGTAGGCCCTTTCACTCCCACTCGTTGAAATTCTCGTGTTCTGATATAATCAGTCGGTTCAGAAAGTGCACGTTAAATACCCAAATTAAGTGAAAATAAAAAATAAATAAAAACAGGAACTCACATGTACCTGAATTTGCGTGGAGGGAGAATGAAAAACTATTTTGGAAAAAAAACCTCCCTAAGTATACCCGACCGAGATTTTAACCTCGATCTCTCCATCATCGGCAGTATAATCTACTCCAAGAGTAGTTCGTTAGACTGCGCGGCCACCGAAGCGGGTGTTAGTCACTCTTCTTCTTTAAGTCAACAGCCCAAAGGTTGGTTTGATGTGATTTCTATCCACTCAGCGATGAACATACGCTCAGCCCTTCGGCGGTTAGTGCTGCCTGCACCATCTGATAGAAGTGCCATGTACTAGGGGAATTCAGGTAAAGTGATGATTCCCCGTTCATTCCACACTGAATTTCTATGAGCTTGCGCGAAAGGGTCTATGAATGTTGAGGAAAATATACTTTCTTACTTTCCAGCGTTATTTTACCTGTCCTAATCGACATGAGTCTGACAGGACTACTTCCCCTTCGAAGAAAGTAGCTTTTACGATTTTTTATCGTTCAATATAAATCTGTTGACCTTAGCCGGGCATTAACCCACGAACATCAGACCCTGAAACGAGAATTTTACTCCAAAACCATGAAGGCCGACTTATAAGTTATATAATAAGTCGATTCATAAAATTAATGTTAGATAGCCTACAGTCTTATTTGTAATAGCCATGCTAATTAAATCAAAGATAATTGTTTCAATTTCTTTATTTATGCGTATTAAAAAATATTAAGATACATTGACCTGGTATAACGTTCGATTCCCTGTGTAAACAATGAATATTTTTGTTGTGACATTATATAAATATATAAATATATATATTTATTTATTCAATCTATCACTATGGCCTCCGTCTTAGTCATACTACAGTAGCATTTTGGTAGGAAGAAGTTCTTTTAGAAAATATAAACATATTTCTATTCAGTCAAAACTATTATTATTATTATTATTATTATTAGCAGCGCGTCTTACAGCCAGTTGGGGTTATACGCACTTACGCTAATGTGTAATGGTAGGGTGATTGTGAGATGAAATGGAGGACCTACAGTTTAACGTGGAATCCGAACCACGGTGGAGGCCTGGCATTCCCCACAACAAAACTAATAACATTTTACTTTATTATTAGTATTATTTTATTAGTATTGATAATATATATCAAAATTTCGAGCTGATAATCTCGTGACTTGATGTATAAATACTTAAAAGTGGATTTAATTACGTGTTTAGTTTTAAGTTAAAGTTATTCGTATGAAGATAGGACTCTAGTTAAGGTATTGTGCTCTAAAAGACGGCAAACCTCCACAAATAAACTTTGGTTTGGATCCTGGTGAAATCAAATGTAGTTACCCCCGTGTTGTCAAAGTAGGTGCCGTTTAGTACAAGAGTGTGCTTTGTTACCTGTTATATTGTAGCAGGGTGACCTGGTGGCCTAGGGGTAAGGTGTCAGACTTCTGCACTAGGATTCCGGAGTTCAATCCTTGGTCCCGGCACATATTTATTTGATTGCTAAACTCTTCCTTCACCTCTGACATGTCGTGTATTAATCACAACTTGTGAATGTGTTGAATGCGAGGCCTCCACCGTGGTTCGGATTCCACGTTAAACTGTAGGTCCTCCATTTCATCTCACAATCCCCAGACTACCAATACACATTAGCGTAAGTGCGTACAACCCGAACGGATAGTGAGACGTAGATCTGATAATAATAAATACTAATATATTGCAGCACTATCCGGTAAAGAACCTAGGTGTTATCATCCTGTTACCATTAATCCCCCAGTTTACTTTGCGAGTTGGTCGGTATCATTGTCCCACAGCCCTACTCTTGAGATACAATGTCGTACTGTTAAATGAGCAGTTTGGCTGCAAAGCTCAACGTATGAAGTGGTGAACCAATTCATGAGTTCGATACACTGGAATGGCTAGTCATGAATGGGAGAGTGGGGAAGGGGTTAAGTGATGAGTGGGGAGGGCTCACACATTCAAAAGACGCCAAAGCCATCGCCAATTCGTAAACAACACCGGTATATTGTTGTCAACACCACGTAGCCGCTTCGTGATCATTAGACGTCAGATGCAACTCCAAATAGCATACGTATATCGATAGGACCACCCGTTAAGATTGGGTGAAAAGGAACGCGAGGGAAAATCCGTATTTATACAGTAGAACATAAAACCTGTTTAAGGCTAAAATAAAAAAATACTAACACAGTAATCTTTTACATAGTATGGTAATACTTATTATTATTATTATTATCACCGCGTCCTACTACCCGTTCGCGTTATACGCACTTATGCTAATGTGTAATGGTAGGGTGATTGTGAGATGAAATGAAGGACCTACAGTTTAACGTGGAATCCGAACCACGGTGGAGGCCTGGCATTCCTCACATTCACAAGATGTCTTGTCAGAGGTGAAGGAAGGGTTTGGTAATCAGATAAATCTTTGCCGGGACCGAGGATCGAACCCCGGCCGCCAGCATAGAAGTCTGACACCTTACCCCTAGACCACCAGGTCACCATGGTAATACTAATGCCCATGACAAATTTTCAAAGATTGTTAGTCTAATATTACCATAAATACAAATAAATGGTACAGAACTCCGCACGGACTTTCTCGCTGTTTTGTTTGAAAATGGAGATATTTATTCAAACTTGTAATATATGTGAAACGAAATAATATACACTAGCAAAGCCAAGCATAAATTGCACTATACTTATGTAAAACTTTTTTTGGTCCCAGTTTTAAATTTTATAATTTGGTTTTTAAAGAATTAATTCCCTCATTTGTATGTTTGGACCGATAAAAAAAGATCAATGTTAGGTCCACAAGGATCAACACTTCGTATTCAAATTTCAGCTTCCGGTTAAAATTGTCGACATTTTATTAGGTGTTGCAAATCTTCATGCCATCGCATTGTTATTAAATTCCTTATTTATAAATTTTGACCAATAAAAAATGTAAATATTTACTATTGAGTCTAAAATGGATATAGATCATTGCTGTACAAACATTTCTCCTAAGAGGTTTAAGGAAAAATAACATACTTTTTTAGATACTTACTTATATTTAATTACCCTATGGCACTGGAGAATTATTGCGTTAAAACTTAAGTAATATCTCTTTACAACTAAAGTTCACAAAATTGTATTAATATATTCGCCAATATCTCAGAAACTGTTGGATTTATAAAAATATATTTCATATAAAAGATTTTAAAATTTTTAATATTAGTAAATTTTTGCAATGATAAGTTATTTAATATATCTCAAATAGTTACGGAGATACGGAAGTTTATGCTTTTGTAAAGTACCCTAAAATTCATTTTCATGGTAAAATGAAAATAGCCAGTTTATCTACAATATTAATTAACACCAAGGAACGAATTTTAATCAAAATCGTTAGAGCCGATTTTGAGAGAATCTATTTTTTCTCTTTTCACCCTTTCTTAAATTACTCTTAATTTTAAGTTTAAACAGACACACACACAGACGGCATTGCAAATACCACTTTTTAGGAGAGGGGGGTCTTGAGACGTCGACAACCATCAACATTTCAGTTTAGATTTTCTTTCACAGTCACAATACTTTTACCTTCTTTGTTCGAAAAGTTAAAAAATATATATATTTACGTATAGCTTCAAAGTTATTGATTTTATATAAATATGCTTCATTTAAAATATTTGTATTATAAAGAAACCTACATATTTGTAAAAATAAGTAATTTCATATCACAAATATTCTAGGCGATACTATAAAAATATTATTTACGCATCAGACCGGAGCCCTTAAATTCATTTTTCCGAAATATTGATAGAATACATTTTGTTTGGAATATTTATAAATGCTTATAATCGAAATTTAATCAAAATCGTTAGAGCCTATTTTGAGAAAATCGACTTTTTTCTCTTTTTGCCCTTTAGTAAAAACTACCCTTAATTTGAGTGTTAGATATCCAATTCCTAAAACCCCTCGGGCAACCCTATGAAAATCCTAGATAACAAGCTTTACCTCGATCGGTGAAATAGTTTAGGCTCTAGTTGGAGGTACAGAAAAACAAACAAACGAAAAGTCAAAAATCACTTTTTTGGATTCGGAGAGTCATGAAACGTCAAGATTAATCAAAATATCGATTTCGATTTCCTTGAAGATCACAATACTTTCTCTACCTGTAAGATAGGGAGAAAGTAAAAATTAAACTAAATGTATCTTCTGAAGAAATATTTTAATTACTCTGGGGTCAAATTTTGTTTTGTTTATAAACACCGAAAAATTGAGATTGGTTCTCACGTTCATCCTCTCTTAAAAACCAAATATAAGATTATGAAATGTCTATGAAAATATTTTAATAACAATAATATTACCTAATTTGGTTAAATTCAGCCGTATATCTTCCATTTAACCTTTAATATGCATAATACCTATATATGTTTGTTATGCCATATTATATTTGCTATCAGTCTACAAATAATGTTAAAATACACTTTATTCAGAGCGTATGTTATCACTACGTCATATTTGGCAATTATGTGATTTAAATTTATATTTTCATATTTAAATATATATATTTATTTAATTTGTGTTATTAAAAATAACTATGACATAAACACGAAAAGGTTCATACATTATGTTTGAGTAGTATTTTAGTCTCAGCAACCAAAAATGTATTTTATAAAATTACACCTTATTTAGTGTAACTCTCAAAGTTTCTTCATAAATCCCTGAAAATCCCAAAGAAAAATTCAAATTTTAGCTAAATAACTGTTAATATTATATCTCTGGGAGCATAGTGATGAAGTCCAAACCCCTTAATTTTCATTTGCAAATGTTTACCGATCTCCCAGCAAATGTTGGTTAGATTTAATCAAGCCGTAAGAACGTTAATGTGTTCGCAGGCACGTACACAAACTGTATGCCATTTAGGAAGATATTATTATATATCATGGTTGCCCAAGTTTTCAAAAGGGATCCATCGGAAGATCGCAAGATGTCGTGAGTGTTGTAGTGATTATTATCAGAGCATATAAATTTTATAGCCACTATCAATTCCGTTTTGATTCCAAAGAATAGAGGGGATTACGAGGGAGAAAAATAGATCACAAGCAGAATTTTAGAATTAGATCACACATGTAGCTAGTTAAGAGAAACGCTAATATGTTGGTAACCTCAATTTTACAAAATTTACCAAACGTATTAATTATTTACTATAAAACTAAATATTGATCTATTTTATGATTACATCAGGGTAAACATGGACTAAACATCAATACCTTATATTCTGTTTTTTCTGACGGCGGGCAGGTAGGGTTTCTAAACCAAGCCGGGTATACTTAAGGTGATTTTCCATTCTCCCTCCACGCAAATATGGTTAAATTTACTCTAAAGGCCGTATGCAAGAGCGAGAATAAGTAAAAGTGAATGGCACGGGAGAATTGAGTTGCGTTGATTTGGAATCGAATAGGGTAGGCCTACTTCATAGAGACATGCTAATTGCAAGTGAATCAACGTCACTTCACTTCACACCCATTCACTCATCACTTTTTCGCATTCTTATTTTTGCATACGACCCTTTCTATCTTAATCCCCTCTAATATATCAGTGTAATTAAATACCGGACTGTCCGAAAGGTTAGTAAGACGTGGTTTTTGTCTGTTTAAATTAATTCAGATATCTTTGGCTATACTTAGGCTACGTGCATACATACGATTGTTCTCATAACTAATCAGTCCAGTCATACAGACCCTCACAGACCATCAACTAACAAACTTAAAATATTTTACAGGAAGATGCTTGATTGTGGAATACTTTATTAACAAGAAAATAAAAAAATAAAAAAAGGCAATATTGTGCTCATACACCATTTAGTGAAAATCTAATAAGCTACATTTAGACTTGCAAAACTATCCATACAATTTTTTTTAAATGTATTATTGAGTTAGTTTATCGAGTTTTGACGAAATCATCCTCCCATTAATTATTTTATAACCTACGTCGAAATACTCCTTAAATTATTTTAAAAAGAAAACAGGTTGCTTTTATATTACTCCAATGAAGTTTTTTTGTTTCGTCTGTAAACTACTCCCACAATAGCGCGAGATACTGGATGTTACTTTTCTGTGCGACCATCAGCCACCGACTGAACAGGTCGACCCACGACTGTTTGATCACTAATATGCGCACGCCAATAGCGATGTCTAACAAACAATAGTTGTTCGACATATTTAAACCTAAAACCTAATCGACCTACTTATGACTGACTGTTCTGTCGTGTTTAAATCGTGTGGATAGTATACGCACGAACATCTGAGCCCGTAGTCTTTTGATGAACGACTTAACAGTGGAATGATTAAAATTGTATGTCTGCGCCTAGCCTTAGACAAATAATATTGTTACGACGACGGTTAACCTAACTCAAAACAACGTAAAACTACAATATATAGCTGACAGTGAAAGCTATAATGTTATCTAAACGTTCATTTATCACTTCAAAGTAACATCTATTCGAACATACAAAATATTATTGAATATTGGATTCAAAACGAAGGTGGCCCATCAATGTTTTATCTATGATATATAGTTCATTCAAAGAAATTATGCATTCTGTATATCCAATTTATATTATTATTATTATTATTAACACCGCGTCTTACTATCCGTTCGAGTTATACGCTTAAGTACTAATTACGCTAGTTGATTAGGAATTTAAGTGGTTGAATTTAGATAAATTGAACCCGCATTTGCGTGGAGGGAGAGTGGAAAACCTTTTTGGAAAAAACATCCCAGTTCACCCGACCAAGAATCGAACCTCGATCTCCCCATACTATGCAGTATAGTTCAACATGAAACCAGCGCATTACCCAACTACGCCACCAAGGTAGGTCCCAATTTATATTGATTTCATCGTTAAGACTATATGTATTTTACTTTGAATAAATATAGGTTTCTCATTCGTTCGAACAACCAAATTAGATTTTTTTAAATCTTTTAATTTATTATTTCTGGTGATTTTTTTTAGTAATCAGATATTCGGATAAATCAACTCAATGGGTGTAGATTTTGGTGGTAAAATTATGTTGAGAATATAACCAGACTAAAGGTTGAAGTCACAATCATATGATTTGCTAAAAAAAATATTGAGCTTCACGTAAAAATATAAGGTATATAATTATGTAGCTCGTGATAAGGATATAATTGGATATATTTATATAATATCACTCTTCCATACGTACCCAGTACACGATGAACCTCTATTAAAAGGGGTTGGTTTATTATGACTTAAGAGTTTTATTTTGACATCTCGTCATTATATCGGCATAGTATAAATCACGTCCACTATTTACATGATGGCACCTCTACGATAGGTAAAGCATATTATGGCTATATTTATGTATCAAGATCCACATAGTTATTACCATGTCAGTTCACTATTGGCACGGTGTTAAACAGACGTGTTGGTATTTATCTTTCTTTATGAACGTTGGGTAGTCAGAAAATTAGAAGGAAAGTCAAGCGAAAAAGGAGAACGTGGTGGAAACTCGTATTTGGATTTCAAATAAAAGTGTTTGAAAATCGAAGGAAAAACATTGGTGAGTTTTTATATTTTTATAAAGTAGACATTAAACTGTGCCCTTTTGCAGTAAAATACGGTTTTATGACTCTTCAGCCATTTATCTGAGCAAGGTTCTGGTAACATACTGTTAGCCTCATTGTACAATCCACCCACTAAATCTATGCTACCAGAAGTTCTGAACATCATTATTGATGGAGACCATCTTTTTGGGAGTGGAGGAGGAGGAGGGGACTTGAATAATAGGTTGACGAGCCGAAATTGAGGTGTTCTGGTGAAACATGTAAAAGAAAATAATGATGTGGTAATGAGATCTGGGGAATCCACTTTCTATTCCTCAAATTGCATGATGTCCTTAACATTATGCTAAAGCGCCAGTATAGCTGTGCTGAGAAAGATGGACTCGTACTATAACCCTCTATTTTTGAGATAAATTTTACTACTGAATTCAAGATCAATATATTCCGTCAACCAACACCACAGAGGTATTGGAATATATATAAAACAAACCTTTTGATATGAACCTTGAAACCAAATACAATATCGATGAGACTGTAAACCTGTTCTCAGCACTGTTTCGGGAAGAATACAAGATTTCCATCACGCAAACGCTGTAGCACCATGACTTAAGACTGGACATCCCAATATGGACATCATGATTGATTGTTTATTTGGAAAAAGAAGGTAGAGGTAGGTTTACAATATTCCTGAGTCAGAACTGCACCAACATCGCTCGTATTAGGAGAAAGGTGAATTACATTAGAATAATAAATTAAAACACGTACATGACATAGGCAGCTACCGACAACGAACATAATATCTAGAAATGGAGGAAGAAATTAAGAGGACTAAACAAAAATAATACAATTCCGGCAATTCCTCTAACGAGGTAAAAGCGGAGGCCATCGCGTTAACGTTTTCAGAACAATTCAAACCCAACATAGAACCTGAAGACGAGGACTTCAAGAGCGTGCAAAGAAGACGGTAAAGGATTGTCTATGAAATCCAACACCAGACCATGACAATCTTGTCACCACCGAGAAACTAAAAAATACAATCAAGCATCTTCCAAAGAAAAAAACAGTGGGACATGACCAGTTAACTAATTAAATGTTGAAACAGTTGCCAAAAAAGCAAACCAAATCCACCGAATCTGTCAGAGGTGAATATCACTTCTGATATCGCTGACCAGAGAAAAGGCTGTAACTGAGAAGTAAAACATTTATTTTAATACTTTGGTTAACTATTGATAATATTACAGTATAGTTACATGTTTCGTAGTCACAGTATTCATGGGATATTGAACTATCTTCTACGTTGCATGGCCAACGTTTTTAATTTACGTTGTTTCGTTGCTACCCTAGCATTGACAGAGCATAAAGCATAAAATTGAAATTGAATGATTACATTAATACTATTTATTCAACATATGTTGATTTAAAGTTGACTCCAGATATCTATGGACATTTATCCATAGCAATGTTGACCCTAGGAGTAAAATTTAAGTTTACAGATTGCTTTTTAAAGTACATTCAATATAAATATAATATTGAAACGAAGCAAATAAAGTTCAAACTTTATTCTTGTTAGTTCAAAATAAAACAAATAAATGCTGTTCTGTAAGTAATAATACGATGGTGAAAGAATGTCACATTGTTCTTTCACGTGTTAACGTTGAATTTATGTGTGCTTTGTTTCACTTTAAATCAAAGTTTTCTCAACCTCTACTACATATTTTATAGGGGTTCTAGAGATAGCTTTTTAGTCGTATTTTATAGTGCCATTACGTTTTGCTGGTTGCTTTAGACATATGGTATAAGGTAAAAGGATGAATAAAAGGGATACTACAAAAAACTTAAACATAATTTACTTAGAGTGAGGTTGATAACTACATTGTAAACAATCTCTAATTCTTCCGTTCATAATCGAACCACAGGTTCGTAGATAGGAGTTATACTCCGTTTCTATAATACTGTTGCTTTCTAAATACATGGAAATACAAGCTCATTCCTTACTATCTAATTTAACTAGGACAGAAACAACTAGTACCAAATATACAATCCTTTTGTCATGTATTTGATTTCCGCATACAATGACGATATAAAATAAGTCGTTCTAATCCCCTAGCCCCAGGTACTGACTGTGTAATATTATTATTAATACTAATAATAACAATAACGATAACTTTAATAATAGAATTGTTTCACAGGTATTCGATATAAAAGGGGTTCTTAGAATGTAGTGCTGCGTTTACAGTAAGCCCCGAATCACTTCAACACCATATTAAAACTAAAATCCGTCTCAACAGGAATTTAAATAAGATACCTTTCTTAAGTAACTAACCAGAATCTGAATTTCAACTCTATACTGTAGCCTATGTTGACGGGCTTATGTAGTTGACAAGTTTAAATGCAACGAACCCTTAATTATAGCATTAAGAGTGATCTAAAGATGTTATGCTCTGTCATCCGAGTTTCATCCGATGAATATTTGAGGAAGAAAACCATAATGTTAGTGTGCGATGTGTTCACAAGAGAGAATTAATGTTCTAATTAGAAACATGGACCGGAACGTTTCTATATAGCGCTGAAAATTTAAGACGGATTGAGTAGAGATAGTTCAAGGATAGTCACCGGCTTTGAGATCACGCAAAGTTCCTGTTAGCGTCCCAAGGAAACTCTAAATAAGCTACTTTCAATCAGACCACTCATATTTAATTTGTAACTCTTTTTCGATTCATTTTATGGATAATTTTTAAAAACACTTTCTAAAACAGAAAGTATTGTATTCATGAAAATGTTCTACTTCGAGATTATGATGAATCTAATTTTTGTAAACTAGACTTTTTCTAAATTGGCTATAATAATTTTGTTTGTAATTATACCTGGCGATATAAAATACCACTGTATACTTGTTCTTTAAAGAATTTTTTCCAATAACTTAGAGAGAAAATTTATGAAAATGATTTTTGGTTTTATTTAATTGTACTAAAACGGCTTTAATTAAATATTTGTCTTAAAATGGTATAAGGGAATTTTGTTTCAAACTCTTATAGGATCTATGAGAAAGTATGTACAATCACTTTACTCTGGAAGGCATCAATCACACCTTGATCGATTACACTTTGACCCTATATTACACGCTACTTCATAGTGGAAGCGTGCAAGGTCAGATCCTTTAAGGGTAAATGAAGTGTACAATTGTGTGGTGCCATTTATTTTAAATTATTATGCTCAGCTCAAGATTTACTAACAGGGTAATTTAAAGGGTAGGTCGAGTAACGAGGTTTAAAGGAATTGAACCCGGATTAGCGTTCAGGGAGAATGGGAAAATCACAGTAATAAATCAAATAATAAGCTTATCACCAATACAACCAGCCAGTATTCGATTCCAGACCTTTTCTTCCATCATGACTTTAGTTTGCTACGAGCTTTACGCCTTTGACACCGTGATCACCGGTGTGTATATGATTTAATAATGCAATTGCGTGTTACCTTAAACCTTACGTAAATCTATATACTCATAATACAATTTTAGCTAGGATATACCTGTACACCTATAAACTTTAACGAGAACTTCTCACTTTTACAAAACTCAATTGTACGATATATTTTTGTATGTTTTATAGTTTAGTGCTAACATATTTTATAATAAGCCTTCAGAGATAAATCTTAAATTTTGATAAATCAAGCCTGAACACTGGAATAGAACCCGGTAGTCTTGACTTAACTCGCCAATGCTCTACAAGCTATCCAGGATTTGTTCCATGCTCGCGATAGTACTTCACTCATAGTTGTAAGGCAGAGTCGTTGATGGACGTGTGTAAATCACCGCCTAGCTATTGCTCTATTCCTGCGACTCAGAAGTAGCGTTATGCCACCCTTTGTAAGCCTACAAATGACAAAACTAAAGTCTGATGCGACTGTATCAATACTAAAAAACATTTTGACCGCCATGTAGGCCTACAAGTGTATGCTTTCTCCACTTAAGGATTAAGTTTTAGCTTCTTAATGTGATCAATTGTATTACGTAGTTTATAAATATATGCAACTTCCTAGTTATTGATTGCTTGTATCCTAACCCCACTTCAGTACCCTAACCGGATTACCAACAAGAAACACTTTGAGCCGGGGCGCACGACATATTATATTTCTCAAAGTAATAAAGCTGACATAGACTTAACGAGGTTTCTACTGACTAATTATTTAATGCAACAAAATAGCTCAAGTACTAAGGTAAACCAGGAACAGCAGAAGGATATATATTTTGTAAAGTTGTTACTTAAGTTCAAACTGCTCATTGTAAGGACGTCCTATAGACATCCTTTAGCTGATATATAAAACTGATTAGACGCGGAAGCCACCATACAAATGTGTACGATACACCGATTTGACATTTTCTAAACAACTCAGTTGTGTCCATGTGCAACAGTCATATTTCAAATGTATACTATTTAAAAATATTATGTTTATAGCACAAATGAAATATAAAATATGACTCTTAATAGTTAGTCATATTACCCATGATGACACATAACACATGGAAGAAATGGCACCCAAGTTTGTTTTTTTACTATTTCTTTGCATTGTTCTTCGTACATAAATCAAAATTTAACATCGTTTTGGTATCCGTGAAAGTACTTTTTAGATTTTGTATATTTAAGAGTGAGTTTTAATTTTTATCATAATTTAGGTGCACTTTCTAAATACTTTATTTATATGATGAGCTAGTAAATAATTAATTTTCCAGAACAGAATGCTGGCTAATTTTGTCTGGTTTTATGGTGACTTAGTTCTAGTTCCGGCCATGTGTACTTAAGGTAATTTTCAAAAAAGGCTTACCACTTTCTCACTTCACGCAAATGCAGTTACATTTCCTAAAAACAATACTTTCTCAGCTCTGCCCTATTAGTGTAGTTGAAATGAATACACCCCGGGCGGGTATTAATAATCGGGGGTAAGAAAGTTTAGAAAAACGTTGCGTGGTGCTTCGTAAAAAGGACTTATCTACTCAGAGACAGTTCTTTAGCTTCAGATCCTGGTTCGTATCTGGTCCTGGAACATCAAGTGGGTATCCCCTACCCCAGTCATCATGTCTACTTACCCCATCCTCAAAATGTTAAGAAAGTATAACTAGAACCCTAAATACAAAAACGTTTATTTTAATCAATCATTTTGTCGTGAAAGGGAATTAGAGGCAATAGAAGAAAAGTCGTAGAGTTTATTTTGTGATGGTTTAGTTTAAAGATCAGGCTTAAATCTACTTCAAATTTATATTTATATTATATTAACGAAAAGGGATAGGTTCAAATAGTTATTTCACGTGGGTTTTATTTATGAAGAGCGATAATCATAAGCTGTAATTGTATTTTTTTTTATCACCATCACAGACAGCATCATTATATAATAGCTATGCCCCACTATTGACCATATTTACATCTACTTCAGTGGTCACATGGTCTAAGTCGTCATTCTCGCAATATTCTACTTTAGACTGCCGATGACAGGGAGATAGAGGTTAAAATCCCAGTCAGCTGTATTAAGGTTTTAAAAGTGTTTTTCCACTCTCCCTCCATGCAAATGTTGGTACACTCTCCCTAATATCAACCTTAACAATTGGTTGAAACTTATAAATTAAATATATTTCAAGTTTGATACTTTGTTAATTTTAAATTGATTTAGGATGTGAAGTATAGTTTACCTTTGTCAACAATGAGTGTGTCAGTGTATTTATCTATTTAATTATATCGTTTCTAGTCTGTCATATAAAGTGGGGAAAGTACCGAAAAGAATTTTAATGAAGTTGCCGCGATTTAGTAGATCATTTGAACACTCCATTTACCCTGAAAGTTATCAGTCAGTCTTACCTTGACCGATTACACTATGGTCCATCCTATCTTATATTCTACATTATACACCATAGTGGAACCAAGGAAGAATATTTTTACCTTCCAAGATAAAAGGAGTATATGGATATCCTAATTTTACTCCCTCTCTTTACATATATATTCATATAAATATACATATATACACATATATATGTGTATTTTATAAGTTATGTACATCTATTTGTGTATTTATGTATATACAAAGTCCTAAAACCGCCGATGGACTGCTTTTTTTTCTCAATCCTAGGGTTGGACGTTTTAAAATGACCAAAACACGAGGTTCTATTCAATTTCGGGCTTTGGCCATCTTCAAACAGCCAAACCTAGGATTGTGCAGCTACTAAACGACCACAGTTTAAAATATAATCGTTTGGTAAAGTTAGGTTAGGTTAGGTTAGGATTCAAAAAACAAATTTGGTCAGGTAGTCTTAATAATTTTAAATAAATTCATATGGCCGCTCACATGATCAGCCTGGTCGAGAAATGAACTAGAGTCATCACGAGTTGCGCCACCAGTACTGGCGCACATGGCCTATAGTACCCAGTACTCAATCCGAAGGTTGGATGGATCCTCAACAGTTCCACCGTCAGCTGTAAGGTATAGGTCATACCTAAGAGACGTACTAGTGAAATAAGTGAGATGTTTCCCGTTTCTTTTCTTACTGAGCCAGAATGTACTGCTGCACAACAGTCTGTCAGGCCACCAACTGACCCTACAAGCAACACACTCCATTCATCACAGGGACTGGCTGTATATTGAATGTTATTACTAGTATCGTTAATATCTTTGCCACTTTCTTACTGTGGAGTTAGGGTGGTGCAAGTTTGCTTAAAGTGTACCCGGGACGCCTGGTCTTAGATTTTAGCATGGGTTTTCTATCTCTTTTAAAGGCTAATGCTGGTGCGTTTATTTAAAATTCACCTTTAGCATTCTATTGCCTTGAATTAGTTAAAACCCACCTTGGTGGCGTAGTTAGCTAACGCGCTACTCTCTCAGTAGACTAGACTGAAGATGACGGGGAATCTCGGTCTGTCTAATGGGGGGTGGTTTTTCCTAAATGGTTTTCCACTCTCCCTCCTCACAAATGTGAGTTTACTTCCTCTAAATTCAACCTTCCCAATTCTTAACCCATTATCGTAACCGTATAGCCCGAGCGGGTAGTATGACGCGGTGCTATAATTTAATTTAATTTTAATTTTAATATTTAAGGTATTATAAACTTAAATAGGCATTAAGACGCGTAGTAATAAGTTTTTGATAAAAATAATTAGAAAAATTGCTAATATATTATAATTGTTTTAAATTGTTTTTATCTTTGAATCCCAAGATTTATATGAATCTGTCAGAATGACTGGCTCTGTAGCTTTTAAAGATAGCGTACATATTGTTTTAGTAAAAAAAAGGTAGTAAGGAATTCGTTTCATCTATCAAGTTGAGTCAGTTTAGTATTATTTTAAGATGAACATCTTGCAGACAGAGAGCGACCGGGTTGAAGATGTAATACAACATACTCCGGATGCTCCGGTCACTGCAAGTTCCGGTGGGAGATTGATCACCTCCATGGCAGCTCCGGGTTGCGTTTAACTTACTCCCTCCTCCGTTTTCTCAACACACCTTCCCTACTTAAATGAGCTCTTAAGGGGCGCCAAACGTTGTTTGGAAGACGTCTAAAACGGTTTTATAAATGCGTTTCCTTTAGAGGTAAGATATTGAGTTTACCAGCTTTCTCTCTGCCTAATTAACGAGGAAAGCTGTGAGTAGGAGAAGCTTGGTCTTCGTTTATTCATTTGAGTGAAATTAAATTACTTAATTTCGATGTCTAGGCCGGTCTGTTTCCCTAAGTTTTCCTTATATTGAAACATTTCGTGTTAATATAACACGTTAAAACAGATAGACAAAGTAATAGTAATAATTATTTTTCTTGAGTTTTATAGGCCCGTCTACATATAGAGGTAATTAAGTAAATCCCGATAACATTTCGAAAGAAATTAGTTAGACATTTTAAATCACAAATTTAAAAAAAGTTTCTAAATACATTTTACAAAAATGATGTTGTATACTTCCCTTTTGGCTAGTTTTTTTTCCATTCCGTGATTTTTATAGTCATTTTTTAATTAATACGGTCAATACCAAGATTAATAGCGGATTTCATTTAAGGGTAGGTTTGATGAAAGTTATTTACTGAACGTGCACCAGAATTTGCATAAAGGAAGAGTAGAAAACCACTGGCAATAAATAATATTGCGAGACTGACTCTTTAGGTAGTGTTACGACTGGTGTGGGTCCTGAATTTAATTAGTCAAAACGTCATAGGAATCAACTATAATAGACCCGTCTCGGTGGCGTAGTTAGCTAACGCTCAAGTTTCGTGTTAAGTTAAACTGCCGAGGACGGCTCGGGTGAACTGGGGGCAGTTTTACTAAATGGTTTTCCACACTTCCTTCACGCAAATGCGGGCCCCGTGTCAGATGATACTTGCACCGGTTACTTACAGGTGCTCGGGGTGGCCCTGCGGACTGGAATTCCCCAGTTTATCTACTTCCGTTATAAGTATTACACAGGGTTGTGCCGAAAGTCCACGTCACGAGCTTGCTCATGGCAGTGGCCCATAAATGGGTTGGACTCTGTGGGCCAGTGTGTTTAAATGCCGACGAGTGATGGTGTTGACAGACCAGTGTGGTTCTGGGCTTTCTGGCCCGGACCCCTGGGGTTCTGAACCTGCGGGCTTGGGCCTCACCATTCGTGTGGTGAGCCGTTTTAGAGCTTCGGTGCTAACCTGGATAGTTAGTAGTGCATGTGCTAGAACATGGGCGCCTCCACTCGTTAAAGTATAAGGTAGCGACCTAGAAACTACCCTGGACCACGATGTCCAGGGGTGCTTGGGGCCGCGTTAAGGCAGCCCATTGCACGTTACAGCTATGATAAAGTGCGGGCTCACTTCTATATCCAACATTCCAATTCCTAAACCATTGAAGTCATTAGTACTCAAGCGTATAACCCAAACGGGTAGTAAAACGTGGTGTTAAATATTATTATTATTATACACTTTATTACTAAAAAAACATATCAAAATTCACTTATGAGCATAATTATTATTACAATATTTAAAGAAAATGGGCTTAGACATGGTTGCCGATAATAATTTTACCCGGCTATATGGTGTGTGATTGTGATTGGTTGTAGTAGAGTAAGAAATTTAAGGCAATAGTTTTAATCAATATAATATATAATTGAAGGCTGCCTTACGAAAGTCAATATAAAAAAATGTTAATTACATCATTTTAATAAACTAATAGCTAAGATCATTTTTCTATTCAATGATTTTGAGTCTAAGAACAGCTTCGGAACTTTTAATTTTCTTTTGTGTCGTTTGTGAATATTTTTGAATTCCCCATAAGTTATTATACAATGTATGGAACTAGAACCAAACTAGACACTCCAAAATAAAATATAGACCTCTTAGCGATTAAAATAGTCGTAAAATGTGTGAAATTAAGCTGTTAAAATGTTTATTTTCAATCTAAATTTGTCTTAGCATAAAAATATAGCACTATTTTAAACTTCAAACTAATGTTTTCAGGTTTAAGTCCAGTTGAGGGACTAATAATTTCTTACGTTGCGGCTGTATTTACAATTTCCATCATCTGGGATGCGTGATGGTTGTATGATTTTAGTTTAACGACGTATGCTTGATCCCCACACAATTTAAATCTGTGCTAAAACAAATTATGTGTCAATTTATTTTAACTAATAATGGTATGTACCATGTATCATTATTTGACTTAAAAAATTGTAAAATTATAATTCGAAAATGTATTAAATGGATTTTATTTCATGTATTTTCCAAATTTTGACAATTATTTACGTGTTCTTATGACATGTTCTTGAAATATATATACATATGACGATGGCCATAGATCCAAGGAATTTAACTCACTTTGAATTTATCTACTCCTTAGAATATTTTTATAATTTTTGTTTCTTACACATATCTAATAAGGGAACATACAAGAATTCTTACCATGGTAATATAAGGATAATTTTATTCATACAACAATTATTACATAACTAGTAGGGTGCTTCAAAAAAATTAAAATATTAGAGTGCACATTACATTTTGTATTCCTTTTAGTGAAAAAAATACACGACAAAAATAAGTATATGAAAAAAATAATATTTGGTACTACCTCAGCACCTGTTAAATTTTTGTATAGATGATAAAATTGTTAATAGGTTTATTTTTTTTAAATGACAGAAAAATTGAAACTGTTATAAAATAATAGCAGTAAATTTATAAACATGATTTTTTTAATCTAAACATTTTTATGTTTATAGAAAAATTTTAATATGTTTTTAAAATTAACTTATTTTTCATTTTTCTCTAAAAGAATACAATTTTTTATAACGTTTATGGTGCATTTCCACAACTTAAAGAAGAAACTGTTTTTGTTATTTTTGTTTCGTAATTTAAGAATGGAAGTCTGCAGCCAAAACAATGACATTTACAATCTTAAGACTGCGTGCGACTTTGTTTTCGGTTTCAAATAATTGAGGAGTATTGTTCCATTCTTCTATATCTGTATTCAGAGTTCCAAAAAAGGAATGGAATGCAGGACCAATAAAATATTCTAGATCTTTATCACTAACATCTTCCTTTCCATTGTACCTGGTTGTTCTATTTCATTCTTCCTCTGATACGTGTTTCAGTTGTTCTACCATTTTTAGTTTTGTTTCGATCGTTACCAAGTCAGAAAATAGCCCAAGTGTCACCAGCTATTCACTAAGATACCACAAATGACAATATATTTCTGCCACTCCTTTTATTTGAGAGATATTCTGAAGTTTCCTTATAGTTTTCCAAAGCCTTGATAAAGCGTAAACCATTATCTGGAGCATCACACAAAATTGTACAAACTATCCAGTATCTCACATGGACTAAAGTAACAAATAGACTAAATTCGAGTGAAGCCTTCTTCTCTTGTGCCGATAGATTGAATTGTTTTTTGAAGAGGTTAACTATGAACACACATATTAGTTTTGCCATCCAGCAGGCGTGGTGAAATGAACCTGGAGTTCTGAACTTAACACCACCTGGAGGAACTCTGCCTAGGAAAATAAGTGTTGATTCCAAGAGTTATTTGTAGTCTCCTCGTGGAAGATTTCGCGAATCAGCTTGAGAGGTCACTCAGTACACAAGCCTGCGCATTACATACACAAAGCTATATGGAAGACAAACCAAGTTGTTAAAAAACCACGTCACACTTTAGAACTTTAAATAATAAATAAACCTTTAAAATCCATACCAATGTGCAATAACGTCATTATTTTATATATATATATATATATGCATATGATAATATTTTATTTATATACATATATATAAATAAAATTATATATATATAAAATAATATTTTTAAATGTTGACATTATATATATATATACACAAAAAATACCAAGATTTAAAAATATTATTTTATATTAAGTTGAATTCAAATAATGCTTCAAGATAGAACACGTTAATTACCATACTACTATGCACAGTACAATTTTGGCAGGAAAAAACATTAAGAAAATACAACCATTTATTTTTGCTAACACTAGTGATAACATTTTACAATATTATTAGTGTTAATTTATAAGTATTTATAATATCCATAAAGGTGACAGACTGACAGCTCCAGATTACATTTATTAAGTTAATATCAAAGTCTTTTACGATATTTATATTTTCAGTTTTATGGCCAGATAAATAATACCTGTAATTTATATTTTCTTTAAAAAAAACGTTATCGAAGATATTATGGTGAGAGTAGGTCAAGTAAATTTTCTAGAAGTCAACCAAGGCTCCTTGAAAATCGTACTATAGCTATAAACTATTATATCGAATACAATTGTTTTATTATTATTCTGTCGAGCTAATAAAATTTCATTCAACAGATCATCCAAGCATTGAATATTTAAATTACATCTAAAACTAACCTAAGCCTCCTTAAACATTATAAATAAAACTAGGTATTTTTAAACAAGCAACAGCCTCAATATTTCACACAAAATAATGTAATACTGGTTGAATGAATATCAGTGGATTGGTGACTAATTATCGATTAAGATGTTCCTGGTTTAACTCTTTAAATTATCTGTAGAATGTCATTCATGCATAAAATATTATTACACAGCTCTCACAACTCGTGGGTTGATTTGTGGGAAGTTCTGTGCTGTTATAGGTGAAATAATAGTAGTATTTTGTATAGAAAACTTTATGATTTAAAGTTATTTGTAAGTATTTCAAAAACTAATTTGGGAATCGTTTGTTTGATGGAAATTTATTTTTCTTAATGTCCCTTAGAAATGTCATAACACTGCTTTATTCCAATTCGTTCTCATTTATAAGATTTATTCAAGCTATGCCCATTTATACCAACCTCAAATTAAACCAAATAGTTCAATCTTGCAGAGTAAGAGTAGTTTTAAATTAATGGTTCAACGTTTGATAGGAAGCAGACGGAATCTTTTTAATTAAAGACCATCCCCCGTACGTACAACAGGTAATCGATCCCTGGACTACCACGTCCGAATCAAACATCTTATTTATGAGATATATAAATAAATGCTGGAATAATTGTATGAATGAAATAATGAATAGATGTAATATAACTGTTATATTCAAAATATAGACAATCTTTTTATATCTACTATTTTTTATTATTAGCTTGTTTAGTTTAATTGGTTAAGTGTAAGACAAGGCAAATTAGCCTTAACTTCACCAAGATAATTAATCACCTATTTCATGAACACTTATCTACCAGTAAAAATGGAATTAGGTAGAACTTATTGATAAATTAAGTTTTCCTGAAATTTATCAAGGTCTAAGGTCCAAGCCCGTTTCTCAGTCGATACCACGTCTGACCACAGAACTAAGAACCCTGTGTTTGATTTTCGGTAGCCTGACCATTTTTAAAAAGCGAGATTTAATGTTGTGTATTGATTTTTAACTACAATATTTAAGCATACACTTTTTTTTTGCACAAATTATAGACACTCTTGTCTAGGTTAATATGCAGCTAGATATTAAATATTAATCGTATACAATGCGCTGTGATGGTTGAACGGTTTAAAAGTGTCACTGTCGCAATAGACTGAGTTGCCAGTAGCAAGGTGATTGGGGTTCGAATCCCTGTTGCATGTACTGTGGGTGGTTACCCTGAAAGATTTTACAATATTCCTCCCTGCAAATCAGGGTAAATTTACTTTAAATCCCATCTTCTCTATCCATGTAAATATTAGTGTAGTTCAAACGGGTAGTAAGACGCGGGCCACACAAAATACCTTTATTGGCTTTGTTGATATAAAATATTAGTACAGCTATTTCGCGCAAAGGAATATTTTTAAGTGTGATATTTTATTCTTACCGATTTACCTGGAACAGAATAACATTTTAAAATGTAACAGATAGTCTATTGCCTACATTGAGGTTTATTGAAGCTTATATTACTATTAATTAATAATATATGAATCCCGCTTCGGTGGAGGAATGATTTAAAGCGCTACTCTTGCAGCAGACTAGACTGCTAATGAGGGGTAGATCGAGGTTCAATTCTCGGTTGGATGTACTGAGGGTGGTTTTTCCACACAAATGCGGATATACTTCCTTTAAATATAACCTTCATAATCCCTATAAGCCATTAGCTTAGTTAGTACATAAGCGTACAACCCGAACGGACAGTAACGCGCGGTGTTAGAATAAAACAAAAAGATAATTGAAATTCCTAAGTACTATCACCTTTTGACAAAAATAATCGAACTTTAATCAGTTTAGACATTTTATTTATGCATTTTTAAAATCCAGTTCTAATCGTTTAATCATATTTTCGCTATTTATATTGCACAGAGTGTACAGTGGCTGAGCTATGTAATTAAATGTATTATGCTACTTTTATATTTAACTTAATGTATTTTTTTTAAATGCCACGTTTGGGCACAGGAAAAGTGTGAAATGTGATCCCAATATGGTATAAACCTATCGAAATCAATGTTATTGTGTTTTATTTTAAACATTTGGAAACATTTGTGTATAGTTTAAATCGTTATAGTACAATTTTAATAGTTTTAAAAGTGTTACAGCTATTGTAAAAATGTATCATATTTAATATTGGGTGCTAATTATTATGTTATATTACATCAAACATAAAAATTGTCGCTCTAGGCGTCAGTATCGTGAGGTAGAAGAGATAAGTAAAAAATCAAATCAAAAGATGTTCCCGTGGTGTTATATAGTTCGTTTTCGAAGATTTTCTTTTCTTTTTTTTCTTTTCAAAATCCACTAATAAGCTTTCAAAGTACACTCCCTATATTGCATTAATTTATTGCAAAATTAAGTGATATGGTATTGTGTAAAACTTGTTGTAAGACATATTACGTTAGATTAATGGATATGTAAAACTTCTTTGTTTAAAGGCTAAAGGCTAGTTAATCAGTGTCTAAATTAAAATATTATCATCAAAAATATATTGAATACGTCTAATCACAAAGAATAGCTAAGCGATTACACTTATCCTGATTAAAATATATGTATAATTTTAAATTGCTTCTAAATGCGTCTTAGTGTGTTTATTGGTGTTTTTATTTATAGGTTGTTGTGATAGTATCAAATGCCTTCTTTGCATCTTAACACTATCGTAACTATTTTATCGCTACTCCCGTCAAGCTGGTAAGTAGCGTCATATGTTGGTTTGGGTCCGACTTGCTTCTCGGGAAAGTGTTTGAAGTAGAGGTTGGCGTTCCCTGTCAACGAGTTGTACGTGTCTCGAATGTTCCTGTAACTGTCAAAAAATCGCTTTGAATTATAGCATATTATGAAATTGTCGGCAAGGAGGAAAGAGAAATGTTTTGAGTTATGAGCGTTGTTCCTTGTCAAAAAAGGAATGAAGCAGTCTGTTGTTTTCATCGAAGGCGGCGAAAGGTCAAGAATTGCAAGTTGTTGTTATAGAACCTACATGCAATAAGCCTCAGCAATTGTATTTCCCCCTCTTTACTTTTCGGTCTCATGTTTGCCCCGTCCGTTTGTTTGTTGTCGTCTTGCCGGCAGGTTCGAAGGGGTTGTGCTACTTGCCAGGAAATGCCCGCAGCAGATGAAACAGACACGAGGAAGGGGTTAAAGAAGATTGAAAACAAAGGAATATAAAAAAGAGAGTGAGAGAGCGTGAGAGAAAAAGGGGTGTGTGGATAAAGGGGAGGGAGGTGGGCCGCGCGTGTCCTGGGCGGCGTGAGAGAGGCACTGCAACGCGCTAGTCTTCGGCGTGAGGCGGATTGGCTGAGGGTCGGCGCATGCGCGCTGCATTATTGATCGGCCCTGACGCTGGTGGTTGTGTTCGGGGTCTGGGGTCCAGCAGCTAAGGGCCCCGGGAAGGAAGAAGCTGCGCAGATGAGAGCGAGGTGAAGGAGCCCCCACGGCTGGCTAGCTTTGGCTGCTGCGATGTCGACCGCCACCAGGTGAAGACGTTCGCCTTCGTCTTCCCGTTTGTTGTGTCCCATGGAGGCCCCGTCTTCCAGCGCGGACCCAGCGCCACGCTGGCTCCTTCTCTTCTGTGTCTGCATTTGTCTTCCACGCGGTGAGTCCCCATAGCCCTCTCCCATTGTAGCGTTCAATTAACGAGGGGGACATTATTGGGATTACTTTTGTCTCACACTTATTCGGCGGCAACACCTTAAGAAACAGTTATCCTCCGTTCGAGTCCTTGGTGCTATCTCCATCGTCACCTTCTGGTAGCACATACTTTCAAAAGTTTAACCATATTTTTTTATGTTGCTCAAATGAAACCCTGTTAGGGCATTCAAAAGCACGCAAATATGAATTGCCCACCTTATTATCTTGTAATAATTATGTATAGTCTTTAAAAGTTACTTTATTGTCTGGAGATAATCAATTATACATATATTTTGTTTCACGTTATACCAACCCCTCCTCATATATGAAAACAAAATGGTAGCAGTCACAATTTATGTCGGGTTAAAGAAAACAATCGATAGACGACGTGATTAGGATATTAAAGAGAGACAAATAAACTTCTTCTTTCTTAAAAATTGAACATTTTATATAGGTTTTTAAATTTATATTTTATGTTTTTATTATGTCTTCTACTAAAATCAACTTTTTATTGGTGGTGACACAGCAAAGATTACCTGCAAAAAGTAATATTAAGTGTTTGGTGAACTTCGTCCTTCAATTATTAAAGAATACAATTCATTTTTGTAGTCAATGGATTTTTCTTTAAAAAGACCTATTTATCATTGTATGGCATATTTTTGATTCATTATTACATTTATCATATGTGTCAAATTTATAGGCATACTACACATTTTTATGGGTATTATTTTGCGTGAATTATTTGTTTTAAACTATGCAATAACTGTGAGAACGGTAATCATTATAATAACTAATATTTTCTTGCGGCCAATATTTCTGGTACACTGCTTCTATAGAAAATATGTTTGTGTTAAGTGAAGAATATTCATATACACTGTTTAATAATGTTTTTAAAGTTATTATTATATATTATGTATATCTGAATTCATCACTTATTATTGTTGAGCCTAAAAATGTATTGATTAAAGAGTGAATACAACTAAACCTAGCTACAAATATTAAATCAATAAAATTGAAAATTGCATTAACTAGACAAGGGAGAAGATTAAAGTAGTATTGAATATTAGGTTTAATTTAAAATGAATATAATGAACATTTAAATAATAATAAAAACAACAATAGATAAACACCTAAACCCCGATTATGACAATTATAAAATACTACTTTTAATTTTTACTGAATTAAATAGTTTTTGTAATTATAGTTTATATGTTTGCATCAAACATAGCAAATATTTTTTTTCGCCGTGTCTTACTAACTGTTCAGGTTATATGCGAAATGTATTAAAAATTTGTATTGCAATTCAAAATTCATTTGTTTTTAAATTCATTAAAATATGGTTTTAGTAGTAGTAATTTAAGAAACCTATTAATTTTGAATTATAAGGCTACTTTAATTAGCTTATAAAAGTATTTTACCAGTAATTACACCACTTAACACAACGAATATAAATAGCATCATAGCTACATCAACACTTTTTTAAATTACACTGATAAATGGTATTTACTTAATTATATTAAAACATCTGGTTGCACATAAGCCCCGCCCTCTTATCTTATTTTGTTTGACATATTGGTAAGAAACGCCCTAAGGTAAAGTGAAGGCTTTTGAGTAACATTAAATTATCCTAAGTTAATTGAAAATATATTAAACATTTTCAAACTCGTTCTACATAAAAATGTATTTTTGTTATTATACTGTCCATACCTAAGAATATTCTGGATATAGTTTTGTGTTTTACTGTTGTAAATTGTGACCTAAGTTTAATGTATATTTTACCATTACACAATCTTAAACTTCTTCAGTTAATTCATAGAAACGTAATCTAATTTTTCAGAAGATATAATAATACTTAAATTAATACTAAAAGAGTTATTATTTTTCAAATATTTTCTTAGCTAATCAATTTCAATTTAAGCTGGCTTCTAATTTTATTTCCTTATTCAATCGCAAATTTTGTTTCTTCCTTTCCTTGTTATGGCTTGCTGACAACATTACTATATTAAACAAATCTATTTACACTACTTATAGAACTTAGCGAAAATCTCTTAAGCTTAAATAGTTTTCTCTTTCCTAGGACCAATATTTTAAGGCTGAGTTTTGAATTTGCATGATTTTTTACTGAAAATTTTAGCACAAATATCATTAATTTTTTTTAAAGGGGCAAAGGAATTAGAAAGTTATTTAAAAGTTCATTCATTTAAATTTCCTAAAGATAAGATGAAAAACAACCCAAAAACTAAAGTTTTGATAACGATAACATATTTCCCAATATAATGTATATTGAAATTGTCCAGGAGCTAAAAGTAAACATAAAAAATATTTCAGTAAATTTCTAACAAACTTAATAAACATATACTTAGACATAACTTGACATAGTCGTTAACATGCTACGATCCTACATCCAGAAAAAACCATGTGCTTACAATACTGCATTTACCTCTTGTCATTAATTCCCTTCAAAAATAGTATAAAGAATTGAGATACCTAAAATTACTTATGATAATAATAATAATGACAAATATCTAATGGTAGCAATCTATTAAAATACATTTAATTTCAATTAAATATTTTGAAGTGTATGAGCAAGTGTTTTCAAAGTTGACAATTTAAAAAATATATTTAAATAGTTTAGAAAAACATGGCACACACATTCCCTTAATTTAAGTGATCATAAAAGAATGAAGAATGTTTAGTTAATAAAGTTCCCAATTTTAGCGCCTTATATACTCACAAATAACATAATACATCAGCAACACCTTGTCAATGGTAGATTATTGATATTCTACAAAATATTGTTTAATAAGGACGTGTGAAAAGGTTACTTGCTGGAGAAGAGAGGGAATGGTAGGTTAGGGGGTGGGAGGAAGGTTGAGGTTGGGTGGGGGTTAATGTACAGGGATGTATACAATAGGTTTCAGTAAAAGATTTACTGTTAAAGCGCACAATTTACTGCTTTAGTTAATAAACTAAATACTAAACATATTTACTCAAATACAAAATTTTGGGGAAATAGTGTTATATCTCGAAAATGGTGAACTAATTATTTATTAGTCAGTGAAGAGACGTCAATTAAATTTTGTAACAATATTATTTAAAGGATTTTAGATTCCATGGTTTTATTTTTTATTATAAACGATAAACAATACATGTCTAAACATACTAGTACTTTATTTAGGGATAAATTAATTATTTAAACAAATTCCAAGGGGTAACTTTTAACGTTAAAAAAGTATATATAGACTAAAAAGGCGAATAACAAAATAAAACACTTTGTTGACATTATAATATGTTACCACAATAAATTTCATTCAATAAAAGTGGTGTATACACAATGAAATAGGATACAATATAATAAAAGAATTTATATTATTGTTCGCACATATTGTATACCAAAGCTACAGTTTATTTTATTACATGCTCTTTTATTAAATTTATTTTATTATAATGAAAAGCCTTCACCCCTTTTCATAAACGTGGAGGCCACTCACTTGTGAGGATGGCAACATTTCTCTGGTTCGAGTTCAAGTAGATTCAAAGATTTAGTTTTTATGTGTCATGAAAGCATGCGACGTTCAAGTGATTTGAGCCTCACTCTAAGTGCAGTTACAAACATCTACATTCATTTAGTATTAAGTACCTGTTACTTTAAAAATTAAAGTAAAATTTTAATAGCATATGAATAATTTATATAGTTGTAATTTTAGATTGTTCATTTACTTGATTAAATTTTAGTTTACATTCATTTTGTTTAAAATACCTAAACAATATATTCAAAGTAGACAAGATGATAAGGGTGAAATAAACTAACGCATAAGAATTCACCTTAAGATAGGATGGGAAGACACATGGTTTAAAACCAGTAGAAAGAGCTACCAGTCTCTCAACTTGAGTCAGGCACACTATTTAAATGGCCCGTCCTGATTTAGTGTTGTATTTTATTCTAGCGAAAACGAGTTTACATCTCACACTATTACATTTGAAATTTTCAAATGCATAATTTAATATACATAAAACTTTTTTTAATGTGATTTAGTAAATTGTTGTGAGTGTATATATATATATATGTGTATGTGTGTGTGTGTGTGTGTGTGTTTGTATATATACCTTTAAACACACACACAAACGTATAGGCTATATTTCAGCAACCTTTGATCTAGCTAGATAGATTTCCTCAAATATTAGAATTTGATAACAAAAACATAATTTGATATCTGTTATTGAATAAAGCTACTATTCATAATTAAATGTATTAATATTAAAGATTGTGTATTTTTTATAGCTTGTATCAATTTTGACAGCTTGGAGGTGAATATAGTAAACTTTTGTCATATTATCATATACATCTTTTTCAAATTCTATAAAAGATTATTCTTGTGACAACCTTACTAAAAGAAAATTACATCGGTTTATTCTACTAAATGTATTTTTATTTATGTACAAACTATAAATATATTTGTAGTGACCCTTATGATTGCTCATTGTAAATGGGATATATTGGATATTTAATATGCATATACATAAAATGTCAGTGACCATAGTATATTTATTAAGACTTATAGCAAAATCATGGATTTGTCCTAACCTGAAAGCACTGTTAGCACCAAATTCTCAAATTCATTAGAAATTAGGATATGACAGTACAGGTATGGGTGACCTTATGATGGCTTTTAAAATGGTCTCATAGTGTTTAGTTGCGAATATGTTTTTGAAAGTGAAACCTAAAACAATCGCACACACACAAAAACTATGCTTGTATCTATTCTCAAATATAACATATTTGAAATATTTATTTATCTATTTAGTACCGTTTTCAGGTCATACATTTATATAGGAAATGATAATTTACTGTGACGATCCAAGAAATATTGGTTGATTTCAAACAACCGTGGTCGAGGATTTATAGAACTAGGATAGATTGGTTCAATCCTGAATGGTGCCTGAACGAATTTGGTATATGTTTATAGTCATTTTTCTAATCAAATTTAAGTTAAACTTCAACCATGGTTGGTTGGTTGTTTAAAGTTATGTGTTCATAACCTAGCTAAGCCTAGTTTGTAAGTCATGTGCTAATACAACCGTGTGTAAGATACTCGTGTTGATGATCACGTGGTATAAGGCTTAAGCCTCTCTGGTATGGTTTACCAGTAATGGTGTAGTCGAGGTTCGAGTCCCAGTCATGTGTACTCAGGGTCTCTCTTCCTAAATGGATTTCCACATTTCCCAAACACGAGTAAAGGGCTGGGGGTGGTAACTATTTCCTCTCTACATTTAAACTCCCTCACCCATACCCCAGTTGTGTAGTAAAATGTGGATAGCCCGGACGTGTAGTAAGACGTAGTGAAAAAAAGGCGGTCGTTTAGATGTTACTTTTTTAAAAACCCAACCGTTTATTTATGCCTTTAGAAAGTTAATATTAAATTCCTTGGGCTAGGTTAATATTCATGCACAACGTATGGCGTACAGTGCACAATTCATAAGAAAAATACAACGTTTTATAATGAAACGTATGATTTAAAGTCTAACATAAATCTATTGTCATCTACTAAGAGAAAAAGGACTAGCCCCTTTGCACTACTGGATAAGTTCTCTAGAAATACTTCAATAAAGGGTTCACCCGAAAAAACCATATAGTAAATATCTTTTTTTTTTTTAAGTTGTAATCTAACTTAATTTATGTTTCGCCTGTACATTAAATCAAATTTTAACTTCTTTCTGATTTTATGGTTATGAATATTATTGTAGACCTATTTCTCAGTATTAGAATAAAAAATGTAAAAAAACCTTATTTTTAATCTTTACGATCGTAGTAATTGACGTTAAAACAAATAAAATTCACTACAAACAGGCGGCCAAACCCTTCCTTCACCTCTGACAAGACGTGTATAAATCACAACTTTTGAATGTGTGGAATGCCAGGCCTTCACCGTGGTTCGGATCCCACGTTAAACTGTAAGTCCTCCATTTCATCTCACAATCACCCTACCATAATCACCACATTAGCGTAAATACGTATAACCCGATCGGGTAGTAAGACGCGGTGCTAATAATAATAAAACTACAAACGGGTACGAGTACAACAAAGCATTTCAAACATAAACCCATAAGCTAATTTTCGTCTGCCCTGTACACTGGGGATAAATTGGTTATATCCTCTCCTAGTATTCTCATTGGTTGACGTATCACAAGTTTAATAATTATCTATACTACACTCCGTGCAACATGTGTATGAAGTTGAAGTTAAATCGACTTTATGCATTGTAACTATTCACTATGCATAAATTAATGCTATAATTAAAAATAATAGTGTATATTTCAACTTTTTGCGCAACATGTGCTATGCACTATGAGTAAACCAAGTCTTAATAAAATATATTCTTGAATATTCACTTTAAGTTATTATTATTATTATTATGATTATTATAACTAATAATTTATGTTTCTTTCATAAATTAATAATTTAAAGCTTTATTTTTCCACACAATAGCTATAATAAATTGTTAAAATAGACAAAAAATTTGGCCACGCAAAGTACAGTAAAATTATATAAAGAATAGAGCAAATATTTAAACAGTTTAAAAATGGCTTAAATTGAACCATTATTAAACGCTTATGTTTGAATTTTTAAACTTTATAAATGTAATAATAACAACTCTCCAATATATTGCCTACATCCTATCAATGTAATAATAATAATAACAATATAATATATTGTTTAAACAATATATTGGTGAAGTAGTTATAATAATAAAAATAATTATTATTATTATTATATTGATAGGATTTAGGCAATATGTTGGGGAGCTATTATTATTGTTATTGTTATTATTACATTGATAGGATGAAGGCAATATATTGGAGAGTTATTATTATTACATTTATAAAGTTAAAAATTCAAACATAAGCGTTTAATAATGGTTCAATTTAAGCCATTTTTAAACTGTTTAAATATATTGCTCTATTCTTTATATAACTCTCCAATATATTGCCTACATCCTATCAATGTAATAATAATAATAACAATAATAATAGCTCCCCAACATATTGCCTAAATCCTATCAATATAATAATAATAATTATTATTTTTATTATTATAACTACTTCACCAATATATTGTTTAAACGAGACACACTTAGTACCGTAAAAGAACTACAATATTTACAATATGTAACACTTTTATTTAACATAAAATTAAAGTCGACGTTTGGAGGAATACATAAATGACCAGGGTAGTTTTTTGTGTGTGTCTATCATCAATTTCTTAATTATTACTCATGTAATCCATCTACTTTGAAATAATCATATTCCAATTTAAAGTGAAAATGGATTTGTTCTATCTACCCTTGTAATTTATAGCTTGAGACGCTTGTGGCTCATTTGGTTAGATAGTTTAGATTTATATATAATTTTAATCTTAACTAATACTACCCACTTCAGTAGATGCATGGTCTGAGGCGTCACTTTCATGTTAGTTGGGAATTGCCTGCTAATGACGGGATGAGTGGGGTTCGAATCCTTGTCAGGTCTAGTGAGTGTAGTCTTTCCTAGATGGTTTCCCACTCTCCTTTCATGCAAATACGGATATATTACCCCTAAAATAATTCCTTCTTTCTCCTTATACCATAAGAGTAATTTTCATATATGTGTATATAATAAACAGGTAGTAGGACGCCGTGATAAAAAGAAAACTAGTATTTAGATATTCTTATACTTTTTTTTTAAATCGCAGTTCTTATTCAATATTTACAAACTTCCGGTGATATTTAATTCTGTTTTTCTTGGCACCATGATTATTTTATTCCCCTATCTCGCTTTTATTCAAGAATTTGTATCCACGATATTAGAATCGGACCAATGGCAAAATCTGTTATAATCTTGTTTGTGTGGATTCGTTTCGGCGGATTCAAGGGTATTTTGAAGGAAAAGGCCCGGGTGGGAGGTGGGCGGAGGAGATTTTACAGTCGCTACCAAATTCCATTCCCTGTTCGTCATAAACTCTTGATGTCACTCCTCGACGTCTTTTTTACGACCCTGGAAGCTACTAGAGCCAGGAACCTGACGCGATTTTAGCCCTTAGCCACCCTCTTTCGTGGAGAGCTATTATTGGTAGGTCGAGAGAAAGAACACAACTTCAGAGAAAGGGGGGATTAATTGGCACGCCATTATTTAATAAGGCCCCTTCCAAACATCTAAGAGAGATACTCTGGTTCGAATTCCGACAAGGTATACATTTATCCTTCACTGGTGAGACAACAGGTAGAGACAAACGATAGAGAATTAAATTTTAAGTGTTTTATTAAGGGTATTTAACGGGATGGTTATGAACAAACTGAGTATAACAACACATAACTTACAAAATAGCTTAGCTTTAGAACATACATTGTCTTCAGTCCGCCAACATTAACGTAAGAGACTTAGGCCTACTGTTCGTCCTGGCTATGCGAATTAAGCCACGATAATTCAATAGGGATTACGAAGATATAATAATACATTAAATATATCCAAATTTGCGTATGAAACCATTTACGGAAAATCACTCTCAGTACGCCATGCCTGTGTTTGAACCCCGACATATTCGTCATCGAAAAACAATATTAGCTGGCCTTGACATCTAGTCCTTGTACCCACTCACCAATGTGGCTCACATTTTTTATTTTGATTATTGTTTTTTTATCACCGCATCTTACTACTTGTTCAGGCATTACGCACACATGATAATTACTCTAATGGGGTAGGGATGAGGAAGGAAGCATTTTAGAGGTAGCCTACCTACATATGCGTGTAAGGGGAGTGGAAAACCATTTAAGAAAAACAACCCTCAGTAGACTTGAACAGGCCCGTCTAACATGAGAGTGACATATTAGACCATTCCAACAAGTTTATTCTGGTTTTCTTACTACGGTAAGATTGGGGTTTAAAATCCGTCCGGTAAACCGAGTTTTTCTATTAAATAGTTCTAGCCCCCTTGGTCGTCCACCATGAAAATACCAGCACATTTCCTCTCAATTATACCATTCTCCCCTACTTTACTATTGTAAAATACAAATTTGTGGTTAGCCCAGACGGGATGTTAGTTGCAGAGCAATAAAAAAAATCAATGCCGATAAAACTGTAATGTTAGCACAAAGTTTAATTTTTCGTTGGTGACAACAGCAAAAGTTTGTATTTTATAAACTTCTTTCCTACGTTTCTAATGATAATACAATTTCATTTTCATAGGAAGTCTCTATCTTATCTGAGATGCATAAAAGTTACTAAATCTTCTTTGTATATTTTCATTCGTCAAAAATCACGTCATTTGTAGATGCCACTTTTGATAGATATAATCAATGCTTATTAAAATACAAATTATATAGTAAAATGTTATCAAGGTTGACCACTATAAAATAATGTGTATATTTACCAAAAGGATCTCTCTTTTACATTTACTAGGGATCCATACACAAATACTTTATGGATTTGACCGCAGGACCCCCTAGAACCGAATCGACCTTCTCTTCTGCTCGGTCACGGAAGCGAGAGCTAGTCCACTGATGAAATTCAAACCAATCGCGCGCAGTAACCCAAGTACTTTCCCCTGACGGGAATTGAGCCACCACCCGCGTTAACGAACTTTGTAGGTCATCAATGTCTCATGCGGGGTCGGTGAAAACGTTTGTTTCAAGAGATGTATTCAACGTGCCACGTACAACCTGCTCAAATAAAATATAGAGTCCTTGTGAATAGTAGAAATGCAGGTGTCAGAAAATGAATCTCGCAACATAATGATGTAACGTACCTCTTTCGAAAGTGTTAGTTATATAGGTAGCTCACATCGGTGGGCACGCGAGCTTAGGCTTCAATCTCACCTTATTTATCTAATTGTAATGGTTTGTAGTTAAAAAGAATTTCAATGATTATCAATATAAAAGTTGCAAATCATTCTCGTAACTACAACGTTTGATTTGCTTTAAGCACAATCCTGTAGTGTTTACTTGGCAACATAACAACCGTCCAGTGTCGTAGATGGCTGGTATATCTGATACATCGAGATCCGATTGGTCGCTCATATGTAGCTGACAGTTTCCACACGTCCATCATAGACTCAGCCAAAACTATGGGTCAAGAAAGACCATGAGCACGGGACGAGTCCTGATTAGTTCAGTGATATAGCATTGGCGCACAAAGTCAAATATGCTAAGTTCGATTCCCGTGTCCAGGTATCATGTTTCAACTAATTTAAGCTAGTTGATTTGTGGTGTCCTCCATACAGACATTCCCATAGTTACAATAATTTGCAATTTGTGTTTTGATATTTTTCACATTATTTAGTTTTATGGTAATGGGAAGTGGGACTTTAATCATAATTGGTTGTACTGATTGAGGCAATTTCTCATTTAAAAAAAATAATTCATTATCCTTCTACGCGAACGTTAGTACAAATATTCCTTATAAATTCCTCAACCAACCTGCTAGTATGTATATATATGACTATCCCAAACGGGTATTAATATACAGTTCACACACACACAACATTTTACCCCTATTCAAACACGAACATATTCAGAAATTTTAATATATCAATAGCGGAGGATAAAATATGTAAGAACCATCTACAACTGATTTAATGTATTCTAATGAATGCTGTAAATTAGGGGTCAGCCATTGATCCATCGCGATCGACCAATCAATCTCGTGAAAATTTGTAATCGCTAATGTTAAGGGGCTCATTCATGAGGCGGTATTGAAGCTACCAGACTGATACAGTGATTGATCTGAAATTGCTGGGAGATTCGGTTCCTCTCCCAAGTCCCCATTCACTAGGCGACATACAAGCGATTTTTCGTCAACCGAGCTTTTCCTCTATTCTTGTTTCCATCAGTTAAGGTAGTCCTTTATGACTTGTGGGTATACATTCATATACAGATTATTTTCAAGCAATACTATCACAATTGAAAAGAAAAATGGGATGGAAGGGAAAGAAAGTTAAGGTACATATTTTTGCAGTTTTTAAGACGAAAATATGTTTTGACCACTTTGAATTAAATATTGCACTCGTAGATTCGTTTAGTTTTATTTTATACACATGGTGATATCAACATTTCTTGAACATTTGTGACGGGCATTGTGAAATCTACCAGGAATATTTATCCTCATTACAAAGTTTCTGATCAAATGTAATTATTCCAATGAAGCAAAATTGTATTTAATGCGGCCAAACAAGGTTTTTTTTCATAAAAACTTCTGCATAAATATGGATCTTCCCAAAGATTCCTTACTTCAATTCAAAATTTAGCTAGCAGACTGCCAGCGAATGCGATCGTATTCACGAGACAACCTGTCAATCTAAATATCACTTGGGCGATCCGAATATCACCCGCAATTAAATTGCGTTAGCCCAATGACTGGGAGATATTAGAAACATTTGGTCGAAAGTGACGAGATTGTCAACACAGTTACTTATAGATCATATATGGGACCCTTAAGAAAATTATATCGTCATTCAAAGTCTATCTTTGAGTCACAAATATTTCAACTACTATCAAATAATATTTTAATGTGACCAAAATAACCCTGATCGCTCATAATCAATAAATGTTATAAAATATTTAAGTAGTTTAATATGAATATGTAAATTTGTATTTATAATACACCTATATTTGTTTCTTTAAAAGGTGGGCACATAAGTATTTGAAGGATGATTGAATTGAAAGGATACATCTAAAATGTATGGACAAAACAAAAAACAAAATTAGAGTGGAGAGTCCAAAAAGGTTGCCGCTCCTTGCTTTAAATATGATATTTTATTGATTCACATAATACAAATAAGAATCCTGGTTAGATATATTCGGGGTGGTTTCCTCTGTGATTCTAATATATTATCTCCAGGCGAATATTGGTGAAACTTCTCGTGAGAAAATGCCTTAGCCTTATCCCTCAAATAAGGACGTTATTTACCTATGTATTAGAAGTAATAAGGAAAGTAGCGCATTTCATTTTTAAATGCTGTGTATAAATAATCTTGGTCATATTAGAAACAACTTTATTTCCCTTACCACCCTCTAGTAGCTGGACAGAAAATGGGGGTGTGGATGATTTTTTTTTATCGGGATCTAAACAACCTGTTTCCTAGTGGTAACACAGGTTCTTTGTTCCTCTTATATTTTTTCAATTTATTTTATATTTATATCCTTTTTAGCTGTATCGAGATAGATATTCAATTTACCGTGGCTACCCCTCTTCTCGTCAGCTGATCTACTTTACTAATATCACCCTTCTTGAGACAGTATAGGGCTCCTTTCCTTACTTGAAAATCTAGTGGGCATATCCCAAGTGCTATGCAAACAAGTCAGTGGACGTTGTTCTGTATGCCCCAGTCAATCTCAAGAGAATTTAGGGCTTTCGATACCATTTTTCTCTTGAGCCTGAAAGCCCATTCACTAGCACCTTATCCCACAATGGAGAGGAGGATGGTCTGATAGTATGTGTGTATGAGGGTGTAACGTTATTTGTCACCCTACCACGTATTTCCTTATATTAAGCTAATTTTTGTAAATATTTTCCTATTTATTTTCGTTTGAATTTATGCAATTCAAAGTTCTGCCGCAGCATAACGCACTGTGTTACCGGTGTGACAAATAATAACTATTTACATCCATTCAAAAATAAAAGGACGGAAGGAAGAACGTATAACACTGTTTTAAATAATTTTAATAAGGAATTTTGACCTAAGGAAGAACACTTACCTTTTATTAAACACATTAATTATCCTTCTAAGAAGTTTGTTGACTCTTCTTTTATTTTCAATGTCGGCCATGATTTATTTCAACGCATGCGTAGATCTGTCAAACAAGTGAGTGGCGGGTCTCACGATTGTAAAAAAAGGAAGAAAAAAAAGACGTGATGTAAATAACTCCAAACTAGCGGGCATTTCAATTTTGACAGATGAAAATATCCATTTAATTCTTCTAAGAAACATTGTTCATATTCATTGCCATATATTTCAATCTTTATATTAAATTTGCATTTTTATTTTATATTCATCTCTAGTCCACAGCTAACATTTTATCTTTTGTTTTAATATATTAAATTTCTCTTTGGGCTTGGAAGAAAATAGAACGTTTTTAAATTCGATTCCTGGAACACTCTCTGAAGAAGATTAGGGCCTTCTTCCTCGGTGTTATTTTAACATGGAGTAAAATCTATGTAGCTCCTAACTAAATTTATTTTTAAAGTGAAACAATGGCTTGAAAGTAAAGTGCAAGTATGCAAGTATACAAATGGAAAGTTAAGTGTATGGGCAAGAACTAAAGATGGTTTATTCCGTTAAATTGTGGACGAGTTGGAATTAATAAAAGGAAACAAATTTAAAAAATTCGTGCTGTTTCAACATGGACGAATTAGTTGGTGAGATCAAGCCAAATAGTCAACTATAAATTGATATTTTTCTCTTTTATCAAGAAACCAGGATTTATGTAAAAATTTTCAGAAAAAGACTAAATATATTCAGACTCTTTATCTATTCCAGAGAATTAATTAATATCTTATTTTATGTTTAAACATTAATTATATTGATTTTTTCTTCTCTTTTCTCAACAATACTTTTTCTTTGTCTTACTCAAAACTATAATTACATAATATTATATAATTTCAGTCTATATTATATTTTATTGTATTCTAGTGTTATATGTTCTAAACTCCTAAATTCAACCATGTTCAGAGATTGTTATTTTAAGTGATACATTTTTGTTTAAGAATATATTTAATACCATATATTATATTTATGTCAGGTTAAAATTATACTATTCGGAATTCCATAGGTAGGATTGGGATGTGGTTAAAAAAAGGAAACAATAATAAACCCACAAAAGTTTTAATAATTGTCTATTTTATATATTTTTATTGTAGTCTAAATTAGTACATTTTATTTCAACAATCCATTTTATTTATATTGTCCATGTTTTATTTTTAAGTATTCTTTCAACTCCTGTAGATAACCCAGTGGTCTCGAATATTAAGAGTCATCGTGCCTCCGTCAAAGTTAGCCGAAATAAAGGTATTTTATTATTATTATTATTATTTTCTCCTAGATTCTAGGAGTGTCGCCCAAAAAATACACAATTTTATTCATCTTTACGTTAACTTTCATTATGTGAACATATTTGGAAGACACATTGAAAATATATTATATATATAAATTATTTTTTTTCACAAGGGCCATAGGCAAATGGAAGCGCCTCTGTCCAATACTTATGACCCAATTCATAGCCTTCATTGACTTCACACATATCGTCTTCACGTGTTCTTCGAATTTCCTTTTCTCGTAAGCGTCACACCCAGATACCTACTGGATCTGCTTCTGTTTATTGTATGTTCATATAACTTGACATTTGGACTCCTTTTGAATATCCCTTTAAAAACCATGTGTGTCGTCTTCACCGGTGCCATTTTTAACTTCACACTACTACACCAGGCACTTAACCCTTCATGCGCCTGGTTACAATTATCTTCTACGTTTATCCTCAATTCCCCACATACGATAATTAATAGATCGTTGGCGAAGGCGACAGCCCCGGTCGTCTTGGGTAGAGCTTCCAACTCATAATACCCAGTTTCATGCATATAGCCGAGAATATCGGTACATATACTGACCCCTGGGGGAATCCCTTTGTCAGCTTCTTTTCCACCTTCTTCTCTGGATATTTCAGGGTGGCATGCCTATTCCTACAGTATTCCCTCAGACTCCTGTACAAGTTCTTCGGACATCCGATATCATTGAATATGTTGTTGAACAATGAAAGCCACCAAAGATGATTAAATTCCCTCGAGATATTCACGAGATTCTGATGTCATACTTATCCTCCGCCTGATCAACCAAGCTCATAGTCCTTGTTATCACATCTTCAGTGGACCTGCCTCTCCAAAAACCAAACTGCTGCTTTTCTATTTTCACCCTATGTCTGCGAATTCTCCCACACAGGGCCTTATATTGAAGTTTCCCACGTGTAATTAACAAACAGATTGGATAACACAACACTTTGTACCTCCGTCGCCTCCCTCAGCTGTAGAGGACAATGCCCAATATCCTTCCCATTCCGTAATAAGTTGAAATTGGTCGTCAAATCATAAGTAAATTAAAGAAAATATTATTTAATTGTCTCTCCAAGTATTTATGTTCAATATAATGAGTAGATTTGTACGGTGCTTCTTGTAAATTATAGATTGTTTTATCTTTATTGTTCCTTGGTCTTTACTGGGCAGAGATATATTCATGGTCAGCTACATGACTGTGTTTGATATTTTTCCTTTATCATTAATTGAAGGTTTTATAGTCATGGTTGGTTATGATCTGTGTTCACTACTGATTTTGGTCAAACGTTCCCTTTAGAAAAGTGCCGTTTTAAAATTGTTCAAATTAAGTAAAAATATTTACAGATGAGGGCAATAATATTGTTGAAATATCACCGACCACATAACAGTTATTATAATTTTAATTGGTTAAAATATATTTCCGTAAATAATTCAACAATGCAAGGTGTATATAACCGATACATCTTATCTAGCTTTTATATTTTACACAGGTTTTACGTTTTAAATTCCTTTAAACCAACACTTATTTAGACTAATTGGTATTCCACTAATATGCGTCTTCAATGTATGTGTTCTGTAAATTAACAACAAAAAAGTTTGGTTTTTTTTTTTGTGTTAAAGTGACTGTAACTTCATTATAAAACGATATTTTACCCTATCTGGTTGTTTACCTGTTTTACAAACTTCAATTATTTAAATCTTAAAATTGAAATCAAATAAATTTTTTAATAGGTCTATACTTTTTTTTTGTGTTGTTAAAGATTAAGACTATTTTAAAATGCATTTGGATGAACATAACTACTACTTACTTACAAAACTAATAAAATAGCCTTTATTTAGATTAAGAAGTATTTGAAAGAAGGATGTTTTTAAATAATTCAATTTTTATATTACTTTTAATTGTTGAATTAAGGCAGCCACAAATACCCCTTAGAAAAAATTAATAAAGTAAGGGTTCGCACAACTACACAACAAAATGTGTGAGTGAAGTTGCCCCTGGGGAGAATTTAATAGCAACCGGGTTGAGTGTCGTCTAAAATATCATCTGATAACCTCGAGATCATAGAACAAGGGGCTCAAGGAAGTAAAAGAAGAAGGAAGAGAATAATGTGAAGACGAGGGGTAGCCTCGAATCGAGACTGGGCTGTGGTATCAGACTCACAGCCTCAAGGGAATAATATAAGCCATCCACAGTTTTGAAGTTTATGACAGCCTAAAAGCTTGTTGAATTCTTTGGGCAAAATTTAGTTTGGTATCTCATGTTTTTTAGTACTACCCTTTTGTAGATGAGATCTAACTTAAATGTTTTCCAAATTAATTTTAAGTTTTAGAATATTAATGGAGCTTGTCTTTAGATTTTAACTTTTTTTTTATCGAAGGTACATTTTCAAAAGCTATAGCGAAAAAGTCTCTCGTGCTCCCCTTCAGGGAGCATCAAAGCATGCTATTTGACTTCGGACTTTAATATTTTAGTTATAAGGAAGGTTGAATATGAAGGAAGTATACCCACCCGCATTTTCGTGGAAAAACAGTATAAAGCAATTTAGGAAAAACAACACCTTCAGTCGACCATTGAAGTTGGTAGCACTATTGAATGCATTATTAGCTCTTTTTTCTAACTACATTATAATTTTACTTTTTTTTATTTACGGATAGCTTAGCATAAGGGGGCCGCCTCAGTAGGCGATAAATTGCCACGCTGACATTCAATTCTGGTGCAATTTAATTATCAGATGCATTATTTCAAAATATGAATCACGCAAAAATAAATAGGAGAGATTCCAACATAGCTCTTTTTCCTTAACAAACCTATAGTCTGGGGTTTATTAATAGAAAAAAATGTGTGAGAATGTGGCATTAGCTCATTTTCAACGACATTTTAAGCATATTTGTGGAGATATCTGAATAGGTTTGATGGAAAAGGGTTATAGATTTATCTTTTTTCTAATAAATACAGTAATTTTTTGATAGGCTCACATCAAAACATTTTAAGATATTTGAGAACTAGCAGTGAGCTTTCTTTCACCCTAAGATAAGAAGTTTCGTAGTTTTATTTCCACTCTTTTTTATTTACATGACAAAGGGAGGTTGTATGTGAAGGCCGAAAGAGAGTGTAAGCTTATAAATAAAAGAGAAGTAGTTCCAGAAAAATACACATACCAGTGCATTTTAATCCGTGTGGCCCGACCGCAATTTGATGTTTTCTCGTTGGCCGCCTCAAGTTCAAGTTTTTGATAGGTTTGCTTAGTGAACACACACTTATCTAAATTTATCACCACACAAAGCAAATGTCGGGTGAGATAAACATTAGTTATTGATCTTAGCAAAACCATTGGAGAGTTGATTATTTCAAAGAGAAATAGAAAATAATGTAGTGAAAATTTAAGCTGCGCAATTTTTTAATTTTGTGAAATATATATGGTGTCTAAACTTTTATAACGGACACAAAATAGGTGTTTGTAAAATTGGCATTTATATTTAAATTATCATTGTGTGATAGGCAAAGTTCGCGTAGTACTTAGCACTCTTGACAGTTGTGCGGCACAGACTGTGTGTTCCTCTTTGCTTTTTAGCGGTGTTGTTTACCATTCGCTTCCTATATGGACTCTGGCTTAGTTTTTCAATTCATCTGTATTTTCAAATTACATTTTTTAAATTACTAAATCACACTACAAAAAATAAACTAAAAACACTTAAAACATATTGTTCATGCCATAGCATGAAATTACTTCATCAACAAATGGTCAATCTTTCTATATTTAAAATACAACTGATAAAACAATTACTTAGTTGAAAATAAAATGTGTTTTTTGCCAACAAAAAATATCTTAGTCCCCAAATTCATGTTCAATCTGGGTCAGTCCATTATTCTCTTTTAGAAAAAAGACAGATAATTAAGAAAGTTAATTTTCTTCGAATGCAGTAGGCAGATTTGTCAAAGTCCTTCCAGCTTGCAAACATTACTCCCTTTATTTCTCTTCCTTCCTTCCGCCTCCTCCATACTTCGAAATAAACTAGAGTTTTATTGGGCGCCACATGGGGTCACATGGGGAAAAATAAATTTAGAAAGCCAATATCGAACTGTCTGGATGTTCATTTTAAACACACATGTGGTTGACAGGAAATGGACCCCAACGTGAGGGGTATAAACATTATAGTCTACTGTCAAATAAAATATAAATTATTTCATATTCTAGCTTTTGTAAAAATACTATGATCACATTCAAAAATGATTAGTATTATAAATTTATCTTACTATATTACACCTGAAATACATGTCCACCATTATTTTAATACATATCATCCATGGGATCAGATCGCATCCTTCACTTTTGGTCATCGTTGAAGAGAAGTAAAGGTTTAAATCCAAGATGGTGATATTTGGGGTTGCGGTCCACAGTGATTTTAACTGCGGTTTCCCTTGCCTCTCTCAATACTTATGAGGGTGAATTTCCTCTCAACGAACCTCTACCTCTCTAACCCCTAAATTTGATAAATAAATCATCTTTGTGATACACTGGTGCACTGGTAGGCACGTGACTAAGGCATCAGCCTCATCTGTGTAGGTAGTTTCCCTGTAACTGGGAGGTCAGGGATCGATTTCCAGTTATGTGTAGTAAGCCAGGCTTCCTCAAATTAAGTTAACTCTCCTTCCACTTACATTTCCTTCCAATTCTACCTTTCTCATCCCTATCGTATTAGTGTAATTATATGCGTACAGCCCGGATGGGTAGTAAGAAACTATACCATGAGGTAGTATTAACTCAAAGTGAACTTCATTCTTGTGGAGGACTATTTTTATTGTTAATTTACACTATGTGAATTCTTAGATCATGTATTTAATATTAAAATTACTGTTTCGAATACAAAATATTTCAAAAGGTGTTTAAATGCTGACAATTTAGAAACATCATAGCATATAACAAGCTTTATTGCTTTTGTTGTGGATCAATTTTATAAATTAATGATCACTGTAAGGTATAACACATTTATTTTATGATCTCAAAAGTTTACTCTTGAGGGTCTGACGGCTCTTAAGAGCTCTTTGAAATATTTGACCCTTGAGTGCTTTAAAAAAAATATTGAGCATATTTAAGTTTAGATGTTTCGCTGTAATGTTTTTATATTCATATCATTTAATAAATCATCGTAATAAAACATAAAATGATTCATTAAGAATTTACACACTGTTATGTATTTAAAAAAATTTACTTTAGAGTGTCAACAAGAAAAAAAATAAAAAATAAGTACTTTACCTTTATTATCGAATGAAAATATTGCAACACAATTGTTATCTATAGCTTAAATGACGCTTATATTTACAAGTGTTTACCATACTTTAGTTTGTTAGCACCTGAGACTATCCTTATAATGCTGTAGTGAGCTCTGAATCACTCAGATCTTTCACACCAGGTGACGTTTAAACATACACTGGATGTAGTAGTTGTTGATCTTTTCTGGATGTGAAAATACCCAACGCTATTAAACATGTTTAGATCTGAATTGTAATATGCAATATAAGTCTATTTGTTTGGACGTAGCTACTTGAGTGGGCCTATATTATATAAAATTAAAAAATCATTTTAATGATCAAAATTAATAACTATTTATATTTTTTTGTGAATTCGTGTGTGTGCATTTTGTGGGACATAATACCAAATCTGTTTTAATAGGTTAACAAATTAATATTGGTTTTAAAAACATAAATTAAATGATACAAAATTCTACATTTCTGCTAATTCAGTTACTAATCGTCCAGTAGCAGGGTATTTTTGTCCTGCATAAGGTCAAATAATTTTGATTTTTGGATATGTTTGAGAGTCCAGTGTCCTAATGAAACTTAAGTTTTATACATTGGCCCACCACCGCTCAGACTGCTATTGTGTTTTAGTATCAGTTTTAGCGATTCCCTAATATATTTTATTGATTGATTAACTAACTGACTGTGAGTAATATAGTTTTGGCGAAGGAAGGAGATGAGTATACTTCTATAGTGAAAAATTATATCAGCAACGTTAGCTAAAAAGCACTTTTTGAATCCAATAAATGTCAAAACCTTTTACTCTAACAAAGTATGAACTAAATATAATCAAAGATGTTTCGGCAATGTTTGAGATCACATGCCCGACTTTCTTTTTACAGACCCTAGTTCAGACCGTAGTGTCGTTATCTCGAAGTCCAAATTGTGTTTTATGTATTTATATCCACCGTGCCTGGGTGAGATCATCATATAAAAAACAACACTTCTCTCCTGCCGCCGAGAAAAGTATATTCGAATATATTTTAATTAATGCATTCAAGTTAGAAATTTATATTTTATGTTGAATTACGCTCCGTGATCCTTACGATTCCAACAACCAACATAGATATATACTTTCTTGAACACTTTCCAAGCCAAATTTAACTTTATCGAAATGTTTTTTAATTGAAATGTGTACTTGGACTTAATATAGTGTTTTATATTTAATATAGTAAAGACAAAGCTAATACATATATAAAATTTTCCGTTTTTAGTCTGAGGAAAAAATCAGAATATCATGCAAACACTAATTTATCTAGGTGACCATTTTATATTTTTAAATTTTAGGTATTTATCAATAAATAGGTCTACAAGTCATGTTATCAGTGTATCTAACATTTCGTTATCAGTGTAAATGACTTCTACGCTATTTATACCCCAATCTCTTTATAAAATAATTTATTTGACAGCTAGAAATATACCATAGATCTATTTTCAAGTATTAATACGTAAACTCATATGATCTGCAGTTACAATTTTGATAGATATTCTATTTAATAAAAAAGCAATAGTAGAGTAAGATCTTATCAATTTCTACCAACAAAGGATGTGTTTCCTTTTTCTAAAAGATGTCACAAATACATATTTGTAAAAAAATCAAGGTATATTTCACTTGACACGTGACGCCAGATCAGAGTGGACACTAAAGAAATCGGGAAAAACCGGGAATTATGCTTTAATGTTGTGCATCGGGAGAAAAAACTAGGAGTATTTGAATTTTGCCATCTGTCGATAATTGAAAGAGAAGGATAACTTTAAATAGTTTCCAAGGGCTAACATAATTTTTACTTTCTCGTTATCTTACAGGAAAAGAAAATATTGTGATCGTCAAAAAAAAATCGATTTCAAGATTTTGATTAATCTCGACGTTTCATGATCCCCCGAATACAAAAAAGTTGTTTTTGAATTTCCGTCTGTCTGTATATCTGTCTGTACCTCCAACTAGAGCCTAAAATATTTTACCAATCAGACTAAAACTTGGTATCAAGGGTTTTCATAGAGTTGTCCCAAGGGGCTTTTGGAATTGTATATCTAACCTTAAAGCTAAGGGTAGTTTACTGAAGGGCAAAAAAAAATGTCGATTTTTCCAAAGTCAGCTTTAACGATTTTGATTAAATTTCATTTCTAAACATTCATAAATATTCTAGGCAAAAGGACTACCCTCAATATGTCGGCAAAATGATTTTAAGGGGACCGGTCTGATGCGTAAATTATCTTTTTTTTTAAATTATATATCCTAAACTATTTGAGATATGAAATTACTTATTATTACAAATATGTAGGTCTATTTATAATACGAATATCTTATTTGAGCATATATTTATAAAACCAATAACTTTCAAGCTATACGCAAATATATATAGAACTTTTCAAACACAAAAGGTTAAGTATTGCGACCGTAAAATAAATATAACCTGAAATGTTGATGGACGTCGACGTCTCATGATCCTCCGATCCCTAAAAAGTTGTCTTTGTAATTCCGTGTGTCTGTTTAGACTTAAAATTAAGAGTAGTTTAGTAAATACTGAAAAGAGAACAAAATCGATTTTCTCAAAATCGGCTCTAAAGATTTTGATTAAAATTCGTATCAAAGCGTTGATTAAGATCATAGAAAAACTGGCTATTCTAATTATCTCATGAAAATGTATTTTAGGGTACTTTATAGATGCAGAAACTTCCGTAGTTACGCAACAATTTGAGATACTAAATAACTTTTCTTTGCAAAATTTTAGTACTATTAAAAATAAACAACTGTTATATGAAATATATTTTTATAAAACCAACAGTTTCTGAGATATTGGCAAATATATTAATACAATTTTGTGAGCTTTAGTTGTAAAGAAATATTACTTAAGTTTTAACTCAATAATTCTCTAATGCCAAAGAATAATTAAATATAATATAAAATATTAAGTACAACAATGATCTATCTTCATTTTAGACTCAATAGTCAATATTTACATTTTTTATTGGTAAAAATGTATAAATAAAGAATTTAATAGCAATGGCATGATGGCATGAAGATTTGAAACACCTAATAAAATGTCAAAAATTTTAACCGGAAGTTGAAATTTTAATACGAAGTGTTGACCCTTGTGGACCCAATATTAATCCTTTTTATCGGTTCAATCATACAAATGAGGACATTAATTATTTTAAAATAAAATTATAAAATTTAAAACTGGGACTAAAATAAAGATTTCCATAAGTGTAGTGCAATTTATGCTTGAGTTTGCTAGTGTATATTATTTCGTTTCACATATATTACAAGTTTTGGGTAAATATCTACATTTTTAAACAATAGAAAGAGAAAGTCCGTGCGGATTTCCGTACCATTTATTTTTTAAAGTTGAGGATAGAGCACTCTAAATAGCTTATATATTCATCATATATACTAAAATTTTCAAGACAATAACCACTTCAATTAACTTTTAAAAGCATATACTTTTTTAAATATCAAACAAGGAGAACTATAAATTATGTTCTACGGGTATCAAAATTTTGGGAATTTTATGTGGGAGGACCACTCCAAATATTTTGGAGAGGTACTGTATTTATTAGCAATACTTGCTCAAGTATTATAATTTGGTGGCATATTCAACACACATTTAAAATCATATTCATCCAAGATAACTGATTGTCCGACATATTATCTCAGTCGGTAACATGTCTGTCTACTAGTGGTCGATTTCCAGCATGGCCGAAAGATTTATCATTGGTGAAATGTGGGTTTACGCTTTCACAGTGACGAATTAACGGTGGAGGACAGGGTGAAGTGACTGTTCTAAACTTAAGTTAATATATGTCTTTAGCTGATATCATTTAATCAGTCGGTTCGTAAGATCCACGTTAATTAACTCAAATAAATTAAATGTAAATAATTTATTCAAAGACTCACAACCGAAGGAAAAGCCTTTAAAACACTGGTAAAGTTATTTATTTTTGTCAGAAAAACCGGGAGTTATGCAGGAAATGTATTCCAAAGTTTGGGTATATACCTTGTATACGTGTCAGTCAAACATTCATTCCCGTTCATATCACCGAGTGAGTGGTCAGGCATACTAACTGTGGGTCTAAAGAAGTAGTCGTTTAAAGGGTGGTCATTTTATAGCTATTTAAAATCCCTGGCACTAGCCCTGTGTGTGTAATAGTTTATTCTTACGATAAGTTTGATTAGAGATTGAGTCAAATTTGACAGCTTTAAAGGGAATATAGTAACATTTCATAAGTGCTACTAATACAATAGGGCTATGTATTATGCCGGGATAACGATAAACTTAACGTTAACTTGTTAACTTAACGTAAATGTTCTCCTCGTGTTTTTAAATGGAAGCGATCACGATGCAGTTAACTTAACGTAAGAGATGTCCTGGGAGATCTTTACTTTAAGTGAATGTTACTTGAAGGGTATCACGTGATCTAGTCAACCAATCATTATGTGAGTGACGTCAACTGGGTTATTTAGTAATTCATTTGTTAATTTTAAGATCAAGGTCTACTTGTTAGCTTAAGTTCTATTGATCAGACATTGAAACAACGTAATTAAGCTAAAATATGAAAGCTTAATTTATCCAAAAAAAAAATTATAATAGCTGTTTATTATATAAATTGAAAACTGTATACATTCTTAGATCATCACTCTACAAATAGTACAAGTCACAGATCATACTCGAGAATTCAGATGTTTGGCTCGAGTTACGATTTTAAATCACGTTAATCGTGATCACACATCTGTTTTCTTAAGTTAAGTTAACTTTAAGTGGGTGACCTGGCGGTCTAGGGGTAAGGTGTCAGACTTCTATGCTGGCGGCCGGGGTTCAATCCTCGGTCCCAGCACAAATTTATCTTATTACCAAACCCTTCCTTCACCTCTGACAAGACATCTTGTGAATGTGAGGAATGCCAGGTCTCCACCATGGTTCGGAATCCACGTTAAACTGTAGGTCCTCCATTTCATCTCACAATCACCCTACCATTACACATTAACGTAAGTGCGTATAACCCGAACGGGTAGTAAGACGCGGTGCTAATAATAATAATAATAATAATAATAACTTTAAGTGAACGTTACGTTAAGTTAACGTTAAGTTGATCGTGATACCGGCATTACTGACATGCTTTAACAGGGTTGCCGCTAATACAATATCCGCTCTGTTTAGTCAAATAACTTTTCATTCTTTTTTCCTCAGATACCTTAGATTTAAGTGTAGAGGAATTGAACCTAATTTATGATAAAATTGATCAGGGTGAACTAATTCTGCTGGTGTTTAAATCAAGATTATTTTAACTTGGTGGGAAAACATTATATGTATACTTTACGCAACTCAACGTTTAGGGGCAAGGAAGGGGGATAAGGAATGTGTTTGAATAACTATGCCTAGTTTTCTAGTTGACTTTTATTCTATACTAAGGTCTAATATTTAAAACTTGTAGTTAAAAATGTTTATAATTCATACATATTCAAGTATTATTATTAGTGTTCTCCTTCATTTTTACAGTCACAATAGTAATATATGTGTTCTCCCGGCTCACAGGTTCTTTGCAACCTCGTCTAAAAAGTTATTTATTTGGGCAAGGATTGTATCTGGGATAGTAAGAGGATAGATTTTAGATGGTATAGAAAGGTTAAGTAAAGTTGTGATTTATAATATGCATTTATAAAACAAAAAAGCATTAAATATCTCAAATCAACTAAAACAACATTTTGAGCATATCACACAAATTATTAAGGTACAGTTTAATATTTATTTGTATTGTGCCTGAAATTTAATATTTTCTTCCAACTAACTTAAAACTTAAAGTATACCAACAATACATTTGAGGTAATAAATAAACAAATATATTTTATTGTGTCTTTTTATCAACGTTTAAACATTAGAAATGAGATTCAGGGCTATAGTGTAAGCGCTGATTTAACACTCATTATTGTGAAGAACCGATGGAAAAACCACAATAATAAGCTGCAAGTGGGAGTCATTTTTCAAATTATCTATCACTTTTGACAAATTGCATCAATTACTATAAAAAATATTTTTGATTTAGCACTGCGTCTTATTACCCGTTCGGGTTATACGCTCAAGTACTAATTACGCTAATGGATTAAGAATTGGGAGGTTTGAATTTAGAGGAAATGAAACCGCATTTCCCTGGAGGGAGAGCGGAAAACCATTTTAGTAAAAACCACCCCCAGTTCAGCCGACCGAGTTTCTAACCTCGATCTACCCTTCCTCTGCAGTCTGGATCAACTCTAAACTAGCGCGTTAGCTAACTACGTCACCGAGGCAGGTTTCCGATAAAATGATAAGAGAAATAATACGTAGAGAGGAAATATTTTATGATATTCTAAATCTTTATTCGTATTTCTATTCCACCAAAGTATTTTCAGCTCTACGTAACAGTCAGTTTTTTATTTTTTAAATGAAGCATCAGAAGAGCTGTTACCCTGCTAACAGACTGTGAATGTTCGTGTGACAGTTTTTTTGTCTGTTTTTGTATGTGGAAGGTGTGACATATATCTCTGGTTTTGACGGTGGTGAGAAGCGTTGTTGTAATCCTTGGAGAAATAACATAGAACGCAGAGCTCATTAATAGGTTCTTCCTGCATATAGATTAACTTTGTCAAATGGCACGGATTTTCGCTTAGTTCAACTAATCACCTGGGGATAGAGAGGGTGCACATTTATACCATTTTGATGTTTCAAAAAACTGGATGTTATTAATAACTGTCTAGAACAGGATTGTAGGTAGAATCTCTAATTTACTGTAGGCCTATATAATTTTTACGAAGTATGGCCTTATTATAGTGTCTGCAAAATACTCTTACAATAGTTATACTTTCTTTATCAACTTAAAAAGCCGTTTTAAATAAAAACAATTACAATTTTAAAACATGTATTGAAGTTTAAAAAAATAAATCTATATTTTTATTCACTTATTGACATTAACAGCGGTTGGTACGTAATTTAAGGTCAACTCTAAATCTCTCATGCAGCGATAGTGATGAACAACCTTTTAGACCCTACTAAGTTGATGGACCTTTTCAGGGGTGAAATGTCTAAACGATATAATCTTCGAAACAAAATTGGTGATTACTTTTGACTCTTCTTTCAGATCAATAGTAATAATTTTGTTTGTTATATTCAAACTGTGATATTTAACTTGACTTGCACTCACCCACATCGGCTGTCACATACTCTAAACTATTAAGGTTTGACGGAGGGGGTGCAGGATTAGTATTTTTGCAGTTTCTTTAACAAAATAATACTGCGTTCAATAAAAACGTAAAATACGTATATGTATTTAGTTTAACGCACTACACATACTAATTTCTATAGTTCTTAAATAATTTATAGTACGTATAAATTTATTTGATGAGAAACATTATGAAAAAAAAAGTCCTATATTTTGGGCAAAAATGTTTATTTATTAATGTTAAAAAAAGTCTTTTTATTCCACGCTTTCTTCCAAGACAAAGCGTCACTCTCACAATAGACTGGATTCTCGGTGATGGAGAGGTCAGGGTTTGAATGCCGGTTGCGTGTTCTGAGGGTGACTTTTCTCAGGTGGTTTTCGACTCTACCTCCAAGCAAATGCAGGTACATACCCTCTAAAATTCAAACTAACAAATTAGCGTAATTAGTATATATGCATATTGCCCGAACGGGTAATAAGACGCTGCGAGAAATAAATACCACCAATTATTAAAAAACTAAATTAATCCGAGTAACACATCACCCCTAATCACTAACCCTGACGTCGGTCAGGAATAGCTTTGAATCCAGGCAAGCTGCATTGGTAGTGCTTTATTTTCATTGTATTTTCAAACGTAGTTTTCTCATCTAATCTCAAGTCGGACTTTGGGGCATAGAGTTTCCTTAAAATTCTTCTTCTTGTTAATGTTAATCGCGGATAGACGAACGAACATTAGGACCTGTATCGATTAAAACAAGATCATAATTTACAAATTCAAACCCTGACGAATAAAGAAGAAAAATTTAACAAAACTTAAAAAAAGTTAATCTAATTTTAAATCACATGCTGGCTCTAAATATTCTATAGCCACACGCTTAGGGTGATGTGTTTTAACACAAATTTGACAAGACACTCGATCAAAGTGACAACACCTGAAATCAATTACGTGTTAATTACGCACGATTGTTTAAATATCTGTCAAATGCAGATAGACTTGATTTCACGTGTCCTCCAGTTTTGTAATAATAAACACAGTTTTATAACAGTTTACCGTTAATATCAGGAGTTTTGCTGTCTATTAGTGTAAAAAAATATTAATAGTATATGTTTAATACCATGGATATTAAGTACTTAATATAAGGGGTGATGAGCGTAAGGTAGATTAGAGTAAATGCACCCACACTAGCCTGAAGAGGAAATAGGAAAACCAAAGTGATAAATCACATCTGTAAAATCACTCCACGGTGCATCTGACTCAAAATCGATCTTCAACTTTCCTATCATCATCAACGCAATATATTTACTTCAGAGTTCGTGAATAGTTTTGCGGATTGCTACTGTAGTATTATTTTTATAGGAAGAACCATAGAAATTACTAAAACAATATTATAATATATGCATACATTAAGGCATGTTATCTGCAGCTGTCACTTTTGACAGGTGTTATAAATACCTATAAAATAATACAAATAATATAGTAAGATGTTATCAATGTTTCAATGTTAAATGCTAAGAAATATGTTTGAATTTTCTCTACTGTTTTTCCAACTAAATTTGGTGTGTGTGTGTGTGTATATATATATATATATATATATAGGCCTATATATCAACCGTAATAAATCTTAATAGGCCAAGAACCACGAGGTCTAAATGTAACTATTCGTTTACTTTTTTGTTCCACTAATCACGAACATGATTCTTTATTAACAAAGATCCAACTCTACTCTGATGTACCCGCTTCTGTGGCCACATGGTCTAATGCGCAACTCTCTCAGTAGACTAGACTGCCGATGCCGGGGAGATCGAGGTTCACATTTTGGTAGAATGTACTGAGGGTGGTTTTCAAAATGGTTTTCCACTCTTTCTCCGCGCACATACGGGTAATCCTACACTTCCTCTGAATATAACCTTCCAAATTCATAAAACCACTCGCGTAATTAGTGCATAAGCCTATGACCTGGACTGGTTGTGAAACACGACGATAAAAAAATTAAATATTTACATAAAGTGACAATTTATAGCATCTCAGTAGTAAATAATATTTTTAATATAAGAGTTTTGATTGCAATTTAACGTGTAGATTATGAATTGATTATGTCAGCACGTAGCCCATAAATTAAATACATTCTAGAACCGACACAGCACCCACTTTCTCTTTCATTAATTTATCACTTTGAAAGGAGACGCTCTCCCATTTCATCAATGATACTTGCACAGTAGCGGAAATCCAAACTGGAACATATAAAATATGTAGACTTAGGTGATACCAGCAAAACTTAGGTATAAGTAAGAGATAAAACTTGGCATATTTATAATATGTATATTTTTTTAAGTTTTATTGTTAAGTTACAGTTATTTTGATAAAATGTGAGGAAACTGGTTAACTTATATCAATCACCTTTCAAGAAGTTATGTTTTAACTGCATTCATCGTATGATTAATAATACTTTGAGAAACGTACCCCATTTGTTTCTATTAGTAGGATCTTGAGCGACCCGAATTATATCCCAAACCGTATATAATATAATTTAGTAATCATTTTTTAATAATATGTTTATAATTTACTGCTTCAAATAATAAGCTCCTGGCTTTGATCTTTAGTGTCAGATATAACTGTAAAGGCTGCAAAGGCACTCCTCAATAAGGCCTCTTTCACACGATACGACTTTTCATCGTGCACCATGTCTGTTACGGCGCCGTGATTGTTGATTAAAATTCACTTAAATGGAGCCTCTCACAAGAATCGACGACGACCTTCGACGTGGATGGCCGTCATATACATCAGTGCGGCCTTTCTATGCGCACTTCACCGCGCCGTGCACGGCGTGCTGTTCTCTGCTGTCGTAAATAGAGCCAGACGGCGCGGCATGTCTCAGACACAGTTCCGCGCATACTTGGTGTAACCAATTAACTCCAGTTGCTGTTAGTTCTTAGAACCGAGTCGTCGTGTCTCTCCAGTTGGTTTTATATTGCGCTATTTGTGTGTTGTGAAATCAACAGTTAATTAACAACTGTTCCTAAAATAGTTAAAAGTAAACTTGCTTAACAGCACAAAAGTACCAGCGTCTTTTTATGTTCAGCAGATGAACCCAATTTACATTGTTCCGTCACTTTTTACTTTGTAAGTACAACAATTACAAGCATAGCAACTTTCTTAATCGTCCTTCTTGAAACACTGATTTTTTAAGTCGTACAAAAGATGCCGTGGTGTTCACGGCGAACAGTCGTGTGTTCCACGGCGTAAGGCGAAAGGTTGTATCGTGTAAAAGAGGTCTTATACTCAAAAATCCAGAGCTAAATTCTAACCGAATGGGCTAGGGGAATTGTTTCCCTTACCCACAATGAGGTTTCTCATTATCTCCCCCGGAAAATACTAGTGACTTACATTAAAAATGTATCTCCTCAGTTCAGTTCCTTATCTTAGTTGATGGCGTTACTATACATTACACCAGCTACAAAATATTGAAAAGAAAAAGGGTTAAAAATGCTAGTTTGGATTAAACTAGTATGTTTTATTTGTTATATTTATCACAAGTTGGCCTCGGGGGTCTTGGGATTAAGTGTTTACTTAAGGATCCGATGTCTCTAGGTTCAAACCCAGCTGAGGTAGAGGAATTTTTACTTAATTACTTAACCTATGGCATTAGGAACGAAAAAGTTCATTGCCGAACTTACAAAAGTACGAGAGCTGATTCTACTCTGTCCACCTCATTACAACTATCCATATCTTGAGATAGTTCTATCCAGTCCTCCTCGTTACATCCCATATCTTTAAGGTCTATCGTAATGTTATCCTTCTATCTGCATCTAGGTTTTCCCATTTTTTCCAGTCAAGAACCTTATCACAGCTATATATTCTTACATTCGCTCTGCATGTCTTGCCCACCGTAATCTGCGAGAGTTGATTATCCTAACCAATTCTAGTGATAATTACAGGGTATGTATCCCATCCTTATGTTACCTCCTCCCATCCCCAGTATCTTCATACCTCTATGGACCAAATATCTCACTGAGCAACAAAAGTTTACAGCACAGCTTTTTTCGGAGGGGTAGAAAGCCATCGGTTCCTTGTCGAATGTGGCATGTGAAAGATCCCTGGAAGATATGGGAAAGTACCTATCGAGCCAAAATTTGAAGGCTCTTTCTCGTTCGCTCATAAAAATCCATTAGTTGGGTGGTATGATACCCCGCTTCACGTTTGAATTAACTTATCACAGAGACTGCCACAAGGAATAGTCGGAGTAGCGAAGCTTTGTTGAGGCTCTTTGCTCCACGTCGAGAGTTAAAGGAATGAGTAGTATTTAAAATACTAAATATTAACGGCTTGATATAAATTGTAGAGATAAGAAGGTTAGTAGGAGGAAACAAACCTTCAAGGATCTGAGAAAAATATAGTGACAAATCACATTAAATAGTGCAATTTTCCTTGGAAAACTACCTTCCTCATTACCTGACATCTAGGAAATCTATGAGATCTACTTTCACATAATCATACGAAAAGTCATTTGATATGAAACTATCACATTTTACAGATATTATCAATACCCGTAAAATAATACTAATAAAATATTATCAATTTTGGCCTAAAAAAATTATGCATATATTTTCTAAATAGTCCTTCCTGAAAGATTGGAAATTATAACATCCCTTCCAGAAAATATAGTTTTTGGTCGTTTTCTGAAATTACCTAGAGTTTATAAAGTTCAATAGTAACTGAAAGAAATGCATAATTTTCCCCACAGTCTATATAATAGGATATTTAATATGTTTTGGTGTTCTAAGTATAATACATATACTAGAAGAAAATACTTAACATAATAGATAAGAAAGAGACACAACCACAAACATAAATGATAATTATGGTCCTTTAGTTCTGAATCTATTTTTTCTTCTGTGATCGCACAGATGATTTCAATCCCGGCCAACATATGCACGAGTGACTAAGGCCCAATTTTACAATGTCATGTTATTCTATTCGTTAGGGCTTAACATGAGGTTAAGCGATAACGACCACTACTTTTGATTTTACAATGTTTGGTTAGCGCTAATGTTCACGTAAATGTGCTCGTAAAGTTAACGCGAGGTCTACCTTCCGGTTAGCAAACATAACGTCCACATTAACAACGTTAAACATTCCGCCAAATTGTTTTCAAGGCGATTGTTGTTATTATTAAAGTGAGGTTACTTTTATTTATATTATGAAATGGCTGATTTATTGTATGATTATGACGACTTTGATTAATTAATTCAATCAGCAACATTTCCTCTTCTTTGCTAAAATTTACACTTCGTTCGCGTTTATGATTCTCAACAGACATTTTAGCAGGAAAATAAATACGATAAAATATAGCAGATAACCTCAACAAACTTGATGAATTGAACTCGTTTTGATTGATTTTTTCATAACAGTTTCATAGACGTTGTAATGACTTGGTTATATTCTCTATGGTCAAGTTAGGCCAATCAAAAGCTTTGACACAAATTTAGCGCTCCGAGAAAGTTAACGCTAAGAACTAATGGAAGGCACCTATCCGTAATTTAACGTGCACATAAAAATAGTATTGTAAAACGCAACGCTAAGTTTAACCAACGATTAGACTTTACAAACGGTTAAGTTACGAGGACTTTAACGTGACATTGTAAGATTGGGCCTAAGGCTGCAGTAGATTCCCTCAGCAGATAAACATTCGAGGCGCGCCTTCCTCATGTCAATATCAGCTGCATCAACGAAAATCATAGGGGTAAAAGAGAACGCGGAGAGGGTGGAAATCTAATACAACCACTGAAATTCGACAGATTTTATGGCTCACTAAAGTTTTCCTGCTGCTTACGTAGGAAGAACGTTTCGTTCCATTTTATGTACAATAATAGTATTATTACAACTTCCAGCCACCATGAGGGAGACTCATAAAAAATAGGGAAGTGAGGAGGTATGTAAGGCACCTGAAAAGTTGTACGGAAAAATAAAATTGTTTCTTTAGTGTAGACAACAGAATAACAAAATTAAAATGTGAGCCATTTTATGCCATTTATTCAACAAATAACTCGAGTAATATTTTTGGAATTACATTTGTTTTTGAAGGTAAAATTCACAAAAAAATATTTACTTTAACTAAATATATTTTTAAGGAAAACATGGATGGGTGTTGTCGTACGTATTCTTATCAAATATGTCTCTGGAGAAATCTTTTGCGGGTCTTCAAGAAACAAATACAATCAAGAACGATGCATTGTAAAGTTAAATCTGCAAGTTTGGGGTTGAGAAATGAAATTATCCTTCCGTTCAGTTTTACTACACCATATTTGTTCACTTGTTCACTCCATATTGCATGTGAGACGCAATGAAGTTACCATGTATTTTAGTGCATTGTTACTATAGTTGTGATACTATTATCATAATATCAAAATACCATACACAATTTTGAATATATACATTTTTTCCCGTTTAGCTTAAAGAACTAATAGGGTTATAAAAACAAACAAAATTTCATATAAAAGTTAGTTGAATCAAAAGTGATGTTGAAATCGAAAAATAAGTTAATTATAGCATGCTTAAGTTTTATTTACTCTAGATAAACGTAAATGGATTGTAAGATAATGTTATTTGTGACATTAAGTATTACACAGGTAGCACCACAAATCGGTTTTAATTTACTACTTTTCGTGTGTAGTGGAAAAACTATTTATATTCATTTGGAACAATGCAAAACTAAGAAATTGAAAACATATATTTTTTATTAATGGAGTACTAAACACAGAGTTAAATCAACAAACAAACTAGCGTAATCAATATCATAAATTTACTAATAGTATACTAAAAAAAACTTCATGGCGTGAGCCCGCAAGCGAGCTATACCGACCAAGCGGTCGCCACCGTTAGCGATAATAGTACCAACATTTGTTGATAGAAGGTATCATGTGGTCAGCATAGTGAGCCTTCCATCTATAACTATCAGTTTCCTAGTCAGAAATTGCTACTTGTTCATTCAAGTAGTTCCTCATTTGTCCACATGAGGATGAGTTTGAACCCTTTACACATTCCCAGATTCACGAATAAATTTTAAAATTGCCGGTTATCAAACCCAGTATTTTTGTATCTGTATACAGGAACTTGACCACTAGATACACATATGATACATAATTTTATAGAACTACTGATGAACGAACCAAGGTCTTCAATTTCTGGTCAATACGTATATTTACACTGATGGGAAGGAATTATTAAGTTAAAATTTAGACAAAACGTACCCATATTTGTTTGGAAAGAGGGGTAGCTAAAAAAGCCTCTATACACCCGACTAGTTTTCTATCCTCGATATCCTCAAAACTGACAAATCAAACTAAACGAGACGGAAACCTTTGTTCGTTTATCCACCAATGCAAGTATAGGACAAGCCAAAATAATGCTGAACAAAAACAGAGGAGTTTAGTTGGTGTGTAGGAGGGAAGATTGGTAAGACACGAGCGCTGAGTGAGTGTTTCTTGTGCCTGCTTTAGTGATCCGTTGATGGCATTTAATTTAACTCCCGAGAGGGTGATTTTACCTCTTGTGTTCAAATTATTATTTACATGTGGTAGTTAAGTTATACCTTGTGATAAGCCCCACGGTGGGTGATCTTAGGCTGGCTCCTTAGCTAAACCGGTAGTGCGTCTGGCGTGGAAATCTAATTTTTCAAGGGGGCTGAGTCCTCCAGAAAAATCTACTATACCTTTAGTCAATAAAAGTTTGTATACCGGGGATTCATAAAATTTCAAGGGGGATCCAGATCCTGCTAGAAAAGTATTTTTTATTTAACACCACGTATTACTACTTGTTTGGGTTATACGCCTAAGTACTAAGTGCGCTAATGGATTAGGAATTGGGAAAGTTGAATTTAGAGGAAGTGAACCTGCATTTGCGTGGAAGGAGAGTGGAAAACCACTGAAGAAAAAAACCCACCAGTTCACCCGATCGAGATTCGAACCTCGATCTCCTCATCCTCGATAATCAAGCTCAACACGAAACTAGCGCATTAGCCAACTACACCAACGAGGTGGGTCTAGAAAAGTTACTAGATCTACTTCGACGTAATCGTACATTAGGACATATGATCTGCAGCTGTCATGTTTGATAGAGAGTTTCAATGTTGATAAAAATCAATAAAAATATAGTGAAATGTTATCGATATTGACTGCAAAAACATGGTTGTAATTTCTAAAGGTTTCTTTCTACCAAAATTATAAACTACTAAGCTGACCCGGGCTAACCAAATTGCTTTATTATGAAATCGGGTTATCCCCTTTAGTAATATTTAGTTGAAAACCTTTGATATCAGTACATATATGACTTTAAAAACTTACAATTTCCATACCATCTTTTATGATGTCGAAATTTTATATGAAGATCTTTTCAGAAAATATAACAGTTTTTTTTTGTCCAAAATTAATAACATTTAACTGTTTGATTATTGCTATTTTATAGGTATTGATAATATATATTAAAAGTAACAGCTGCAACTCATATGACCGGACGTGTGAATAGGTGAAAGTATATCTAGTAACTCTTATCCCTTCACTATGAAAATGGGACTGTACCGAGTCCTTCACTGGGCTTAGAGTATTTTCTAAAGTTAAGTTAGTTTGATATTATGTGTGTTGATAAAAATAGTTGTTTAAATAAATCTAGTCAATCAGGCATAAAAAATGAGAACTGATATTTTACAGAAACAAGTTTCAAGTTAGGCTATTTTAACACCGCATCTACTACCTTTTCAGGCTATACACATGTACTATTTACTGTAATGATTTAGAGATGTGGAAGGTTGAATTTAGAATAAGTTTATCCGCATTTACGTGTAAGGAGAGTGGAAAACTATTTTGGAAAAATACCTCAGAGCCCCCAACCGGGATTCGAGCCCCGATCTCACTTTCATCGGCTGTTTAGCCTAACATAGGAGCGGCGCCTTAGAATATGCCGCAACCGAAGCGGGCTGACAGCGGAATTAAACTCGGTAAAAGGAACGAGTGAATGTGTAATTCGATGAAGTCGAGAAAGCCGCGTCAGAGAATATCACGCCAAATTGTAAATTGAATGAAAGAACTCCAAGCTTCCAAAATAATATGTTCAAATTCTGTTTAAATTGTTCTCTTCCTCAATCCTTTCATGTAAATCAATTTACCTTTAAATTTATATGCAGGCTATTAATCTTGTTAGATTTCTTATTTAAAATAGCTCTAAAAATTTTTAATATCTGATTATTTTTTTGTGCTACGCGACTTACCATCAGTACGGAATATCCGCATTTAATTACATTAATGAGGTAAGCATGATGAAGGTAGTATTTAGAGGAAATAAATCCGCATTTGCATGGATGGAGTGTATAAAATCATGTTCAGTGCATCCAGCTAGGATTCGAACTCTAGCCATATCATAAATGGATAACTAGACTAAACGTGATTGATGCCTTTGGCTGCGTGTCTACCTACGTGGGTTTATTATTTTTAAATGAATAAATTAGTAACCAATAAATTTTCTTTAAGCCATAGGTTGTTTTACTGTGAAGATTACATATAAAATACACACTAAAACAGGAAATAGGCCTACCGTAGATACATAAATTAAATGGGTAATCTCATTTTTTTCCCCTATCATCATCATTAAGTCATCATTCTTGCAATTGGTTTGCTGCGGATTTCCACTTTTGCTTATTCTGTTGTTGTTTTTTTGTTTGTTTTTTATTTCTTTGTACCTTCTTCTGTCAACATCGTCCGATACTTGATTCATGTACTCCATTCTTGGTCTTCCTCTTGAATTTATCCCTTCCACATCTCTTCTCTTATTATATTTGTAAAACTATCATCTCTCAGTATATGTCCTAAAATGTTAACTCTTCTTTGCTGTACACCTTTCCAAACGTTCCTTTCTCTATTTGTTTTTCGTAGCACTTCTGTATTTGATACCATCTTAGCCACTCTATTTGATACCATCTACATTCACTGTATTTTCAACATTCTTCTTTATATAAAAAAATATATTATTTATTTAGAGCATGATAGTCATCGACGTCATCTGTCTTTGAAAGTTTGTTTTGATAAGTTTTGTATACATTGTAACGGACTAATTTTTATCATGTTTGAAGTAGGTTTTATTTTCTTAGAGAGAAAGGTATTTAGAAACAACTTTACTCCTTTTAAACCTTTTACGTGATGGTTTGGACCCAGATACCCGTCAGAGACCTCCATGGGTGATATGAGGAGTCGTGACGGCTTTGCAGATCGCTCTGTTGAAAACTTGTATTGGAACTCCTCGTCCCAAAGGAGATACACACCCTGACAAACTTTGGAGGATCAATATTGTTTATCACGCATTTTCAAATAATCTGAATTTTAAATACGCTCACTTTACCTGAAATGCTGTGTTCAAATGAATAAAGTAATTGTTTTGGAAGATCGTTGAGAGATACAGTGTTTTTGTTGTGTTATTTTGCCACCATGTGTCACTCACTACTCGTTCGACTTACACGCCAAATAGTTAATTTGTTTTACGTTATGAAAATAGGCTTTTTAATAATGAGATCCTTCTTGGCTAATCTGTCGAAGAACCGATGGATTTCTGAGTTGTCTAAAGAGGCGTACCATGTAACTTCGATGTTACGATTAAATGTAGTACACAGCGTTCTCACACTAATTAAACGAGAAAGGGGGTTGCATGCATGCAGAAGCGAAAATAAAGAAGTTGAGTTAAGGTATAAAACAAAAGCCTATGTTCCAATCAAACATTTTGTGAATTGGAGAAAAACCCATGCATAAAACCACCAAAGTATTACGAAATGTATTCGCACCCATATACTTGTCCCCAGAAAAAAAGAACTACTGTAAACATAAATATGATAAGTTATGTAAATTAATAATACAAAATGTTAAACAAATAAATAATTAAGTCATTCTATATTCTTATAAGCAATTAAGTGTGTTCATTTGAACTTTACGCAAAAATATAGAATTGTTATTTAGACAAGATGAAAGGATGAGCAACGTGGATTTTGAAATATCAATTAAAAAAGATAAAAGATATAATAAATTAGTAGTATTTTAACATGTTAACACAATTTACAACAAGTGACTTAAATAATGATGTACCGGTAGTAAAAGTATAAAAATGGTATAGGCTTACCTTTAATAGAGCTATGGGGAAAATACATTTCCAATTCTATATCTTTGATGCGTACTTTAAGGAAATAAGTTGATTGCAGCCGTAAATATTGTAAAATAAAATATAAAGTCTACTAAATTATTATTGGTGGTCACATGACCTAGAGCATTACACTCTAGTGCTGGTGATGGGGAAGTTGAGGGTGAAATCTCACCAGTGTACATTTGAGAACGATTTTTTTTTTAGTGTGGTTTATTATTGAGGTTTTCCCTTTCCCTTTCAATGATACTGCGGGTGAACTTACTGTAATCACCCTATTCTTTTATTTACCATGGAATAAGCCTTAAAGTAGCCATTTTAAACTTAGGAATTAAAATTAATATTATCTTCATAATAAATACGTGAGACTCGATCCAAACGCCATGACTCAGTAAGATTATTCGGAACTCCAGATGAGAAAAATGAAGGAATAAGGTTTTCTTTTGGTCTCCTATATTCATTGTGGTAATTATATTTATGTTTAAGTAAATTTTAGCTCATGTCAAATATGTTTAGACCTCAAATTATTTTAAAGGTACCCGCCTCGGTGGCGTAGTCGACTAACGCAAAAGTTTCTAGTTGAGCTTCACTGCCGAGGACGGGGAGATTGAGGTTCTAATATCCGTCGGGTGAACTGGGGAGAGGGGATTCATAAATGATTTTCCACGTAAATGTGGGTTCACTTACTCTAAATTCAACCTTCCCAATTCCTAATCGATTAGCATAATTAGTACTTAAGCGTATAGCCCAAACGGGTAGTAATGCGTGGTGCCATTTTTTTATTTTTTTTTTTTAGGTTAAGTATATCAATATCTGTTTTTCTAACCCTACAATAAAGCAATATGCCAACGCGATAGTTATGTTCGGATACAATCATGAATGAAAGTAATTAGATTAAAATAGTTTTATATAAGTATGCTATTAGGGCAATGAAAGTCAGTAGAGAAGGGTTGACACTAAACGATACAAAGCAGCTATTAGGATACGCGGATGATTTAGCTTTGTTGGGCAATAGTAAGGAAGCTGTTGAAGGGAATGCGGAAATTTTATTAGAGAACATAAGGGAAATAGGTTTAGAAGTGAACGTCGAGAATACTAGGCATATGATTACACAGATTGGGGACGATAATTTATAGATTACTGCGAACAACATCATTTGACAGGGTTAATGAGTTTAAATACTTAGGAATAATTTTAACTTACACGACAAAAACAAATCTAGGGTGTTCGAAATTAAGGTGCTTAGGAATATATTTGGTCCAAAAAAGGGATTGGGCTACTGAAGAGCGGAAGAGGTTACATAATGATGAGTTACATACCCCGTACTTACCAATTAGAATAATCAAGTCTCGTAGATTACTGTGGGCAGGACATACAGTGAGAATAGAAGAATATAGAACCATATCCAGAGTATCGTCTGGCCAAACCAATGGGAAGAGACCATTGAGAAGACATATGACGCTGATTGGAGGATACCATTAGAATTTACCTGAAAGGGATAGGGTGTAATGAGATGAACTGGGTAGAACTGGGTAGAACTAGATCAAGATAGGGATAGGTGGCGTACATTTATAAGTACGGCAGTGAAATTCCGAGTGCCTTATGTCATGGAATAAGTAAGTATAAGTTTAATTATTTATTTATTTATAGAAGGTTAAAACTTATAAATATTCCGATATTTAATGGATGAATTGCTATAGCATCTGAATGAAATTGTAATATAATAAAATCACGCGCACTTTGAAAACACCAGGTTTCCATCACCTGACACCAAAAAATAAATACCAGTTTTACACGACAATCCAAATAAATGGAATTAGAATCAGGATATCTGTGTACGGGACACATTATATAGCCACATTAAATAGAAATAATAATTATAGGAATCTGCAGTGTGTATACGTATAACTTGTATGGGAACTAATATCTCTTCAACACGGTTTCTTTGAATAAACTAATTCTCCATTACCCTAATGGTTTTCTAAAAGTAAAGTCAAACTTTTCTTTGTTTGTAGGCCTACTACTGGTTACCAACGCCATCAAATTTGTAGCCGACTATTACAAAACTTATGTCTGCATTTGAGTAGTCCAGTTACAAATAAACCAACATTTCAAAAATTGCACACAAAAAAACTTGTCACTTTTTGTATTTAAGATTTTATACGGTGACCAAGAGATATAAAAATGAAAATGAAAGAATTCATGAAATGTAAAAAATAAACTTTTGGAGATGATTTTTGCAGAATTATGAATTACATAACGAGTTTTGTAGATACCATAAAAATATAACTTCTAAAACGGCAGTTAAAAAACTACATGCAAGTCAAAAGAATTCATTTTTGAAGAATTAAAATCTCACATTTTTGTCCTTCTGTTTATGTGTTAAGATTATTTACACAACCAATCCCTCCTCCTCAAAATGTTATCCAACACCTGAGTTTTATTACGTTAGATAATTCGTTTCTAGCTTCATATACTGTTGAAAAATGTTCTTAAAGGAAGTTATTTTTAAATCCATATTATTATTTATACAATTAATCCCTCCAAAATTTCTCCAATATCTGAGTCATATTCCATTGGCTCATACGTAATTTTCTTTTGGTGAAAAGATGTGCTTGAAGAAAACCAATTCTTCCTTTCCCATCCAAATTTCCTCAAACTGCTTTGTTAACAGGATATTCAAGTCGTGCAGTCTTCAGATTTGTGCCTGTAGGTGTCATGGAACTTAAGTTTTGCCACATTTCAGTATGATTCTTCCGGCCCTCGTGTCCAAGTTGTAGTTCATCTCACCTTGAACTACAAAGCTCCTTGTGTTTGTTTTGTAGAATTATACTTTTACCAGATTTGAGATTAAAATGTCATGCGACAGGTTCTTATATAACCTGAGACACTGCTAACACAGGCCATTCTTTTCCTAGTCTGATGACAGTTGCATGGGATTCAATAATGTGTATGTAATCTTTGTTGGTTAGAAGGGTAGAATGTTTCTTTAATTCAGAATCAATATGACCAAAAATCCTGTTTGGGGGGTGAAATAATGTCCCAATACGGGAAATATCGCCGTTATCTCCTTCACTGAGGATGGGCCATATTGTGATCATTTTGTGAATAGATGAAATAACGAGTTTTACAACCGTTTCATTCTTTACAATAGCATCTTTGTGGGATATGATGAATTGTGCAGCAGTTTTGTTGCGTGGGCATAACTGCTCTTGAAACATTATGGCTGATGGACATGATGAGATCTGCTGTGGTTTGTGATTTTCATCAGTCCGATCAGTGGGGACAGAGCGGAATTTGTGTCAGCTCAATTTTAATATTTGTTGGGCATAGCGAGTTTTGAAACTGGACTACTCATTTTATACATAAGATGTTGAGTAGGGTGAAATAGTAAAATTCTACCAATATTTAGAATCTCGTAAGTCATAGACAAATTGCACCTATTAAAAATAATGTTCCTATTTGTTTTAAAGAGGATTTAATCGGATAATCAACACCCATTATAAATTTAATAAAAGACGGATAGTAATTAATTCAAAAACTTTCACAGTTAAATGTGCTTTGAATTGCATATTATATAAATGTAACAGAAGTAGTTTATCCTGTATGAATAGTCTTTGCATTATATAATGATAAAGAATAAAAATAACAGTGTGTAAATCTCAAACAAATAATTGTATATATACGTTTGATGTCACAAAAAGAGTAATTCAATGCCTTTTCTTCTCTTTATTTTAAATGATGTGCTTTTATTACGCAAAAAAATATCCGAACACATTGTGCTAGTTGGCCAAAGTGTCAGCGGATGCATTATTCCTGGTTGATTGTCTATATATTTATTTGAGGTCATGTTTTTATACTAGCTATATACAGTACGTGACCTATTCTATGTTATATCGGTAACACAAATAACAAATATATATTGTATTAGTGTGTGAAAACTGAACGTGAGGTTAGAAATAAAATTAATTTGCGTGGTTGCTTAGTCCCACACACACAAAAAATCACACCTTAATCAATGAAAATACCCTCTCACTCTTTACTTAATCATCATATTGACTATACCCAAATGTTAATGCAAACTGAGAATACTCACCGTTCCAAAGGTGGTAGGCTGAAAATGTAAATATTTTCATTAATTATTTTGAAACATAGTTTTATTAACTGAAGGTTTGAATGCGCTAGTTTGCGTTTAACATATTTTGGTTCACCGATGGTTGGAGATTCTGGTAGATGTAATTTAGATTAATGTTGAGGTTACTCACAAAAGTGTAAAATGTCTTCTTGAAAATAGCTGGAAAAATCTAGTGATATCTAGTTCTTATAATTTTGGAAAAATTGTGTTGAATAAACTTCCACATTCACTCCTGTAATATCCTCATACATTAGGTCATCTTTTAAGGGCGTTTCCAGATACAAAGAACAATCCTTACTGTCGATATTCTGGATTTCTAATTCTGTGGACGATAATTAAAAGTTCATCACTAAAGATGATAAAATTGGAAAACTAGAATTTAAGTTCTGATTATCTGGGTCACTTCCGTCTACCATCTATTGGAAAAAATGTTTGAATTCAAGGAATAAACATTACAGTTCCCAAAAAGAAAATTACTTCACAAAATCCTTGTTAAGAAAAATACTAAGGACTTATAATTTAAAATCCAAAAAGCAAGCAGCAAAATATATGAAAATCTAAAAGGACACGAAACTGCTGTCTTCTGACAGATAGAAATTCAATGTTCGAATGGATCTCTTAGGAAATTAAAAACCTAGGATAAATGTTAATCACCATGTGCTAGAGGCTCATTCTGGTTGCTTAGATTGGAACCAAGTTTCAATTAATTCTGTTTGAAACCAATGGACTGTACTTGTAGACCAGCCAACGGACGTTTGTAATCCATTACCAAAGAATAAAATAATGTTTTAATTTTGCTGTGTGGTATAATGGAGGCTATTGTTTTGTGCACAGGTAAGACCACAACACTATCTATTTTATAATTTTCAGTCATATTTTGAGTTATACAATGTTTAAGGAAGTTCAAAAGTTTTAGTTGAAGAATAAAAATAGTTTAATTCCGTGTTGGTACAACTGCATGTCTTTCATCAAAGTGGTTATGTTTATGTTCACAATAATAATAACAATAAGATATTATTCAATCTAAGAATGTATTGTAAATATAGTAAATAAGGGAGGAATTGCCTCTCCATCATAATGTATTTATGAAAGATAATTAAGGGACTAAAGAGTCACCAATATGAAACTTCTCAAATATATCTAAAGCTTAATTGTGATATGTAAACATAGGTAAAATGCAGCATAAGAGAATAAAACACAGACAAGACCAATGTAAAGAGAATAGAAGGTAGAGTCAGTTGGAAAAAGCTGAGCGTGTGACGTCACTCATTACACTAGCCAGTTCTCACGTGTAATTTTCAGTGATTCATTTTCAATTAAAATAAAAATTAAATAAATTTGTTCACACGTGTCATTTATCATAATGACCATGTTGAGAATTATCTCCCACCGTTTTATTGATTAAAATGGCGACACGTGTTTTTTTATTTATATAAATCCCTACTTATATTCCACAGACATTCAAATTGTTTGTAACAATCCAAAAATGGGTCGGTTTGTTCATCTCACCACTTAAAAACTATTTTTGAAAAATCTTTTAGAACACAATGTATGTAAATATCTAAATAAATCTTTACATTTAAATAAAAGTGAATCCATTAATTCTTGTACGTGTTCACACGGTTCACTTTGTTTTCATTGTTCATTAAAAAAGATTAGTAATGAAGAAGAGTATCATTCCTTTTCACTTTTAATAAAAGCGTGGAATAATATTTCAGTCTAATGAATTGAGTGTTCTGACATTCATTTTGTATTCATTTTCAGTGAGTCACTTAAAATGACACGTGAGAACACGGCTTAACATTCACCAAGCTGTATGGAAGACAAATTAAGTTGTTTTTTTTAAATAATTATTGTTAGAAATCTTAATATCACGTTTGGGAACATTAAATATGTTAATACATGTTCAAAAACCACACCAATAAATGATAAAACTAAATAAATTACACTTAACCTATTAAAATATGTTAAAAATTATTTACATGTTGGAACTGTTGTATTAACACTGGCAACACTCAATGTGTTTTGAAGTTCTTGATATTTTAGTTAACTTTCCATTTAACACCATAAATAACAATTACACTATCGGCAAAATGAATGGAACATATTCGAGCAGAGTTTGTATTAATTGCATCTTTCCTTTTAAATTTGAACTCCCATGTACGGACAATTTCTGGATTCTTAGGAAAGGAGTAAAAATAAATATTATTACCCTTGCAGTTTCGTTGATTATCAACACAGAGTGCAACAGCACTGCTTGGCATTTTTTTATGTCTGTTTAAAAACACATTTAATTAAAATTTAAGAACGTACGCAACTTAATTAGCAAAAAGCCTAATAGTGTGTGTTCAACAATGAATTATAACGAAGGAAAAATTACCTCAAGTCCTATATCCTAAATATTATATCATATAAAAGAAAAAGTATTATACAAAATAATAAATAGCCTGAGAAGAACAATACGACAACATATATTTAGCATACATATTTAGCATTATAGCTAATACTATTAAAAATTGTAGTAAATAAAATGTCTAAATCATTATTAGAACATCATATTTTTTAGTAGTCTATTAAAACAGACATCGAGTGGCAAACATGGTAAAATAACTAATTATACACACAAAAATACAAAACACAAATAAATTAATAGTTATAAATACAAATTAAAGGACCGTGCGAAAGATATGGACTGCACGGCACACTACTAACTGCTGTATACTGGGTGACATAGTTTCGTGGCTGACGTAAGCAATGAAATCATAAAATTCTTCCAAATGACGCTACGTCCTAGCTATTTTCTTTACATTGTACTGGACTTTAGCAGCATGGCTAAAGGTTGATCACAGTCACTTAGATTATGTTGTGGCATGTTTATTGATTTTAAAAAAAGGTTTAGGCCTGGATTCTGCCGCAGCCTGTTCAAACTTGTGTCTATACTATTGGTAGATGGTTAGAATGTTGTATCCATGTCGTATCTATCCATCTACCAAGAGTAAATACACAAGTTTGAACAGGCGAATGCGTAATCCAAGGAAAAATCCTTTTAAAATCAAGAAATAGGTAACAACAGTATCTAAGTGACTGACGATTTTACCTAGCTACAACCAGGCTTCCATAGGCCATTCGGTGTTTTAATCTCTTCTGTTGAAGAATGGGACTGATGTAATCACGAAATTTACATAATGTGTGTGTTTTATTATGTTTTAATTGTGAACTTGAAAGCCTACAGTTTTCTGATGTGTAGGCCTTGCTCTTCTATCCTCCTTTCAATATTTAATTTAATTGTGATAGGTAAAGTTACAACTAAACATATAGGTACATGTTTTTTCAATTAATACTTCTAACACTGATGCCAGTTATAATCGAAATTCAAAGGTTAACCAAGCCCCCATGGAACCTAAGCTGTTTCTTAATAATATACCGGGATATTCATTGACTGCTTGCAACCTTATGGCCAATAGCCTAAGGGTAAGTGATAAAGGCAGTTTTTAAAACGTTACGCACGCATTAGTATGAAAAGAAAATGGTGAATATGGCAGTGAGAAATAACATGTTAACATATCCGATATTATAGTTCCTACTACAACCAAGTGAAATACAAATCTAACATGCAAGATCACCCGGACAATGATGCAGGCACAAGCATTGTTTGGTTGGTAAATAGTTATATCCAAAAATCTCACAGAAGCTGTTTACGATCGGCCATCTAGGTATGTACAAGTTTCAAACCACCATTTTCTTGGGCATTGCACTTCAATACTTGCTCAGTAATGAAGTACATTGACAAACCACTGAGAGACTGCATCACTCCTTAAAAGTTATCTGAACTGAAGTACTCGTGGGTTAGTTCGTGATGAGTAAATACATTCTAGAGAATATGAAATTCAGGACATAATTGTGACAGACATACTTAGAATAGGCCTACATGCGGGATTTTGTGTCCAATTTATAATTCTTCAGTGCTTATTTATTTTAAGATCGTAATTTTTCTACCATATACATTTGAAGCCATAAAATTCATATTGATTTCCAAAGAAATGTATTACTTTGGATGTAATTATTTTATTCTAATGAAACAAGACAAAGACCAGACCTGCTTATAGAAAGAAAATATATGTAGACACTCCAGGTCATGATATATATTATTATTCCTTCTGTCCTACCGAAGTATTCTTTCCCGATAATTGTACGCGGAGCAGCTTAAACAATTAACTGGCCGTGAGCCGGCCTAGGTGTAGTTCTATCTCAAACGAGGTTTCTTCATGGCATTCCAAACCTAAATTACATCTATAATGACACTTTAATCGGATCGTGCCAAAATATGCTCGAGAGAGCTAATATGTAGGTAGAGGTTTACTATTTTATTCAACATTTGGTTAAGAGAATTTATTAATACTGTTAATAGGTTAGTAATAATAATACTAATACTAATAATAATATTTATAAGTTAATTGTATTATATTTTTTATTTAAATACTTGTTTTAATGACCCCTGATTAAATATAATTTAAAATAAATGTGATTCTTGTTTCTTGGTCAGATAGCATTTATACTATAGGTAGAAAAGTGTGTGTTTCCTGCCTCAGACACTCATTGGATGATGGAGAGATTGATATGTGACATTCAAATTAGGTACGTGTGGTAAAAATTAAACAAACAATGTGGTTACTAAAACAGACTTGGTTTGGCAATTGAATAATTATTTAAAGTGCTTTCTGTGATAGCCAATTACTTTACAAGTCTGAACTACGATGGTTATATTCGATACTAACATGCCCCTGTTGGCATAATTCATTGATTGATACTGTTTTATAACTATTATTTGAGTTGCTGTCACTGTGAAGAATGCTGCAATAATACACACTAAAGAAATACTAAATGATAATCTGGTGTGGTATGTTTGACATTATCGGGATAACCTTTTACAAAACTAATAGAAATTAATGCAAAAATATTGGTTCCATATTCTTGTAGCAGCACCTTTATTACGTATTAAATTGTGCTTTTAAGATGAACACTAATATCTTACCGAGAATTTTGAATTTGTGTTTTCACGTATCTCTACACCTATTTTAGTCGTAATACAAAACAAATACACGAGTAACCAAATTTTGCATATTTTTTTGTCCTATTGATGCTATCCTTCTTATTTTTTAGTCACAGGCTACTTAGCTAAATACTGACAAGAAATAGCGCCATATTACTCTGAATATCAACCTTGAATTTAATTGTGGGGTAGCAATATGTTTCAATATAATATCTTGTACATCCTACTATTTATAATTCCAAACACTTTCATGGCTGTTTTATTGCTCCCCTTTAAAATATGGTGTAATTTCGTTTTAAATGCATTGTAGTCCTGCGTGTAGTAACAATGCTACACACACACAAACACACACACACACGGACCTACTTATGTTTTGTTCGAAATGTTGGAAAAACGTTCCCCACTTGTGTACATGTAACACTGTACCGTATTATTATATTACATATTTAATTTAATCCATAAATGATACTTATCATGTCAATCTTCTTTATAATATTATTTTCTTAGAATTTTTCTGCAGAACTGACGATAGCACCCATTTACCAAACTGAAATCTTTGACTTGTACCAAGAATCTATTTATAGTTCCCGTGGCTACTAATCTCGTTTCTGAAATATGTTTGGATATTATGTCAAAAGTTGAGGACATAAGAGGGGAGGCTGATTTCTTGTCCTTTCCATTTTAGTATTTCAATCGCATGGGCAATTATTACTTACAAAAAATATTTACTAAGTTTGTAAGACAAATTATACATTATCAACTGCGTGCCATGCTTGAAGAGCAAATATTCCAAAAAATACTTAAATATGTCCCTGGCACTCGTACAACTTTCTCTAGACAGTAACACATTCATATCATTTTTTTAAAATAAAATATACCAAATTTACTTCCTGTTAAGTTAAAGTGGATAATTAATCAACATTAGGCACGTTGTATGTAACAACACACGTTGGGAGCCATTTGTAACACTCCACCTTCTTCTATAACTATAGGAGTGAGTGCTTGCTATCTTATAGATAGTAAAAACTTCCATATACTTCATAGTGTAGTTAGTTTTATTTTCACATGAATTTAAATTTACAGTTGAGCCAGTTTTGTGAAACGTGTAAACATTGTAGATAATATACATTAAATAGACAGTGTGCCCATATATTGATATATTTTGATTTGATCATACTAAACACGTCTACACCATTAGACATCAAGTGGGGGAGTCCTTCTACAAGACTAGCGTCTTGCTGAGCTGAGAACTGTGAACCCCGTAATTTCATACTCTCTCTAACCCATATCACTACTTGATTTCTTTCCATCGACCAATGGGGTTATTTTCTACGAGCGCGAAAACTAAAACAGACGCGGCGTTACTCTGCACCTGTTATTAATTACTGCGTAATACAACCCGGAAATAAACCATGCTTCTGACACGTGCAGCTAAATGAAATAAAAAAAAAGAAAGATGGCTGTTATTTAGAAAAGATGAGTTTAATTTAAATTAACTGAAAAGAAGAAATATGATAATATTCACTCTAAAATATGATCTCAAATATTAATAAAGACAGGAAAATCGATATCATTACAACGTGTTATAAAGAAGTATATGTTTGTCATTTATTAAAGCTATAAAACTAACCAAAACGAACTATCAAACACAGAGAAAATTATAGATTAACTATCAAAGCTATTATATTTGATAGTTACGGTTTTAGCCACATCTAAATATCACATTCTTTAAATTAAAAAGAACACCTGGACACGAGAGTCAAACCTGTAACCTTTGGCTTAGTACGCCAATGCCCTAACCACTGATATATCCAGGAATCGTTTCATACTTAGGGTCATTCTTCACTCATATTTTAAGGCAAATTCTGTGATGGACGTGTGGAAATTGTCATCTACATATGTGTAATCAATTCAGATCACGAGCTATCAGATAACGCAGCCACTTCGACTCGGTACGGCCAGGTTGTATCCGCATCTAAATATAACATTCTTTAAATACCAAATAAAGGTTTGATAATTATTAATATTATAGCAAAGATCCGTAATTCTATAGAAAATTAAAATGACATAGGAAAATTTGAAAACACAACGAATCATTGCAACTATTTGGTGTGACTTTCTAAAAAAAATTATCAATAAGAATATCAGACAAATTTGCTCTGATTGGATCCGAAAACCAACCTCTTAATCAAAATACATGGGTAGAAGCCATCATCCTACTCTATCATAGTTCCCTTGTTTATTTTGATAAAAACCATGTTTGTTGAGATGTCCATGTAGTTTCATTAAATCCAAAATATTAATAAGATTTATTTTATGTGTTAATCAAACCAGAGACATCCAAAATGTTATTTAATGTATCACAAAAGTAACTATGATTATGGTTTCAAAGAACCTAACCCAATTGTTTTTATATATTTTTAATGAACCCACTTCGCAATAAAATATCAAGCTATTAGATTGCAACTAGTTTTCTACATTGACTGCTAGTAAAGAAAGGTCTACTACTATTTACCAACTAGTCCATCCGGGCCCTCAATACGATCGCTTTCGGCGATCAGGAGAGCAGGAAAATGAAGCATACTGTGTGGGTCGACTGAGGGTTATAAAAAGGGTAGGAGAAAAGGCAATTTACCCCCGTGTGAGCCACTATATTGACTCCCACTTGAAGCCATGAGGCATCCATCATGTCTGTTCTGTAACCAATATCAGCAGTTTTAATATTTGCTGCTCGGAGAGAAGAGATTGCTATGAGCTTCCGTGGATGATTCGTTGATAAGACAAATATTTTGTGTAACCATTTTTAAGAGCTATATTGAGGAAAACTGTAACATAAGTTTAAGGCTTTGAAATACATATGAAGATTTAACGTCATATCCTTGGGGAAAAAATACATGTGTTGATTTTAACAACTTGTATTTAATATTGTCAATTACTTCTTTTCACGCGCATCATATATTTGCACCTTAATTTATGACAATTTTACACCTTACCTCAGTTCATAATGAGTATTCTTACATGGCTAAGGGTGCAAAATTCAAATTCCTATCAAGGCTTTAAATGTATATGTCTTAAATTGGGGTTTGTTATCTAAAACTGGACGGAATAATCATATCGTAATCGGAAGAATATTTTAAAGAGAATAAACATTACAGTTATTGTAACCAGCATTGAAAAAATGTTTACTAAATTTAATTTATTGCAGAGTACCTATCAAAGGTCGAAGATACAGAACACATTGCTTGATGTATGAATGTATACGAGTAGGTTCATTAATTTTTTAGTTTTAAGATAAGAGGCTTCCTATTTTGATCAAAATATAAATTGGTGTTTTGAGTTGTGGCTGTTTCTTTGTTTGTCCTTGAGCCAACCTATAATAAATCGAGTATTTATTTTTGTTCATAAAATATGATATTAACAACAACAAAAATCGCCAAGCTTTTATTTATTCTCTTACATTATTTTATTAATTATTTTTAAGGATGATAATTTTTAACATTCCAAATACTTTTAAAGTGGATGGTAGCCACTACTAGCTCTATAGATAATTAATTTATAAATAAGATTAAAGCGTTTGTCAAAATAGGTACACTAATATATATCATTAACTGTCGTTGATATAGCCAAATCTTGTTTACTATCATCACTGCGGATGCCTCTATTCTCAGAGTGAGGGAAGGGAATTGATGAGATGATGGTGAGGGTAGCTCTAAGTCAATCACTTGATGAGAGGAGAACAGAGGACGAAAGACGTTTCCCACCGCTTTCCTCGACCACTCGACACATAAAACACCGGAGATTGCGTAAATTACCGGCTCGTTCAGCATGCGGACCGCGATATTTTCGGATCGTTGACATTATGGGAGATCAGGAGAAATAGCTTTAAGAGGGAACTATAAACTTGATTGGGAATTCAAAGGCGTGTTGATATATATATGGAAAGTAGTCAAATAGATGTCACTAGGTGTATGTATAACAATGAGTGTTGATACGTGTATGTTTAAGTACTCAAATGTGTGTCAATACATCTGTTGATGTAGTCAATTGTATATATGTGTGTGTGTGTGTGTGTGCAAATAAATTAAACAATACTTGAGTTTTATATACACGGTTTTTTATCAAAATTAGTTTGTTTAGTAAGTATTTTCGATTGTTAGTTGCCTTTGGAAGAGCCCATCTCACGCCACGAAAGGATAGGAAATACAGCTCGAGCCAGACGTCACATCGCGATGCAAGTTTCCTGTATTCTACTTTAGAAAACAGTGGAATTGAGACCATTAAAATCGTTTTAACTTATTTTAAATAATACAGTAAAATTGAAAAATTATTATTTTATAGTAGAAAAACTACTACACTATCCCAATTTTTCCAGCCGAATGTCGAACGTCCTAATTTAATGTAGATGTAACGTGCGAGGATCGGGTCAAATTGCTAAGAGTCCTATATTATAAATTAACTTAAAGGTTTAGGTCGTAGGAAAGAGAAGAAAAGGTCAGTGTGTTTGCAGTTTTTATGTAAAAACTTTTTTTTTTAATTAAATAAAGTATTTCTTCAATACAAGCATAGAGTTTGATTATTTTCTTCACATGGTGAAATGACCAGTTCTTGAATATCTGTCAAGAGTGTCCTGGGATTTAATGACAACTTTTTCTCTTCATTTAAAAAGTTTCTTATCTAATGCCACTATACCCATGACAGATATTCAACCACTGTTGATATCACCATGTGAATAATATTAAACTCTATGTATGTATTGAAGCGACATTTTATAATTTTTGACAAAAAAATTGCAATGCAAACTGAATAAACACTGGCTTATTTCGTATATCTTGCATCCGAAATTTAGCATTTCATGTTTCAGGCACCAGGATCGCAACAGAATGGAATTTTGTTGACGGGTGAACGAGTTTAAAATCTCATCCGTATGCAATGTGAATGGGTTTACACATGTTATTTAGTAATGTGATTTTCCCATCCCATTTCCAAGCTAATTCAGCTGCATTTTTCATCCTTACTTTAAATCACCTTATGGTTAAGACGGATATCTCATAACTCATACAAAGTATATCACAATATACATGTAAAACAAATTACCAGATACAGACCATAACTAACAATATCATGTCAAAAATGTCATATGCATATCATAAATTAATTTGAAGCATATAAACTCAAATTATCAGTATTTCACAATAATTTTTAGTAATTTTTAATGTTGTTGGTTGGTAAATAATAGGACACGAGAATGTATGCATTGTGAATACACAAAACCATATTTTATTCATTTTAGCAATGGTATCTACAATTTTAAACATTGTTTTAAGTATGTAAAAAAGTATATATCGTAAATAAAATCTTCCTTTCAGCCTCTAGATGATCGTTTAACGTTAAATTTGAAATGTATATAATATTTTCTAAAAAAACACACGAGTGAAATGTTTTATCTACGCTGAGAGAATCTAAAAAAACAAAAGTTTTGTTCGTACAAAAATGTTTATAATATTCCCATAACTATATTAATCCAATAAATGTGTATAGAAGGTTGTTAGTAAATGACATAGTGATGGTAAAATTTCTACTGAATAACCTCGCCAGATTTGTAGGTATAATATCACTTGATTGAAATGTCAATTTATTTCATGTTTTGGTTGTGGGTTGTTTTACTCAAACTGCGGTCCCCATTATCGGATGATTCACCGACATCCACAAACTTTTGTGGTTCGTATGAAATTAGTTTTGTACATGTTTCTAGTAAATCTGTCATTCGTTCTTCTTTTTTTGAGTGGTGTAATAAAATGTTTGTATGTATGCATTTGAAACCACATTTTTCTGTCATGTGAAACAAAAAACTTTAATTGGTTACTGTCGGATTATTTCGCGTAAAATAATCAAGAGAATAATATTTAAAAACAATTGATCATAACTATTATTATTAATCTTATATAATTAAATACATTACGCGGTAACTATATAATGATAGCTAAAAAATAATGCAAAAATTATTTTTAAGAATTTAAAGATATAAAAGTATCTAGAACTTTATTATAGAATAAGTAGAGAAACTTAATACGTATTCATGATCAACTCCATTTATTGACAGTCAAAAATATACAATTTTGAGATGTCTAAAAATCTAGATGTATTGAAACAAGTTGAGCTTTGAAAGTTTACTCAATAATATATCAATATAAATTCTTAGTTACCTTCTGAAATAATTAATCATTTTAAATAAAGTTTGAATCAAAGCACCGATGTTAAATAAACTTAGAAATATATATATATATATTATTTAAAATTTGTAGAAATTGTGTTTTGAACATTTGTATCTTGAATCAGTGAATAATAATAATAATAATAATTTATTTGTGTCACGTCTACCCGTCTGGGATAAACGTATTTAATTTCAATAATTGGGCAGGGATGGCCAATTTATAGAAAATGTATTTGCATTTTTGTGGAATGATATTGAGTAACTCTTTATAAGAAATATTTTTATCCCACCCTCCTAGGATTCAAACCACCTACATGTCACCGGAAAAAGATTATAAGAGCTTGAAATTTAGTTCACGTACTCATCAATGCCTGTTATCACATAAAAAATTAGTTGTGATGTCGCTATTGTAATATGTTTTTGTAAATAGTTTAGAGATGAATTCAAACATTTATTTTTTATTTATTAAAAAGCAACTACTCCACTTTCCTAAAATATCTGCGATATTTAATCGTACATAAGCTCCACTAAATTGACAATGAAAATAATATCTAGCTGCCCTACACCTTAGTTTAGGCAGTAGCGTGTTTGTCTACTGAGTTAAGTTTTCGATGTTTGATTCCCGTCAAGGCAAAAAATAAAATAAAAAATCATTAGTGAAATTGGAGTTTCCACTTTCACAGTTATGATTTAACTGGGTGTTGTGTTGGTTCAAGTACGTCGTGTATTGATATAATCAGTCGGCTCAGAAAGAGCACGTTAAAGACATTGTTACACTACTTCCCCACACAAAGTGTGTCCTAGGATACAATTGTGACGTGATCTGAACGACTCGCGGTATCTCTAGACAGAGAGGAGGGGAGGTACGCGGAGAGAGAGCGAACACACTTTCTCTCAGTGAAAACGATCGAAAAGGAGGGAGGGAACGTTTCGCATCACTGCTCTAACATAACTAGACTCGCTAACAGACCTAATTCGCAGCGGCAGTTTCTAGATGATTGAACATCTGGAACAAAAGAATCTTAACTCTTGCTGTCACAATCACCGAAGTTAAACCAAATAAATTGTGCCAACCTGGGTGATTTTCGCTATTTACATATGAAACGAGGAAGATTACATCGCTGTTTATATTCTTGATTGCTCACACCAGAAAATAATATATAACTAATGTGTTGCTCTAATATGCCTCACTAATTGACTGCCTAACTTATTTAAATTATTAAATTATTCCTTAGAGATTTGTGTGATGCTATACCTTGTATCCAAGAGATGAATTCTGAAAAATTAACAACTTTGTTTTGAATAAAGTTTATTTACAAATACATTTTGTGGACAATGATATAAATATATTATACTTTCAATGGGGATGTTTAACGTGCACCTTTTTAACAAACTGATTTGACTTGCACACGACTTAAGCTATCCTAACACTATAACAGACACAACCATGGTTGAAAATTCACTAATAATATTTTTTTTACTATGCTGGTATCCGAACCCGGTATTCTTCAATCAGATAATAAGCGTGAAACAGATTTAGCTAACTTGGAGGACTCATATCGGGGGCGTGGAGTGTTGTTGTTATTATTATTATTATTATTATTATTATTATTATTATTATTAGCATCGTGTCTTACTACCCGTTCGGGTTATACGCACTTACGCTAATGTGCAATGATAGGGTGATTGTGAGATGAAATGAAGGACCTACAGTTTAACGTGGAATCCGAACCACGGTGGAGACCTGGGATTCCTCACATTCACAAGATGTCTTGTCAGAGGTGAAGGAAGGGTTTGGTAATCAGATAAATCTTTGCCGGGACCGAGGATTGAACGCCGGACGCAAGCATAGAAGTCTGACACCTTACCCCTAGACCACCAGGTCATCCGCGTGGAGTGTTCCCAGGGTAAGCTGAGTTAGGTTAAATTTACCTGACAATTGATCTAATCACACAATATAACCCTTATTGGCCAAGTATCAATGGAAATACGTTTCCCATGTGGATTATACCTAAGTTATATGTAGATCAGAGACTATATTTTATGAACGGTCAAATGGATTCAGAGTGAGTGAGACCCTACCACAGATAGAGTTTGCTCTGGCAACACTCAACAACAGGACTCTGATGTCTACCATATAGCAGAAACCTGGTTTATTTACTGGTCTGACTAGTGAACTAAAAAAATCACAACATATTTTAAAAGCGCATTATAATCCTCAATCCCCACTACCTCCTGTTCCTAGATAAAACAACCAAAGAGAAGTACTATAACGTATTTTCCCTCAAATATTATGTGCCTTGGGGCTCATTAGGGTTATAAGAATCTTAAACGAGATGAGCTAAGGTAACTGATTTAGTAGTATAAATGTTGGTTAAATATACCAGCATTCATTTAGAGAGAATATGAAAAACCACCAATGTAAGGATTAAGCCTTGAGACGGACCCTGACTTTGCAAGTCAGGGCCAGCAATTGTCTGACATTTAAGATTTTTTTAGGTAGTTCATGTTTTAATCTCAGGGGATTTAAATTGTAGTCGCATTAAACTAGATAATTTTGTTTGAAAACCACTTTAACCATTAGATTCCACTCATCGATAGCCCAGGCCCAGGCCGCTAATACCAAAAGGTTTGGTGAATTTTTAATACTCGTATGGATAAATTATTATATTCGTGACAATTTTTTCTCTACTTAACTTACCTATTTACTCTATGGAACTAGGAACTCAAAAGTTCATTGCTGCACTTGTAAAAGTATGCTACAGACCCCTAACAATTGAGCTAGCTCTAACTAGTCTAACTCATTACACCCGATCCCTATCCTGAGCTAGTTCTGCCCAGTCCACCACATCACACCCTATCCCTATCCTGAGATAGTTCTGTCCAGTCCACCTCATTACATCGTATCCCTATCTTGAGCTAGTTATATCCAGTCCACCTCATTACACCATATACCTATCTTGAGCTAGCTCTAACAAGTCCACCTGATTACATATTATCCCTATCTTGAGCTAGTGCTATCTAGTCCACCTCATTACATATTATCCCTATCTTGAGCTAGGTCTATCCAGTCCACCTCATTACACCCTATATCTTTCAGGTCCATTAAAATATTACACTCCCATCTGCGTATAAGCCTTCCCAAAGGTCTCTTGTCATTGGGTCGCAACCATTTTTACGCCTAGGTCTTACACGCCTGTTCCAATGTCTGTGTCTTTGTTTGCTACAGCCAAAATGGATTTATATATTTTATTTAGATAATATATGGTCATACCTCGGGGACAAACCATGGTTTTTATTCGAGTTCTAAAATTAAGGGTCTGATTAAGGATTTCCCTTTCAAAAAGTGTTTCAATTCAAAGTTTGCATGACTATATCAAACCTCTCTCTCTCTCTTGCACACTAGTGACACTGCACGTCATGACAGGTAGAGGAGCGTAACATAATTAATGAGGATTCAATTAGCATTCTAGTGTTTGGCTCAGTGTGTCACCATAGCTGTGCGCTGACCGTGACAGCAGGGTTGACGGACAATAAAGGTCCCCATCCCCTACATGACATCACTGGGATACAAACTGGTGATCCTCTAATCCTCTTATTTAATACGATACCGCCTGGAACAGAAATAGTTACCGCTACCGGTGACTCACCTGACATGCTTATTTGTAAACCGGTGGATTGATACACGCACGCGTACAGGGGGTCAACTCCCCCCCCCCCATCCACCCTCTTCAAAACCATTGAATTTGTCTGCTTACATGTTACTGCCGTCCAATAGCGAATGATCCTGAGATTGGTCAATTCAGTAAATTTTGGATTACTTATAGCATCCTCTTTGTGTCACATCATCCTGTCTTTTATAGATTCCTTTGGAACCTACATTTTGTTATTTATACGCTAAAACCTTTCCCATTACTATACCCTGGGATTTTTACTTTCTCTCAACACTTCGGAGAGAAAGTATTGTGATCGTTAAAAAAAATTGAAATCAAGATTTTGATAAATGTTGACGTTTCACGACCCCCTGAAACAAAAAAATGTGTTTTTCGCGATGCCATCTGTCTCTCCGTCTGTACCTTTGGCTAGAGCCGAAACTATTTTACACATTGGGCTAAGACTTGGTATCCGGGGTGTTCATAGGGTCCTCCCAAAGGGTTTTTGGAATTAGATGTCTAACCCTAAATTTAAGGGTAGTTTACTGCAAGGCAAAAAAAAGAAAAATCTATTTTCTCAAAATTTGCTCTAATTATTTTGACTAAATATTATATCTATACACTATCTATTATTAGAAACAAGATGGAATTTCTTATTTTCTCATGAAAATGACCTTTAGGGTACTCTACATGAGGGGAATTTTCCAATTTTCATTATTTCTTCGCATCTATTTGAGATCAGAAATATTTTATCACTGTAAATTTGTGGTAGGCTATTATAAAATATACAACTCTTTTAATTGAAATATATTTGCATGAAACCAATAAAGTCTGAGCTGTAAGTATATATATTTTTTAATTCAGGTCTTTTAAAATTAATTTTATTATTATGCTCTTTGGCGGACCAAGATATTTCTCTTTTCCCAATTTTTCTCTAACAGTGTTCCTAGATCCTAATGCGATTGAGTAAGTAACAGTGTATCATTTATTATCTTTGGTGTAGTGTTTATAAAACAATGTATAGACCTATGATTTCGTTTCACAAATCCTAGGGTTTTTTAGTTCATGTCTATTTTAAGATAAAAGCGAGAAAAAGTCTGTGTGGTGCGCCGTAACAATTATTTTAACCTATGGCTGTTTGGGGTAGAGAAACTTCTAACTATTTAACTCACAGCGATAATTCATTTCGCACAATAGTAGCTTTGCATAATGTTTCTTACAACTTTTATTTAGATAATATTGAAATAAACCAGCTTCATTGGCCAAACGATCTAAGGTGTCACTCTCGTGTTGAACTGGCTTGCTGATAACGGGGAGATCGGGGCTCAAATCCCAGTCAGTTCTATTGAGGGTGTGTTTTTTCTAAATGGTTTCCTACTCTCCTTCCAAGAAAATGCGGGTAAACTACCTTTAAAAATCTTTCTTCCTCATACTTACGCATTCGAGTAATTAACTTATGTGCGTAAAATTTGAACAGGTAGTAAGACACGATGATAAAAAATATATATTTATTGAAAAACACTTTGAATAGTAATAATAATAATAATAATAATATAAAAGTGATCAAATTTGTAATATACATAAATGTTTATTTACATATATATGTATGTATATACATATATATAATATGTATACACATATATACAATATCTATATACGAAACACATGAAGGTTTATCCTAAATTCTTAAAATTAGTGAATTAAAATTTTTTGAACATGTTCTGTTTAATTTTAATTCTCATAGCTACTCTCCGCTGTGGCCCAACGGTTTAAGGATTTCACTATTCATATTGAATTTGGTAGCCGTTCGTATCTCAGCCGTGTGGATTGTTAATCTTTTTCTCCATAAAGTAATATTAAATAACAGATTTTATATGTAACTAATTTATATATAATCATATATTATAATGTAGGCCTATTAATAATGACATTCTAAGATGGAATACTAGAGATATATAATCTGAGGTTAAATATTAACCGACTAATCTGCTGAGGATTTTTCTGTGATTTATACTAGTCACCCTCATCATCGTGTGAGAGATTAATAATTCGCTGATAGTATATAGCTTTAATTGGTATGTTTGTCTTACAATTTATACACAAATAAGGTATATCATAGCACCACTTACAAGATAGCTAATTTAAAAGGATAAATCTTTAAGCTACGCATCTAGCCCTTGGATTAGATAGTGTATATATATATATATATTTATTAGTTAATTTGTTAGCATGATAAACTCTTATAGTGTCTTCAGCGTATCAGGATCGAATCCAGGATCCCTTAAATTTGTGATTGGTCATTTTATCAACATTACAACAGAGACTGTAAATGCTGGTTTCATTAGTAATGAGTTCATACCAAAGTGACCAAACACAATGGTAAAAGCTGGATGGATAGCTTACATTAAACGAACACAAATTATCAGGAAGAGAGATAAATAAAACTAACTCACATTAGCAGGGAGAGAGTTAGATTAAACGAACCCAAATTAGCAGGAAGAGAGGTAAATAAAACTAACATATAAATAAAACTAACATACATTAGCAGGGAGAGAGTTAGATTAAACGAACCCAAATTATCAGGAAGAGAGGTAAATAAAACTAACCCTCATTAGCAGGGAGAGAGTCAAATAAAACTAACCCACATTAGCAGGGAGAAAGTTAGATTAAACGAACCCGAATTATCAGGAAGAGAGGTAAATAAAACTAACCCTCATTAGCAGGGAGAGAGTTAAATAAAACTAACCCGCAGGGAGAGAGTTAGATTAAACGAACCCAAATTAGCAGGAAGAGAGGTAAATAAAACTAACATAAATTAGCAGGGAGAGAGTTAGATTAAACAAACCAAAATTATCAGGAAGAGAGGTAAATAAAACTAACCCTCATTAGCAGGGAGAGAGTTAAATAAAACTAACCCACATTAGCAGGGAGAGAGTTAGATTAAACGAACCCAAATTAGCAGGAAGAGAGGTAAATAAAACTAACATACATTAGCAGGGAGAGAGTTAGATTAAACGAACCCAAATTATCAGGAAGAGAGGTAAATTAAACTAACCCACATTAGCAGGGAGAGAGTTAGATTAAACGAACCCAAATTATTAGGAAGAGAGGTAAATAAAACTAACCCACATCAGCAGGGAGAGAGTTAAATAAAACTAACCCACATTAGCAGGGAGAGAGAGTTAGATTAAACGAACCCAAATTATCAGGAGGAGAGGTAAATTAAACTAACCCACATTATCAGGGAGAGAGTTAGATTAAACGAACCCAAATTATCAGGAAGATAGGTAAATTAAACTAACCCACATTAGCAGGGAGAAAGCTACATTAAACGAACCCAAATTATCAGGAAGAGAGGTAAATTAAACTAACCCACATTAGCAGGGAGAGAGCTACATTAAACGAACCCAAAATTAGCAGGAAGAGAGGTAAATAAAACTAACCCACATTATCAGGGAGAGAGTTAGATAAAACGAACCCAAATTATCAGGAAGAGAGGTAAATAAAACTAACCCACATTAGCAGGGAGAGAGAGTTAGATTAAACGAACCCAAATTATCAGGAAGAGAAGTAAATTAAACTAACCCACATTAGCAGGGAGAGAGCTACATTAAACGAACCCAAATTAGCAGGAAGAGAGGTAAATTAAACTATCCCACATTAGCAGGGAGAGAGCTACATTAAACGAACCCAAATTAGCAGGAAGAGAGGTAAATAAAACTAGCCCCCATTAGCAGGGAAGAGAGAGAACTACATTCTTAGTAATGTGGAAAACCACCCCCAAAGCAGCCGGCCGAGATGGAACCTTCACGCCACTGGTAATTCAGTTTATTATGAGTTTTATGCCTTAGATCATGAGGCCGTCGGTGTGGGTAGAAGAAGGACAATATATAAATGTGCCATCTCTATCTCTTTAATTTTAACACCACATCTTACTACCCGTTTGGTTCGAATTTTACGCCTGTATACTAATTAAATTAGTGTTAGGGATGAGGAAGTGTAGCCGAATTTGTGGGGAGGGAGATGAGAAACCCATTTATGAAAAAAATCCTCAGTACATTTGACTGGAATTCGAACCTTGATATCCTCATCATTCTCACAGTCTAATCTACTAGGATAGTGATGCTTTATACTACTAAGCCTCCTAAGCGGGTAAAAGTGTTATTAGAAAAGATTGTTTATCTTCAGATTAACCATGTGTCGTTGGATCTGTAACACATTAATAACATGTAAACACCAACATAAATTAGAATAAAATTAATATAGCTACATTTTATTGTTTTGGTAACATACGAATATTTCATCAATATTTTACTTTTACGGTTAAGTTAATTACATGATTAGTAATCTTAACGTTAATATTGACTAATGTTTATTAATTACTGGATCTATTGGTGCTAATATTGCCAGGACACGTAAATAGTTATGTAACGCAGACTAATCACGTGGATCTAGGGACCGTTAAGGCAAACATGTCCAATTATTGGTATTGCATTAAAAAAAAAAATTATAAGGAGGTTTTTGCACTTTTGCTTTAGTAATAGATACAGCTATGAGTATTGACACGATATGCAATAAAACTCTGAGTTAAAACAGCTATAGTTGTACTTTAAGAGGTTCATCGTATGTAGTACGAAATATTTCACTAGGTTTCGTTAAAGAAAGAAAAATTGCAAATATGCAGTTATCACACATTTATTAAAATGTTTAAATTATAAATGCAGTAAATGATTATTTATCACCCACCTCAGTGGCAGCATGGTCTAAGGAGTCACTTTCGCAAGATATTGGACAGCCGATGATGGGGATATTAGGGTTCGAATCCTGGTTAGGTGTACTGAGGGTGAAATTTCCTAAATAATTGTCCACTCTCCCTCCACTCAAATGCAGGTAGACTTCATCCCTAACACATTGGCGTAATTAGTACATATACGTATAACCCGAACTGGTAATAGGACTCAGTACTAAGGAAAAATAATAACCCTACTTACAAATATTTGAGTTCTGTGGATTCATAGAGTCACGGTTAAGGACCTTTGATTTAAAACTAGACGTCATGTTATTTCTCAAGCGAAACTTTAAACATGATAGATGACGTTTCTAGTAAGCCAATATACAGCTGATAGAGTCATCACAATTTTATTTGTTTCTAGCAGAGACTGTTTATCTTTGATTATACTTTTATACAAACATATCATTCATATCCCAAATGTATCATATCTAAGCAACATCCAAGATGTATCTACTTGCTAGGAAAACTTTGGAACCAGTTGATCATGAAAGTCGAAGACGTACCTAATACATCTCTTTTTTATATTTTCTATGCAAGAAATATTGTTTATAATTATGGTTCAAAGTAACTTCTTAATATAATAGAATAGATAGTTATCATAAGTTATATGCACAAATTTACGGTATACACATAAATAGTTAAAAGTTTTATTTGATTTTAGCATAAGGGATTTTATAATAAAGATTAATTTTAGTTATATGCTCTAGTACTTACCCGTAAATAGACTGATACACCACAATGTGGAGCATCCTCAACCGAATCCACCCAATCTGGAATCATACACAGATAAATTCAAGTATGCTAATAATTTCATCATTCTAAAACTGGAAAAATATATTGATAGACCTAATTGCTCTATGGCATTAAGAACTCAAAAGTACGTTGCCTATCCCTATCTTGATCTAGTTGTATCCAGTCCACCTCATTATACCTTATCCCGAGCTAGTTCTATCCAGCCCACCTCATTATACCTCACCCCTATCTTGAGCTAGTTAAATCCAGTCCACCTCATTACACCCTATCTTAAGCTAGTTCTATCCAGCCCACATCATAACAACATATCTCTATCTTGAGCTAGTTCTATCCAGAGTACATCATTACACCCTATCCCTATCTTGAGCTAGTTCTCTCTAGATTACATTATTACCCAATCCCTATCTTGAGGTAGTTCTATCCAGTCCACCTCATTACACCTTACTCCTATCTTGAGCTAGTTATATCCAGTTCACCCAATTACCCCTATCTTAAGCTAGTTCTATCCAGCCCACATCATTACAACCTATCCCTATCTTGAACTAGTTCTCTCTAGATTACATTATTACCCCATTCCTATCTTGACATAGTTATATCCATTCCACCTCATTACACCTATATCTTTCACGTCCATTCTAATGTTATTCTCCCATCTGGGTCTAGGTCTGCCCAATAGAATACGTTAATTATATTTATTTATAACATAAAAATAAATCTTATGAAACTATTAATAGCTATAAACTATTCAGACAGTGGTTTCTCTTACTTCTGTCCCCAGTAAATTATTCTCCACCTCTCCTGACCCCCAAAACCCACCCCTACAGCTCGCTTTTCATCTCGGAAGAGACTAGTTGCATGTTGTTTGGTTGCATGTATTCAATCTTGTACGTAGATGTTATGAATGGGGTTCAACTCTCTTCCCACTTCCCACCCCTATCCCATCTATCTCACCGTCTTAATTCTCATCAAGAGACGTAGGATTGAATTACTTGATACGAGGAAGTGTGGTTCACCTGGATAACCAAGGCATGTTGGCGGAGGGAGGAAGGGAAGAGTAGGGTTGGTGTTACGTGTAGCTTCCTGTATGTATTATCCCCTGCTAGGATGTAAGAAATAACGTGTTGAATTAGTTTCGGTGTTAATGAGCTTGTTTCTTCTCCGCTGATATATACAAAAGCGCCAAGCCGTTTTCAAGATTTATTGAAACTTTTTCTCTAGCTAAAACTAATTTAGACGTTTTTGTAAGACTTCATAGTTAAATTTTCAATTTTTACATATTATAGTTATTAATATATATATTATCATTGTGTATAAGTACCAAATATGTTTCGATAAAAAAAATGATAGAAACATTTAATATTATAGAAAGACACAAAATTTTGCTATCAAAAGTGATATTGACTTCTTTGGTGGCACATCTAAATTAGTTTTATAATCAACATTTTTGAAGCTGTAGTAACTCCCCCTACAACCATCACCATCAAAAACTGTCAATATATTTAATTATTTACTGAAATAAACAAACAACCCGCAGTAGACAAAGGAATTAGTATCGTATTGTTTGGTTTTCCGGTAATGGATCCTTAACCCCAATCAAATTTAATTAGGTTTTTTTTTCTTCCAGAAATGCTTCCCAACTCTTCCTTCACGAAAATTATGAGACAAGTTCATGAAATTCTTCCTTTCTCAAAATATGCAGATAGCCCGGATTGTTAGTAATACACGGATCATGGAAAAATAAGCTAATCTACATTCATGCATTAAATTTGAGTGTTATAACTATTCTATGAGGTAATTTAACTTTGGAAATTTGGATTAGCTGTTGCACGTGAATCCTCATTGACAGCCCATCTCCTCGTCCACTTTTCTGACGATACTTTCCCGAGAACATATCAAGTTTTTTTAGCACCGCATATTTCTACCTGTTCATGTTATACGCATAGCTACTAATTACGCTAATTAATTAAAGGCGAGGAAGGTTAAATTTAGGTGAAGCGTACCCGCATTTGCGTAGAGGGAGGCTGGAAAAACATTTATGAAAATCACCCGCAGTACACCCAACCGAGATTCGAACCCAAATCTCCCTGTCATCGGCAGTCTAGTCTAATACGAGAGTGACACCTTATACCATGTGGCCACCGAAGCAGGTCACTTAACAGTTCATCTTTAATTGGCTAATATGTTGATGTATGGCAACCTTTATTTACACACCGTAATATTAATAATACATAGCAAATTATGAATATTTTTAGAAGTACTTTTGAATCTATTTGTAAATAAATGGTAAGGTGCACCGCACAGACTTTCTGTCGCTCTTATCCTAAAATGGCCATTTACTAAAACTCGTAAGGTTTTTGAAACGAAATAATAGGTCTACAAATTGCTGTAGAAATACTAAACCAAATATCATAAATGAAATAATATACACTGTTACTTACTTTATGGCATTAGGAACTAGGAACACTGTTACAGAAAATTTGAGAAAAGAGAAACATCTTTGTCCATCAAAGAGAATAAGAATCAAATTTATTTTCAGATACCCGAATTAAAAAGCTTGTAGCTCAGAAACTATTGGTTTTATAAAAATATATTTCAAATCAAATAATGGTATCTTCAATAGTACTACCTACTTTACTAAGATAAATTATTTCGTATTTATAATAGTTGTGGAGAAATTATGAAAATTGGAAAATATCCTCTCAGTTTTGTACCCTAAAAATAATTTTTATGAAAAATGAGAATTTCCATCTTGTTTATAATGATAAACAGTGTCGATTTATACAATATTATCAAAATCATTGGAGCTAATTTCTAAAAGATCGATTATTTTTTCTCTATTTGTTCTTCAGTAAACTACTCTTTAATCTAGGGTTAGATATCTAATTTCAAAAATCCCTCGGGGAACCCAGATACCAAGTTTTAGCCCAATCGGTAAAATAGTTTTGGCTCTAGCCCGAGGTAAAGACAGACGACCACATTGCGAATATAACTCTTTTGGTTTCAGGGGGTCATTGAACGTGGACATTTATCAAAATTTCGAGTTCGACTTTTTTTTTACAATCATAATACTTTCTCTCTGAGCTGTCGGGAGAAAGTAAAAATCAGTTTTAATTGCTTTTTAAATAAACAAACGTATTATATAGATGAAAGGTTTTCCTGAAGAACGGTGTGTTTTATCTTTACAGAAAGGCCGGAAATTAATATCGACCGATTAAAATTTGGAAGATTTTCTCCACATTATTAGCTCACTAAAATAGATTTATCATAATTTTCTTTATGGGCAGATAATTATTTTTGTTGACATAAAATAGTCGCTCGTGAGCATTTAAACCCAATATAACAATACATATAAATTATTCAAAATAAATTGTATAGTAATTTACACTAAGAAAGATTATTTTTAAAGCAATTTGGGAACTTTAAAAAGCAGTTCAGAGGGCTGACAATGAGTCTAAAAATAATTTTAAAAATAATACCGAGTCCTCTTGCTGAATTAAATTATAAAGGTGATATTGGAGTAGTGCGATTATGGGTAGTTAATGAAATGGGAATATTTGAGAGAGATAAAAGAAAGGTTTGAATTGTTGATGGAATGTCTTGATCGTGTAATTTGCTTGTCAGTGACTAGACAAAGTGAGCAAACGAGCCTGAGTGCCGACCATGTATCTTGGTGATCAGCCAGTTCAACAAGACCAGCACAATGAAAGCAAGCCAGGGACAAACAACCACCGACAGACCCTCCTACTAAAATGAATCCATCTAGGTTTGAGACATAAAGGGTCTATGTGGACTTAAAATACAGTCCAATTTCAAAGGGAAGGACCTTATCTGACAGCTAGAAAAGTTAATTGGTTTATATTTCCTTATTCATAGGTCAGGTCATGATACTGGCAGCTGTAACTTTTGATAAATATTAAAAAATTCCTAAATAACAACACAAATAGAGTAGTGAAATATTATTAAATATGGCCGCAAAAATATGTTTGTATTTTATAATAGTTCCTTTCTATGAAAAATAAACTGTTGTTTTAATTTTCGGTACTCAACCCACCCTTTATAAACATGAACCTCCAATATAACTTAAACTTAAACCTAATACATTGATCTTAAAGTCCAATTTATTTTAAAAGAAAATTGAATAGCCGAATGAATGTACCGTAATACATTAGGTTATTTTAGACCCCTTCCTCTTAATATTTAATCCATACAAAAATCGAATGAATCTGCGTTGTAATATTATATGAAATATTATAGACCTAAATTTGCTCACCTAATCTATTTGTGTTATTGAATTATTGATCAATGTTTTATAAAATAACTATTAAAATGTTTAAAGTACGTTTTTAAATAAAGTTTGTTAACGTTTTAATCCAAAGCGTAAGAATGGAGAGGGTAGATTAGAAGATGTTCACTCTCCTTAGCGTGTATAGAATAGAGGAAAAACCACATTGATAAATCACGTGTGGAAACCCACTAATACCTGTCAAGATTCGTCAAGACCTATCATCACTAATTATTATTATTTTTCACCGCATCTTACTACTCGTTTGGGTTATACACACGCTAATGTGTAATGGTAGGGTGAATGTGAGATGAAATGGAGGACCTACAGTTTAACGTGGAATCCGAGCCCCGGTGGAGGCCTAGCACTCCACACATTCACGATTTGTGATTAATACATGTCTTGTCAAAGGTGAAGGAAGGGTTTGGCAATCAGATAAATCCGTGCCGGGACCTAGGATTGAACCCCAAACCTCCAGCACAGAAGTCTGAAACCTTACCCCTAGACCACCAGTTCACCCATCATCACAAACAATCAAGTACATTGCTAGCATGACACTTTAAACTAAGTGACCATCGGTGTGGGTGTATATTATAACTTTTTTTTTTGTAGATTTGGCAAAAACCTGATAGATCTTTTCAATAAAAAGGTTTCCAATTCTTAAACTCCCTTTTCGGGTTGACGCGTTCCACATGGTCTAAGGTACCACTCTCGCAATAGACTAGATTGCCGATGAGTGGGGGATTGGGGTTCGAATCCCAGTCGGGTGTACTGAGTGCATTATTTCCTAAATTGTATTTCGTTCCCCCTCAAATTAAAAGCGGGTACACTTCCTTTAAGTTGAGTCTTCCTCGTATCTATTACATCAGCGTAATTATTACGTATGAGTAAGAAAATTTGAGTAATAAAGACGAGTGACTTGTTATGGTGATTGTGTGGTAGTGAATTACAAGAATACGGAACACTGGTTCTATTATTCCATAAGTTTCATTTATTTTATATTTTATATATACTGATTCATCCCGTTTCACAAATACTTTTTACTGTTGCCAAGGTTGGGTGTATTTAAAGGTTTCGTTGATTCGTTAGTCAAGTTAGTTTGTTTTATTATAAAAGTGCTAAGCCTATTACTGCAAGTTTGTAATATTCTCATCTAATTTAAGAATACGGGATTGTTAATACGAATTTTAAAGACGTACACTAGTATTCGTTTGAAAGAAACAGTCGCTGAAAACTACCCTAAGAGTATCCGGTCAAGATTCTAACTGAAACTCTACTATTAGGCTCAGAGCAGATCATATTATTTGAAAACACGTCAGCACTGCTAGGAACTGAAGCACTGCCAACTAGGTCAGAGATGCTCCAACCTTTTTCAACCGACGCCTCCCTTGGTGGGTAGTAAAATTCTCACACCCACTCTCACCCCTCGTCCCCCAAATATTCTGGAATATTTATAAATAAAAATAAATAAATTCTTTCTAGCTATTTATTTATTTCATACAAAAATCAATGTAACAGTGGCAGGATAGTGGTAGGAAACAAAAATCTTAAAAGTTATGGCGATGGTTTGACTAGTTTGTTTGTATCAGTTCTTGTTTATTGAGTTTTCTGTTGACAGAACAAACTGAAAATTACTTTCCTCTTCAAGTCGACAACACTATTTAGGTATGAGAGTGATTGTAGTCAGAATGAAAGATGCATTCGGTGGTGTCGCACGTGGCCGCAATGGTAGCTTAGGGCGGTGTTTTTCAAACCCTGCTCCACGGAGCCCTTGGACTCGGCTAGTTATCTGAGGCGGCGTGAGACAATTTTAGAATATTCTTTATTTGTTTTTCATACTATTAAATAGCATTAGTTACTAGAATTGCCAATTTTTTTTTTAAATTCGGAATAAAGAAAATTTGCCAAAAGTGCAACCAAAACATGTGAGATTTTACGTTTTTTGGCTTTGTTGAATGTTCAAAATATTAGTGTAAATAATGCTATGAGGGCGCCAGCATGTCATCTTTCTGGTGGAATGGCACCTTTGATTTAAAAAGTTTCCGAACCTCTAGATTAGGGGCAGGGAAAAGAAAAGAATTGGAGGGCCAATCCGAGCCTTACGAGCTTTAAAATAAACACGTACATGTAGCCTACGTAAATTTGTTTGCTGGTCAGTGAATGTATTACAACTGGTAGGCAGTGTTGCCAATACCTTAAGAAAGAATTATCTTAATTACTTTAGAAAAGGGATTTAAATAAAAAATCTTCCGTTTTTAGATGGTTTTTAACATTATTTCCATATTGCCCCACGCTCCTCTTGTAAGTTCTTCACGCCCCCCTGTTGGAAACCACTGAACTAGGTTGTCCATACAGCTCTTCTAAGAATCTAGAACATTAGTGAAAACATAAAAAGCTGTTTATGGCTCTGAATTATTGTGATAATTAACTGGAAAAGTGCGTAGACTACGACTTGTGTGTGAAGGAATGTGTACCAAATTTATGCAAGTCCCTGGTCACCTTAGTTCATAGGGTAGTGATGCAGTAAATCAAAGGTCCTGATTTCGATTACCGTGTTCAGGTATTTTTTTCAACGATTTTTAACTTAATTCTAATCGGTTGTATGTCGTTTCAACTTATCAAAAGCTTTACGAATACACATTATTTATGTATTTATTATATTATGAATATGTAGAAAAAAATCAAGATTATTTTAGCACAAATTATTTTAATATACTGTTATTTTGATTAAAATAATAAGCTACAAACGAGGTATTAACTAAAGAATGGGTACAGCTTTCAAACCTCAATATTTTATGTGTTTTTGTTTGTTTTGTTTTTTCCTGCTAATATATCGGAATCAGTTGTAACCTGAGCGTGTAGTTTTTGTAAAGATTAAATACGCTTTGTCTGCATTATATCCAGGGTTTTACATCAGCAAACTAAAGAAGTAAAAAGAAGATACTAAGTGGAGTAACTAATGCAACGAGCTTTTGTAAGGGTTTTGTGGTATTACGTGCACATTTTCATACGTTAACATTTTATACGCTTCTAAGCAGGGAACGTTTTTGAAGAGAGTAGCCTAAAATTTTATTTTTTTGTTTAGCTTCTAATTTGTAAAAACGTAAGGACTTTTGTTTTCTCTTTTATAAACATTCAAATTAAATATTTTATATTATTTTACAAGCAAATATACATCATAGACCTTCTTTAGATATATTTAACACCTATAATGGCGAATACGATGGCTAAAAGCGTCAACGGGATGAGTTTCGGGTTTGTAATTATTCCGATTGGAGCACTAAGAGTGTTTATATTGATGGTTTACCATCCATCTTTCACGCAATGTCGGGTGTATTTACTCTAAGCTCTAAATTTTTACTCCATATTCAATTGTTTTAAATATGCAGGTAGCTCGAAGAGGTAGTTAGATGCGGTAAATAAAAGTAATGTTCTAGCGTGTAGTTATTTATGCATTAGGGCCTACTCTTAATAATTTAGGGCAAATAACTTCAGAGGTTTCTAGCATGTATCAACGGTGGAGTAAGGAGCAGCAAAAAAGTAATTTAATTGAAGCTTAGTAGGATACAGTAGAAAAGTGTTATTAAAATTGGTATACCATATTGAAGACTGAATCAAAGAAAATGTGAAATAAGAAGGATAATTTATAGGAAACACAACCGCATTCATTTGGAGAGAAAAATAAAAAACACTTTGTGGAGAAAACCACCCATGGTGCACCCGGTTGGAGTTATAGGCCGTTTGTGTTCCTTATGAGATGTTTTAGGGATGGCTAGAGACTTTGAGGATAAATAATAGAGATTAATTTGTTGCAAACAATGAAGCTGGACACGTTATTTTGTGTTGAGGAAACAAAAGTTTTAATTAAGTCATTTATAAAAAATTCCGTGTCTTATATATTCCCCAGACACTTATTTTGTTAGTTATAGCTAACTATAAATAAAACGTGGCGAGTCGTATCTAGGCGAGAAATCACTTGGTAAAGCAACTTTATATTTTGCTTGTCTGAGTCATATGGTGTAGTAGAGCTCAGTGTAAGTTTATAAGTCCTGTGATATGTGTGAATTTATACCTTGATACCTTATTTTATAGACCTGAAACACTTATCTATGACATCAGTAACCCTGTCTTAATAACGTCCGTACACTTAACAATCAACTAAAATTATATTAAAATGTCTCAGCTTTGTTATTACAATCTTCGAAGTGAATTATTGTATTTAAAAATAAGATTAAATTAAACTATGTTTGGTAGAACTCTAGTAATTGCTGTCCGAAGAAATTGTTTTGTGAAATTGCAACATCCAGTTGAATATTTTTTAACACACCTTATGCGTACCACCTTTCATTTTTGTATATATATATTTTTTCCATTGAAACCGGTTGAGTAGAAGTCAATTATTTTACACGCGAATGCGGGTAAACCTACTTTAAATTTTCCCTTCCTCCCTCGTAACACATTATCATTTAATATATGGTCATAATCCTAACGGTTAGTGACGGAAAAAAAAGGCAATTTCCTCTCCAATTTTGATCCTCCTTGTTTAGAACACAGCAGTGTAAAAATTCTACTGCCTTGGCTAGGTTGAATGGGTTTCATTAACTGGTACGAGTATTGAAGTCACGAATCGGACATATTTCATATCTCCTCCTCTCCTCCCCCGCACCTCCTTTCTCATCTCAAACCTTCCTTGACTCATTTCTCTATTGCCTGACCGGTAGAACTACCGAGTCTCTTTCGTAATTTGACCAACCGCCGCACTGCAGTCTTCCATTACGCGTTTAATGCAATAACCAGGTTTTGTTTACCGTAACGCAATCGAGTTCAACCCCGAAAAACAATCAAATAGACACCGAAGATCATGGAGAAAATTGCAGAGTATTCCAATATTTTTTATTCCACAAACGAGTGTTTAAGTAGTTGATATTTTGAAAGAATTTTTTTTTAAACTTGTTATGCCTACTTTTATCACTATTGTTTTTATAAGTAGGTCGCCATATATTGTAGTGTAAAATAGCAGCTTTTGTTAAACAGGAATAATTGTCATAAAAATAATTATAATTTTAAAATTTTATTTTGTCAGGAAACTAGTTAACGGATCCTTCTTACCAAGTAAATGTATCATCATATCACTGTGAAAGAGGGTTGATACCCCTCCGCGACAAAGTTATTCGCTAATATTTTAAATATATATATCTAACTTTAATATTTAATCTATTTATTCATTTTTTCCTCCATTCACCAACGTAGCCATGCCCTACTAGCTGCTTAGAGTTGTTTGTTTTATTTAATATTTACTTTAATTGATTTTTAGTTTTTATTTGTGCTTATGACGTTTATGATAGCCTATCCTTAAACCTAAATTATATAAATGCATAAATAGCTTAAAGACTCAACTGCAAGCTACATTCTACTTGTCATTTTCAATTGTATTTTTCTATCTCCTCTCCTCATTAATGGGAGTGTAGTTCTTCTAAAATACATTTTTCACTTATATTCTTCAAGTTAATCCGTTAGTAGCCATTGTATCCAGCTTAATAATTAGAAACATAATTAGTAGCAATGTGGTCAAAATATATACCAAGCTTTTTTTTACTATTTAATATTATATTGAAATGTAATGTCAACATAACGAAGTGCTTTTATTCTGAAAATTAGAAAATAACACCTGGACACGGGAATTGAACCCGGAATCTTTGGTTTAGTACGTCAATGCTCTAACCACTGAGCTATCCAGGAATCATCCCGTGCCCAGGGTCATTCTTCACTCATATTTTAAGGCAGTGTCTATGATGGACGTGCGGAAATTGTCGGCTACAAATGTGTGATTTTATTAAGATCACGAGCTATCAGATAACGCAGCCACCTTCGACTCGGTAGTTGGCTTATTGCTGTCACTTGTACAATTATTATAATTGTATGGGATCGCATATTTAAGAATCAAATAGCAAAAGCTACTATATTTATTTTAGTGAGGATTATTACATTCAGATATAATATTTTGAAAATTTAAAAATGACACCTGGACACGGGAATCAAACCCGGAAATTTTGGCTTGGTACGCCAATGCTTTAACCATAAGCCAATTACCGAGTCGAAGGTGGCTGCGTTATCTGATAGCTCGTGATCTTAATAAAATCACACATTTGTAGCCAAAGATTTCCGCACGTCCATCATAGACTCTGCCTTAAAATATGAGTGAAGAATGACCCTTAGTACGGGACGATTCCTGGATAGCTCAGTGTTTAGAGCATTGGTGTAATAAGCCAAAGATCCTGGGTTCGATTTCCGTGTCCAGGTGTCATTTTTCAGTTTTCAGAATATTACATCTATATGGAGTAATCATCACTAAAAGCATAAATAATAGCTTTGACTATTTGATTCTTAAAGAAGTGCATTTATATATTAATACAATAGAACTTCAACCACCAGAGTGCTGAACGATTATAATTCATATTTATATATTCATATTAGACCCTTAAATGGCCTTGACTCAAGAAGCTGTCGACGCGCACTCTTGTGAGGAATGGTCCAAAACTGCTCAAAGACGACATTCATTCATAACACGACCATAATGTTATTATTATTTTAGATATTTGTTAAGTTGTAATCTGTACTGCTTGGCGGGTATTTTGCTATCTTAATTACCTTCTTCGGTGGCTGCATGATCTAAGATGTCACTATCATAATATACTAGACTGCCGATGATAGGGAGACCGGGGCTCGAATCCAGGTTTGATGAACTGAGGGTGGTTTTTCCTAAATGGTTTACTACTCTCTCTCCAAACAACTATGGGTACATTTAATCTAAATTCAACCTTCATCATCCCTAACTCATGAGCGTAATTAGTACGTATGTATATAACCTTAGATGTAGTTTAGATGTGGTGCTAAAAAAAATCTTAGTCAAAGAAATGGGTTGAGGACGATGAATTGTAATTAAATGTATCAGCATTTTTCTGAATAGAGGATGATCAACAGCAATATGGAAAGAAAAATAATCTTAAATACGATTATTAAACTTTGACCTCTCGATAATTCTCATGCGGCCTATCCTGTATGTGAATGTATTAGTCAAATAATAGCTATCTATATATTTTTTATTTATAGCTAGTCTTATTTTTCATAATGAATAAGTTCTGATTTCAATAAGTATATGAATAGTCTGGTGCAGTGTAGTATATTTCTACTGATATAAGGAATGAGCTATAGTAGGGTTTTCAACTCTTGGGCTTTATATAATAATAATTGTAATGATTATTATTGTAACCGTTACAACATCTACTTTCATATATTAATACATACAGAGGTAATAGTTCACATGTGGTCCATTTAATAGCGGGGGTATTTGGACATGTATAATCATACTTATTGGCCTGTGAATAGATAAAAATTGATCTTAAACTTTTTACAAAAGCTATCTAACTTAAGTCTACTATGCTTAATCTATTGACAAAAGTTATTTTAAAACCCCATTTTGAAGATACTACATAATATAATAGCCTATTAGACTGGTACAAAAAAGCTCATTAAATAGAGCATTATCAAAGTAAAATATCAAAAGTTTTTCTTCTCATCTTAGTTGATAAATTATTTCAGCTTGGCTTATCTAAAGGAATGTAATTCACGTACGCACGTCCATCACAGACTCTTCCTTAAAATTTGAGTGAAAAATGACCGTGGACACGGAACTATTCCTGGATAGCTTAGTGGTCAGAGCATTGGCATATTAAGTCAAAGGTCACGGGTTCAATTCCCGTGTCTAGGTGTCAATTTTAAATGTAAGGAATATAAGTGAGTGTATATAAATTATTGTTAAGATAAGTAATCGTACACAGCATTGATAAATAATTCCACTATTGTTAATAACATACCAGGAGCCAGGTCACGCCAAATTCTGAGCCAATTTGGATTCAATCTCAAGTTAACGTATTTTATTTATTTCTATACTGTTTCCAAATGTAATTTAATTTATTTACCCAAATAACTGGAAAGTTGCTTTGTGTCTTGTATGTAGGCTTCACCTAGTTATATTCTCCAGTGGTGTATTTGGGTGATGTTGAAGGTCCTAGCCTTGTAGTGGTCGCTTTGGCAATACTATCTGTTATTATTTGGGAACAAACTTAAATGAAGGATCCAATTCCTAGTGAAGTCCTGAATGGACAATTAGTCTTGTCATGATTGTCTTGCTGTCTCAGGTACTTACAGCCTAAACTCTTTTTATAAGCTAGTTTATTAGCTGTTTGTGGGGTACGTGCTGTATCTCTTACTTTTACCTATTCTATCTACCAGTTGGGGGCGTGTACCGAATTTTATACAGTAAACAATAGTATGTTACTTTTGTAAATAATAATTGATTGCTAATGTTAAACCTATTAGCCATACAGCTTGGCCTTAATCACCAAATCTACTTGGTAATCATTTAACTGTGTCATTGTCACTGCTGTCACAAGTCACGGGCTGCTCCGGCCATTGATGGCTCGGCAAAAAGAATGTAAACCTAGTTTTATCAGCCAGTGTAAATTAGTGGAGGGCCTTCGCTTCAATATATTCAGTCTACATTAGTGTATTAAATCTACGTGTTCTCTGCTATTTGCATATTTTGATGCTTGTAATAAACTGGCTTTCTACGTTCATGAGTCTTGTCTCTTTAGAAGTCCCTCTCTCCTTTATCCTGTCCATGTACACTGCCCCTTTATGACTGAAGTATTTAAAAAGGTAGCTTTCAAAAATTAAGGAGTCGGTGCAATTCTTCCTATAATGTTATTAAATTCTCCCACATATATATATATACCTACGACTCATCTTTGGCTGAAGACGTGGTGTAGAGGGGTGGAAAGAAGACACCAAAATCATATGTTGACCTTGAGAATTGAGATTAGTATTCTCAACAGGGACAAATGTGTTAAAAGAGATTCGCGGTGAGTATTAGCTGGAAGATAAATGTTATTTTGACTATTATAAATAAAAGTTGCAAATTTTATTATTGAATATGTACAGTACAAAGTCCAGAAATTTGATGATTTTCCTTGAATTTTCCCCGACTTTTCCCTGACCAAAAAAATTCCCTGTTTTCCAAGTCACTGGACACCATATTAAATGAAATTCACCCTAGCTGGCGTGGATAGAGGACAGGAAATCCACTGTGGTAAATAACATTTGTAAATCCTCCCTAAATGTATCGGGCCGGGATTTGAAACCGTGATCGAGGGCAATCAGAATCTTAGACCTCTCGTTCTGTGATGTATGTCACGGTTTTTTCTTAAGACATTTATAACCAATTCGTTTAGTAACCTCTTTAGTAAGATGGAATAGTAGGTTAAGGGCCCATTTCATGGTATACAGTTACACGAACAATTTCGAACAAGAAAACGTACCGAAGCGCGGTTTTCTGCATTTTTAGCTTGACATTGGGATCAGTGAAATTAATTTTCATTTTCAAAATGATTTTTTTTATTAATGGTAAAACTGTTTCACTGGTACATTGTTTTTTAAAGTAGAATACAGAAAAGCACACCACAATTTGAAGGCTGGTTTGAACTGTGTGACCTCCTTAAGATAGGTTGAGACGAGATCTCGTGTTGATCCACAAATCTTTCGTAGATTATGACATGCTTAAACACAAGAGTCGCATCTGCTAAGAACGAAAATCCAACACTTTACGATACCAGAGTTTACGTGACGTTCTTTTGCATTGGAATAGACCAAACATCCTGAAATGTATTCTATGAATTTAAAAGAACCAACTTCAGTAGCCAACTAGTACAAGGCACCACTCTCGTGTTTGACTGGTCTGATGAACACAGGGAGATCGGGGTTAGAATTCCGGTCTGTTCTACTAAAGGTGGTTGTTCCTAAAAGGCTTCCCACTCTCTTTCTATGCAAATGCGGGTAGACTACATTTAAGTTGCTTCTTTCCTCATACCTACTCCATTAGAAAAATGTATAATTTGTGCGTACAACCCGAACAGGTAGAAAGACGAGCTGCTAAAAAATAATTAAAAGGAAGTAGGTGGGAGTGCAGCAATAGAATAACATGGCAATAAATTACTATATTTAATTTAACATCAAGAATTAAATCATTAACTCGTGGTCCCCTACGTTATTAGCATCACATAATAGTGAGGAAGTATGAACTGTACACCTCACCAGACCAAGAACCCAACCCCCACTCCGAGAGGGAGGCAGAGAACGAGCGTTACTGAAGAGAGATCCTTGTAATACACGTCTCTGAATGGCAGCAAGGGAGAACTAGGAGGGGGGAGGGTTACTCCAGTGTGGGAGGCTGAGAATCAATACGAGCAACAGCCACCTTCCCTGCCGTTGCCCCTCTCCGCACCCAGCCGACAAACTGGGATTTCGACTGTTCGTTGTGCTTGCTTGATTCCAGTGTTGCCAATACCCCCTCGTTTTTGACAGTACTGCCAACATTTTCTTCGTCATATAAAATACATTATTTTAACTAGACATGCAATTGTTTTTAATCAATATACATACAAATATTTTTTGTAAACATTTAAGGTATAACGTAGGCTACATATAAAATCAATATTAATTTTCTAGGATCAAATTAATAAACGAAACGAAAACCATATTTATTATTAGAAACATGTGACTATTTAAACTTTAGAGTGTAGAATTTGTAGCTAAAATGTAAATGTGTAAAAAAGCCCAATAATCTGTAATAGTTTATTTCTTAATAATTGACACTGTTACACTTTTGTTTTTAAATATTAATTATCAGTGGTATGACTTGGAAACATTGATTTCCTCTTCCACTCCAGTCACTCAATAAAAATAATTGTGTCATAAGCTGTAGGGACGAGAAGATTAAGTTTGGGGTCTGGAGTAGACTTAACGAATATACTTTTTTTTTGTACATCGCGATTTACAACCCGTTCGAGATAGCCACATATTTACACAAATGGAGAAGGTACAAGGAAGGTATTACTAAAAGGTAATATATCCGAATTTGCGTAGAAGTGGGTGGGGGTGGCAAGTCATTTAGTTAAAAATGAGCCTCAGTACACCTAGCCTGGATTCCAACCCCGATTTTCTTGTTACCAACAAACCAGTCTAGTAGGCCTATAAGAGTGACGCGTTAGACTATGCAACCACCGATGCATTGAATATATTTTATTAATGTGATATAAATTTTTCAGCATGGTAAGTTGTTTTAAAATTAGTTCTGTTTTTCAAGTAAAAATATATTCTATAGTACATTAAAAACATGTATTTAGTTTTAAATCCCTGTAAAAAATATACATTTGATATTTTGTTTAAATGTAATACGGTTATTATTTATATTTCACCTGAAGCTCTGATTTTAATTTATTGAATGATATTTTGCAAGTCTTTTATTACTTCTTATAGCAACTTAATCTTTATTTTTTAATCTAAACACTGTGAAAATGGAATTTTAAAAATATAGCCAATTGACGATTTCATTGTTTATTTATGCCTCATCGTTTGATAACAAGTCAACCCCGGCAGTCTTGGGGTAAAAGTGCTCGCCTCAGGACCCGATGTTCGTGGGTTCTATACCAGCCGAGCTCAACGGATTTTTAATGAACGATACAAATCTGTAGCATAACTTCCTTCTGAGGGGAAATAAAGATGTCATTCTCATGTCGATTGAGGCATAAAAATATATCTGTAAGATATGTGAAAATACCTCTTTGGCAAAATGTGTAGTTTCACTCTCGCGCGCGCATAAAAAATATATGGGATCGGTGGGCTGATAACCTGCTACACATGAAATTAAACATCACAGAAACTGCAACAAGGAATTGCTGGAGTGGCGGAACCTTGTCGCGGTCCAATATTCCACTCCAAGTTTTAAAGGAATAAAACATAATTTGATGAAAAATCCACATAATTTCTTCTATGAAATCAATTCTTTATCAAAGATTGTAAGTTAAATATTTTCACAATTTTTTAAATAAGATAATCCTTTTATATATTTATACCCTGATGAAAGTTTTGTTACATATAAAAAATATAGAGATTTTAAAATTTTACGTTTAGAATGACCTAGTTTACTGAAAGTTGGTTTTGAAATGTCATCTAAGTGTATGTGCCCTAATGCCAAATTTTATTTAAACTTGATATTTATATCATATGTGGGAAAAGCTTAGGATTAATAACAAATAAACCTAGTAAAAGGGCACCGTACTTTATCGGAAGTAGCAAACACAAATAGTATTATTATTATTATTATTAGCACCGCGTCTTACTACCCGTTCGGGTTATACGCACTTACGCTAATGTGTAGTGGTAGGATGATTGTGAGATGAAATGGAGGACCTACAGTTTAACGTGGAATCCGAACCACGGTGGAGGCCTGGCATTCCTCACATTCACAAGATGTCTTGTCAGAGGTGAAGGAAGGGTTTGGTAATCAGATAAATCTATGCCGGGACCGAGGATTGAACCCCGGCCGCCAGCATAGAAGTCTGACACCTTACCCCTAGACCGCCAGGTCACCCACAAATAGTAAATTCTCCTCTATCGAGTATAATTAAATGTCTCATTTAAATAAAAGTACAAAATAATGTCTTACAAGCCCACAAAAATAGCAATACATGTTTGAATGTATGATGTATGACGTTTATAAATGTACATAAAAAGTAGATGAGATATAAAACGACAGTCAATACGTGGAAATTATCTTTGGTATGGATTTATTCTTTCAAGTTAAATATAGTTGAAAAATGACACCGGTCCACGGCACTCGAATTTGAAACGCTCTAGGAACGGTCTCAAGTTCATAGCCAGTCTCGACTCATAATTTGAGGCAGAGTCTGTGATGAACGTGTGTGTTCATCAGCTACTTAAATAAGCGATAAAGACACTTCACCCTAAAGTCAAAGCCACAACATTTTAGAAAACATATAAAATTGCTTTAATTTAATTTAATATATTTGTAAAGAATGTGAAAGATATGTAATTGTTCAAAAAAATAAACTCTTTAAATCGATTTACTATTTAGAATAAATTTGCTATACATGTCAGCATATTATCAGAAACAAATTTTATGTGAGTGTGTCAAGAATTTTACCTAATATTTCTTTAAGGCTGAATAGATCTAGTTAATTTTAGGTATGTTAGGCTATATCATTCTACATTGTTTGAGTTAATAATATAAAAAATATATATTATTATTAGCACCGCGTCTTACCACCCGTTCGGGTTTATACGGACTTACGCTAATGTGTAATGGTAGGGTGATTGTGAGAAGAAATGAAGGACCTACATTTTAACGTCGAATCCGAACCACGGTGGAGGCCTGGCATTCCTCACATTCACAAGGTGTCTTGTCAGAGGTGAAAAAATATATATTAGTTTGCCAAAACATAGCGTGTGTCCAACCATTTAGTTGATAATTGAACTAGTATGTATAAATCTATTCATAATCCTTAAAATCATTATAAGATATTTTAGGTTTTTTATGTAAATAACGTTAAGTTTGTGAGTAGTCTACTTTTCACGAACCGTGTTTTCACGAAACGTGTTAAAAACTCCCATTTGAAAGCCCAAAAACTTGTGTCACGATCAAAGTATTAATAAGTTGACGGAATAAAACTATAACTGTGCTGATCTGTGAAATTCCATGTTTTTTATTGATTTATCCAACCCTAGAAGCAAACCGTGGGGTCGCCGGCGACCCGGCTCACTATACTTACCAGGTTTGCGCAAGCTGAGGCGTCGCTGCTTAGTATACCTTAATTGCTCTCCTAGAGGTCGAAGTAAAGGGGTTAAGTTTTTTCTGTATTTTTTTAAAGCTTATTTTTAATAATTGGTTTGCATACGACCCCACGGTGTGCTTTGTGCTATGAAACTAACAATTTTAACATTATGGCATTATATTTTCTGTGACGTGTCTAGTTATTTTAAAGTTGTGTGTAGTGTCTTTTTGTTAATTTTTTTATTTGAAAAAACATTTAAATTTGGTCATGGCGTCAACAAGTAAACGACTGACAGTAGAAGAAATATCTTATACCATGTTTTAAAGCTGACAAGAGAGTATACAAGGTACAAAGAGAAATGTGACGGTGGACAACTAATTCACATCTTGTGAACTAGCTAGTAAAATTTATAAAATTAATTCGACCGTCATATGCACTATAAAAAAAAAAGCTGACATTCCACCTCAAATGGTTCAAATCAAAGGGAATATAGTTAACACATTGGAATTTGTGTTTGATGAAACATCTACAATGTAACTATACATTTCCAGGCTGATGTTGAAGGAGAAACCAGCAAACTGGAAATAATTATTTTATAATAGTACAAAGAATGGAGTGGACATATTCGATATGCTCTTTCACTCAAAAACAGTTGCCAGAAAGACCATAATATGGCCTCTTAGAGTATTTTATGGTATTATAGATGCAGCTGGTGTAAGTTGTTTGGTAATTTACTGTCTGAAAAATGTATCATCTTCAAAACCTGTTAGAAGAGAGTTTTAAAAAAAAACGTTTCATTTTATTTGATAGGACGACGTATGAAGACACCAGACGTGTTAAAAATTCTCATCTTTGGAATTCTAGAAATAGATGAACCCCAAAACGTGAATCCAAAAGCAAGTGGAGGACCTTGTCAATGTGCTATAGGTTTTTAATACATTTGATAAAATTAGGAAACATCTTTAAGTGATGTTTTTATATTGAGGTACTATATTTGTAATTTTTTCAAGCCTTATAAAACCATTTTTATGACGAAATTTATTTTAGTTTGAGAAATTTTAAAACCAAAATCCCTTGATTTTAAAGATGAAATCTCAAATATTTGTAAACCATAAAGTAGGGTATTTATAATAATGTTAGGCTACTCGAAGTAAAATCCCTTAATATTTCAAATACTATTTCGTTACAAAACTAGTAATAACATTGCCTACCTGAAAAACTTCAGTGCACTAACTATTAATCCTTGAGAAATGAAAGTTCAGTTCATAAAATGTATTTCGTCAGTAACAAAACCAGAGCTGTTAGATTTTATACGTTTTTTTTAAAGCGTTTGACAGTACAGGCTATTTATGAATCATTTAGTATCCCCAGATTTATTTCAGCACCAGTGTGTTCAACTAGCATATCTGAATAATATCCGATTAGTCAGGACTCGACCTCAATCTCAGCCGGGTATACTAGGAGTGATTTTCTTGCAACAGTTGTTTAATTCCTCTTAATAACACTTGTTCAAATTTAAAAAAAAGTGTTGTATTACCAAAAGTTTTGTGAAGTTGTGTATTTAAACATTTTCATGGGCCTCATTGTCACACTGATACATGTATCTAAACTCCCATACATATGTGTGTCAAAATTATTACTATTTCATAGATGCCATAGACTCTTTAAATTTAGTAAATAAGCATTGCACTAAATATAAGCCAGGATTTGAAATTTAGCTCTACTTTTTAATTTCAAATTTAAGGGTAAAATTTCCTCTCTCTCTATTTTTTTCTTTATATATATATATATATATATATATATATATATATATATATAAACTCGATTGTGTGAGCCCACAAAAGAGCTAAAGAGACTGAGTGGCCACCACTGTAGGCGATTATAGTGCCAACATTTGTGGATATATGGTGGCATGTGGTCAGCACAACGATATTCCCAGCCATTAATCTCAGTTTTCTGAACCAGAGCTGCTAGTTCTTTATTTGTCCTCACGAAGTTGAGTTTAACACACACTCACTCACACACACACTCACTCACACACACACTCACTCACACACACACACACACACACACAGCATGAGTAGCCAGAAAGAAACACAGAAACCTAGTCAAAAATTGAAGTTAGACGCAACAACGCAAGGAGTACGCGGCTATAAGTGCGTACGTGTACATCAGGTTGCATATCATTAAGTGGGCAGGCGTGTCCTGTTACAAGCAACGTTTCCGAAAGGTGAGCGCGCGTCAAATGCGGAGTGTGCATTGTGGAAGTGGAGGGAGTTTTGAACACCTGCCGTGATGTGCCCGCCTAATTATATGCAACTTGTTGTACACGTACAGTACGTACTCCCGGCGTTGTTGCGCCTTAATTCAGCTTTCATTTTGTAATATAAGATGACGTTTCCGAACAATATTTCACTAGGTTTTACTCTTTATTTCTGGCCACAAATGCTGTGTTTTAAGTTTTGGAAGAGTGTTCAGAAACATCTGGTATATTTTTTCACTAAGATTAAATAACTTGGCAGCAGCATGGTCTAAGATGTCACTCTCACAGTATATTAGAATGCTAATGACGGGGAGTATGAAGTTCGAATTTCGGTCGGGTATACTGAGTTTTTCAAAATTGTTTTTAACTCTATCTCCACGCAAATGCTGGTACATTTAATCTAAATGTAACCTAACTAAGCCCTAAAACCTTTAATGTAATTAATACATAAGCGTATAAACCAGATAAGTAGAATGACGCGGTGCTAAAAAAAAAATAATATATATATATAGTTTAAAAATAACTCCAATACATGTTAATAAAACTCGGAACCCTTAATTTAGGAGTGGTCTGACATATTTAGAATGTATTTTTCCAAAATGTATAGTTTTTTGTTATATAAATGCATATACATAATAATATAAACAAAAATTCTATAAAAATATAATTTATAAAAACTTTATTTTAAAATAAAAACATGTCCTCACGATCTAAGCCAAGGTGTTAAACTCTCGCTATAGACAAGATTGTCGAAGACGGGGAGGTTGAGGTTCGAATATAGGCCAGTTTTTTGGCTGGCGATTTTCCGTATTTTATTAATCAAGTTTGTTATCCTCTCTCCACGCTAATGCGAGTGCATTTCACCTCAGTTCCTTTCCTAATCCATACGCTTTAGGTTGTAAGTTTCTTTTACCACCGTGTTCTAAAATACGCTTGGGCTAAAAATCTATCTTCTAATTACGTTAATGCGTTAGGAATTATGTAAGGTTGAATTTAGAGGAAGTGTGCCCCCATTTACTTGGAAGGAGTGTGAAAAACAAAAACCCATCCTCAGTAGACTTGACCGAGATTTGGACTCCTAAATTCGTTTCATCAGCAGTCCAGTATATTGCAAGGTGGCAGTTTAGACCATGCAATCACCGAAGCGGGTGACTTCAAGTCGTTAATAGCTTTGGTGTTGAAAAACTCTCTATAAATAAAAAACTAATAGCTCTATAAACACTAAATTATATCATATTATTAAAGTATATCTGCTTTTACTTCCAGCCTCTATCAAAAACCCAGTAAGACACAATTTTTGGAAATAGCATTACTAAAATAAATTATCTATAGCTTATATAAAAGGCAAAACACACACACTATCTCAATAATCACCTTATACCAAATAATTTCATGAGTGGATTAGATAAAAAGTGGTGGATGGTTCAAAATATCAAAAACTAATAGTAAACAGCTACTTCCAAATGTGGTAGACAATTGAAATTCGGTAGGCAGGTAAAATTACTTCTCCAAATAAATATTAAAGGCTGACAATATTAAACTGATGATTTTTATTTAGGTAAACAAAAAGGGGAGAGGGTTGTTTAAAAAAATAGGTGTGGTATAGATCTTAAATTTGACAAGCAAGTAGAAGGACAACTCCAGATAACTAATTCATCTTATAATTTTAAATTTCTAAGTAGTCGTTTAAATAGTGGGGTGAGGAGTGAAATTGGGGTTGCAATTTATAAAACGAATAGAACAACTACTTTTATGTGTAAACTAAAATTCAGCAAGAAGATATAAATACCCTTCCAAAAAACCATGAAAGACTGGATTTTAAATAGTTAAAATAGGTAAGGAAGGGTAAGTAAGAATAATTTTTTTTTAGGTGAAGCAAAAAGTGAAATTTGCCACGAATATATATGGATTACTGAAATAGCAAAATAGGTGTAAACTAGTGAAATTCATCATGTAGGTAGGTATAAGAACCAACCCAAACAACCCTTAAGTTATGGACCCTAAATTTCAAAATGAAGAAGCAGTAAATGGGTGAGGGGAGTCCCCTCAAGATTCCTAAAAATAATATAAAACATTTTTGGTGTAATATAAAATATAAATTCGACATGTAAGTCATTTGACTTTACCGAAGAGCCAGATGGCGTCCGAACATATCGAATATCAAAAGTGAGGCCAGAGAAATGGAAAACTCTAAATTGATACAACTAACATAGAACACGTCTTTAAGATATGGTTTAAAATTGAAATTTGTTATGCATGTAAATAAACCATATTAAATAAGAGTGTATGTGTCTTTCATAAGCGTTGCGCGATATCTATCGTAAGCAGATATCTGAAATTTAAATAATAACTCATGTGAACGAACATGTGCACCTAGAAGCAGGAAATTTGAAATTTTGATTAGATTTTTTAAATTAATTAAAAATTAATATTAACGCCGCAAGAAAGCTTGACTATTACATTTCATAAATATGTAGGCTAATATAGTTTGTTGGCCATAGAAGTTTGTTTAGCATGGAAAGTAAACAAAAAAGAGTTTGGTATTTACAACAAACTCTTTATCTCGTGTCACAATAATATATTAATTGTTAAATTTTGTGATTTATTTCTAATAAATGGCTTTTATGGATTAATACTTTTTTACCTGTAAACCGTTTTACTCTTTTCACACCTTTTTACAACTTTTCAAATATTTTACCATAAAATATTTATCTGGGGCTAAGTCAGATAATTAATGTAAGAAGGGTGAAAAGTTCAAAAAGATCAAAAAGGGCAACAAGGTAATCGCTGAGCAAAAATGATAAAAATAGAAAAAATGACAATAATATTGGTAAAAGGGGCAAAAAGTAAATCATAAGAAATAAAAAGCGTAAAAGAAATGAAAAATGCATATAAAAATATTAAAAATTTCAAAATGGCAAGATGGGGTAAAAATGTTAACGGGATAAAAAGCGTAAATGGGGTGGAAAGGGTAAAAAGAGTAAATAAGGTAAAAAGGGAAAAGGCGTATTACTTTATGGTAAAGGAGGTCAAAAGCTTAAAAATTTGTTAAAATTGCAAATAGGGTATAAAGGGAGAAATGTGTAAAAGGGATAAAAAGTTAAAAAGGGGTTAATACGTTTAAACAATGTCAAATAGGGCAAAACATTTCTTATTACCAGATTCCCTGTGATTTCCAGGTTCCCCAGAATGAATTTACATTTATCCATGATTGAAGAAAAAGAGTAATCAAATGTCATTTTTCATCAAACAGACTGACTAGTGTAAATCATGTAACTTATGAAAACAAGATTGTTTAATAAGATTGATGAGAAAATGCATCATCTGACACCTCACAATCCTTGTTTAAAGGGTAATAGGACATGTTTAAATCAGCGTGCTTAGTTCTTCGGGTAATTTATTTCATCTATCCAAAGATATAATATTTCAATGTTTCAGTTAAATGTTCTAAATTAACAAATACTCCAGTATTTTTACTAAATTTTTAAAAATTCCCTGTGTTTTTTTTCAGGTATTAAAAAAATTCTCTGCTTTTTTCCCGAAATACCTGTTTTAAAAATGCGTGTCAACCCTGTTTCTAATTCTGTATAGTTTTGGTGATGCTTAACCGTAAGAAGAACGAGTCAAACTGCCAGTTTACTAAAAAAAAAGCATTGATTACTAAAGTAAAAATAAGTGAAAGGTATTTTAATATAGAAAACATTCTAAGTAAATTAGTAAAAAGCAGCGTTTATTTCTTACTAAAGTAATGACTTGTAAAATGTAAGAGCTCTTTATTACTAATCTACTTAGAATGCTTTCTAAATTAAAAGTTATTGCGTCTCAAGCAAACATATGTTATAAATTTTTCAACATAAAATTGAAAAACACAAGCCCAAACTTTAGTAAGGAAAAAAATTATTTTGACCAAGTTTGGTTGTATGTCACTGTTTATTTGATAAAGTTTTATTTGTGGTTGATTTGGATATTGTTTTACAAAGCAGCGTGCCATACATGAATTGCTGACCCAGATAATGTGTCGTGTTCCCAGTAGTGCAATACATTTCCCGTTCAGACACAACGGCTCTCACAATTATTCCACTTGTCCGTATTACATTAATTTCTCACCTATACACCCAGAGAATACAATCACGTATACTGATCACAAAAAAATTATGTATTCTAGAGCAAGGTTTTGACTGGATGTGTCAATGTGAAGAACTTTTCTTTTTATGGGACTTTGTTTTGTAAGTTACACATTCACATCTGCACCCATAATTCATTTCCTTATTTTAAAATTTCACGATAAGATTACCACATTACGAATAGATATATTTAACTAAATGAGGCACAAAACTAATTAGTACAAAAGGTTTTATTACTTAAAATTACATTGTCTTATTTGTCATATATTGACAAAAACAGAAAAATAAATTTTTAAGAGATTTTTCTTGTTTATTACACGTGTCTTATTGTCCGTTAAAGCTATTTGTGGCTTGGATTAATTTAAGAACACATTATGAATACGAATATGGAAATGCACCAGTATTCACCTGGAGAGATATAGAAATGCACAATATGAGAAAATACCCCGTGGACACCCGGTCAGGATTCGTGACGAATGATGATTTCCTGGCTCAAGGTCTACACCCACCAACATGGTAGTGATGGTGGCGGACGTAGTGAAGAACACTATAGCACTATAGAGGCCATTTGGTTGCTCATAGCCTAAAAATACATCTCATCCTTATAGAAAGGCATCGAAATGTAACGCAACTAGAAGAGGAAGCCTTACTTATTGCAGCATAATTGAGAAAGATCAGCAAGACAGATAATTTTGGATCGTAAAAAAAACTGTAAGATAACAAGAGAAATATCTTTGTTCCTTTTTTTTATAAGAAAAATATTAAAAATTCGGGCTCATGCAATTAACGTGCTTCTTTTAGAGATTTGCTTATTTTAACACAGATTTTATCTTTCCCGCTTTTATTTTTGTAATATTGGTGTTGTCTAGCATTTACCCGTAGTCTAATAGGAGCAAGGTTGAATGGGATACCCGCAAACATCTGTAGATGGCTTGATAGTAAATATCTTAGGAGATAGATTGAGTGGCCGTGTACTACGTTTCGAATATCCGATCTGCCATTCGACGACTTCTAGTAGAGTGAAGCGTGTTCCACCCAGCTAGCAATAATTATATTTAAATTCTGGTTGTACTAATTTTGTTTCCCAAGCTCAAGCCTTGCATTTGGCGATAAGATGACATTAACTATTCCCCACCTATCACTTTCTATAGTTCACACACATCTCGCTTTTTATCAGCATGCAATTTTAAAGTATCTGAGATCCACTTTTCTTTTTTAATGAGCATATTCTTATAATAACACGTAAGCTGCCTGTGTTTGAACTAGTTCATTACCTAATATTCTACTTAGTTATAGTAGTTATATTTAAAATTTAAATGTAGGGAACGAAATAAAAGGGTGTGTTTTTGCAGCTTTTATAACAAAACCTATTTTTTTGGCCAAAATAAATAAAATAATGCTCCACTAGAAACACAAATTTTAATTTTCTTTGTATGATGATAGTTCTTAAAGATCTATTATGAACATAGTGGAAATAGATGATACATTATTTGATGAAAATTAAAAGTTGCCTGAAGCAATATTTGATTTAATTTGGCCAAAAATGTTTTACTATAAATACCTAAAATACCCTTCCCTTAACTCGCGCTTTCTAACCTCCCACCTTGAAGTACTATCCTGATAAATAAGCTCACTATTGAAGTATGTTGAAGGGCATGCGTACAAGAGCGCATACCTCATTCATATGGTTTGCCAGAAGTGGGGAGACTGAGGTGTACTGAGGTTTTATTCTTAAATTACGCCTCACTTTCCTTCCTGGTAAATTTGGGTAAGCTTTCTCTAAATTTTAACTTATTTATTCCTATTGCATTAGTTTATATATGCGGGTAGTCATACGGGGAAAAACAAACCAAAGCGACATATTAAACTAGGTAATAAATATATATGATAGATTAACTAATTCATTGACAATTATTAACAGAATACCTTAATTTTTTGTGTTAAATAGTTTTATAAACGCGTTTCACCATTCATTTAAACACCATATTTCAATTACATACACTAACAAATAAACAAAACTTGTTTTTAATTAGTTTATTTTGTTCTTTGCCGCGAGTACTCTCTGGAAACTTAAAATACTACTTGCAGTACATACATACCAAGCGTATTGTCTTCCTGACGAATTTAACGGCGTTAGTCTAGGTATTGTTCCTAATCGGGTGTTGCCAATCCTATGTTTAGAAAGTGCAAATCTTTTACTTGTGACATATTTCAAAAACAGTTTTTAAAATGTCTGTTTTACTAACTGCATAATATCCCCCATACCAAAATAGTATATAATATAAATGTAATTGAATATATGTTAAGAGACATTCTCATTGGGTTTACATCCACAGCGTGTATAAAATATACTTATATTTAAAATAAACATCCTCATGATTAATTATTATTTATGCGTATAAACTGAACAGATAGTAAAACTGGGTGATATATATATTTTTATATTAGGGTACAAGGGAAGAATAAGCTAAGACCCATTACACACATTTTCCAGGACAGCAGCTTTTAAAAAAATCTCAAACCCCATAAAGACCCAAGCAAATAATTTTTAAATTAATCAAAATATGATAAAAACATAACTTATTATAATCTTAAGGCGCATTAGAAAAATCTCGTGATTGTCTAACAGATGACAGCACTATTTCTATTGGAGTTAAAATTGGCTTTGCTTGTTTTTTCCCTGTACTCTTCATATGGGCTAGGGATTAGTAAAATAATATATATAAAGTGCACCCACATTAACATTTAGAGGGGGTGAGAAGTCCCCAATGATAAATCACCAGTGAAAATACCACCCCAGTTCACTCGGCCAGGAGTCGAACCTCAACCCTTGCCTCACCCGTAGTCCAGTCAATTGCAGACCTTATGCCTTAGACCAGAAGTGTCAAACTCGTTTGGACCACATTGAACATTACTAACACTGAAGGGACCGTGTTCCAGAAAAAAAAAAATCTTTTCTTTTCATTATCTTAAGTAAAGGTCAGCCTCTTGGTCTAGTGCTTAGAATTCCTGGCTTCTAAGCCAGAGCTTACGGGTTCGATTCCCGGTGGTAGCATATGTACTTTTCCTAGGGGTAATTGTTCCTATGATCCACCTTGGTGGTCGCGTGGTCTAACGCACTCCTCTTGCAGTAGACTAAACTGCTAATGACCGGGGGATCGAGGTTCAAATCTTGATCGGGCATACTGAGGCTGTTTTTTCCTAAAAGGTTTTTCCAATCCACCTTCATGCTAGTGCGGGTTCACTTCCTTTAAATATAACCTTCCTAATCCTTCAAACCATGAGAGTAATTAGTACATAAGCGTGTAACCTGAATTGGTAGTGACAAGCGGTGCTTTAAAAAAATTGTTCCTATGGTTGTCACGTTCTGGCTAGTTAGGCTTAATACCTCTACCATCAAACTATCATCATCATCACATCGGACTGAAACATCCGCACCTGCATTGCTCCCAAATTCAGAAGAGTTATATATCCACTACTGGCAACAGAAGACGAGGACAGGAAATGTCTACCCGACAAAGCTTGGAAGCATACGTTCAATAAAAAAACTTTAAATAGAAACTCCACTTAGTATCTTATTTTATGAAAATGGTAGACTCTCTACATATATAAAATAATAAGACTACCCATAATCCTATATATTTTACAAAGATTTTAAAACCTTTTATTGCAAAAACCACCTTGGTGGCGTAGCTAGCTAACGCGCTAGTATCATGTTGAGCTAGACTGCCGAGGATGGGGAGATCAAGGTTCTAATCTCGGTTGGGTGAACTGGGGTGGATTTTCCTAAGTGGTATTCCACTCTCCCTCCACGCAAATTCGGGTTCATTGACTCTATATTCAATCTTCCCAATTCCTAACCCATTATCGTAATTAGTACTTAAGCGTATAATCCTAACGGGTAGTAAGACGCAATGCTAAATATTATTTGCAAAAATAAGGGAATGTTGCAATAATTGTGTAATTTTGGGCTATGCCATTTTACTGATTGTAGAAAAAGTGTGTCCGTAAGCGGTATCAGGTGTTTGATTCCCTTTTATGTGAAGAAACAACTGATAGCATACGTATGTACCAAACACTGCACATACTTAGAGCATCATTTCATCATTTTTTGGGTATTGATGCATGTATAAAAAAACGTAGAGATTTCTTACATTAACCTCACATGCCAAATTACTTCATATAATGCTATATTCCTATATATCACATTCCAAACTTTGTATTTCAACTGTTACAAAAAGAAGAATACGGTCGTAAAGTACGATGGTTCCTCATGAGGTCTGCTCAAAATCATGGATAGACAGGCCTGCTTTAGACCAAATTATCACGTTAGTAAGTTATAACTTCATATAACTTGGAAAGACTAGGATAAAAATTAATTTAAATTTATTGTTTAATTTTTTAACATTTCTTTATACAAGAGTAAACTGCTTCCAAACAAAATACGAGCACATCCACTTTATAATGAAGATCGTTTGAAAATGTTGTGCCCCCTTCTTAATTTATTTATTGGAGTAGGGACTATTTAACGTTCACTTTATAAACATAAACTACATCACCACTCGACCAACAAACTTTACTTACGAAAGTACAACTAGTAATACTCTCTCTCTCCCAAAGTTCCTAAATACTTGATAATTGGATATCAGAACGACCCTGTGAATAAATAGTAGATATTCATTAATACAAATTGGATGGGAAGCAAGGTCTTGTAGACGTGGTCATACACATTAACCAACAATCCAATAAAAGAGGAATGTTATGCGTTAGGGATATTTGAGTAAAGTTAGATATCTAGTTTGTCTACGATTTGTATTTGAAAAATTAGGTTGTAAACATAACAATTTATGCCATTTTATTAGTCCGAAACTCAAAATATTATAGTATACTTTAAAGCCTCTAGACAGTTTTGCACCTTCAAACTTGAGCCGTGTTTTAAAATGTATATATATTTTCATTTGTGCTGCCAGAAACAGTTTATTGACATGTCAAAATTCTCATGAAATATTGACGATCTGAAGATGCCAAGTAATGCATCAGGTAGTAGCCGTGGCTTCACTTCCAAATTACGGTTCCTTCACGTGATGCTCTAAGCTACATTTAATTGTGTAAGAGCACACATTTGGACCAAAGTTCCTCCCTTCTCTCCGAAACATGGAAAACCTCTGTAAGGCCAGCGAGCCTCCCCAAGCACCTGACTTCTTAAGAAGCAGTTCAGTTCTCTCGCCCTCCTTCACCCCCCCCCTTTATCTCTCTCTCTCTCTCTCTCTCTCTCGACTCCCACGAGTGACATTTGCACTCCTTCTGGAGGAGCATAAAAAGTGTAAAGTAGTTAAGGTTCCTAGCCAGGGATTATCTCTCTTCTCAGTAGGCGCTATTTCTCTCTTCTATCCCAAACCCCTCTTTAGCAACTGTCCGTCTGTATACATATGCTTTTATTTCTGAGCATCTCTCTTGCTTCTGTTTTATTGCTATTTATTTCCCCTCTAAGCCTTTTCCAATGTGTCGCTTTCATATNTTTAAGTTCTTCTCACTCTCTTAGTACATCATTCACTTTTTGTGTCACCTTTTACACGTCTTATCATCTAGATTTTCTGTACGTCCTTATTGTATATAAATGTGTATGTGTTTGTGTGTTCTTTTCTTTACTAATGTTTCGAGATGTATAAAGAATCTCTAAGCTCGAAAGTTATGAAAGAGAGTTAACGTTAAACATTTATTGGCAAAAAAAGAAATACTAACGGATGGAGAAATAAACCACGCATTTTCTAAAAATAAGTATTTAAGTATAATCTTGTGATAGGAAAAAAATTTAATAGTATTTTTAATCGATCTGAGAGGTTTTTGTATAAGTGTATCCAGGCATGTCAGAAATTATAAAAGTTTGTCCTAGGTTATGAATGATATAGAAAGTACAATAAATTATTATTTATACTCGGAAACGTAGTAATATTAAATATGTACTAATATGTTATATTACAAGCAAGTATAACATTATATGAATTCGTTGTAAACTATTTTTGGATGGATTGTTTAGGCCTTTACTTATTAAGGAATAAAATTTTAATATATAGGGAACTTAAACATTAAAAAAAAAATTAACAACATTTGTGGGCTCATCTAGTCCATATTTTAAGGAAAGGAATACGTCAAGGTTCGAGTCAATGTCGGTTCTAATGAGAGAGTTTAATTTAAAGTGAAGGGTTTCTCAGTCCTTCTCCCAGCAAATTAGGGTACATTTCATCTAATTTTTTTTATTTTAATGATTCCCGCTCCCATTAGAGTAGTTAAAATTCGTATGAAATTAAAATTATTTTATGTTAATTTCATTTTGATTTCTTTTTAATATTTCCGGACATAGTATAATCTGCACGTCATTATTTAAAACTTCAGAAATTTTAGTATTAAAATTGTTTAAATATTAAATTTAATCAAGTTGTCAAATGTAACAAACATAATAAAAACACACAAAACGTCGTACTAAAGTTGGCCATTTTGGAATTGTTTATGTCTAACAAGGGGAGGCCACGACGTTCGGATCACGGATTATCTTCAAACTTTGTACACTTATAGTAGTCCATTAGGACAACATAATGAGCAAGTAGTAAGGCGTACTACTTAGGCGTTTTCGAGAAAATTGCAAGAGAAGTTTGACGCGTCGAATATGTACCGGTGCGTTGCGACTATAAGCACGAGATGGTGGCGGTAGAGTGGCTATCGTTCAAGCTCTGTAATCACTGGTTCGCTGGATCGAGTCCCACTCATCTTCTTTTTTTTCAAGACTGGTCATATTATTTCATATATATATTACAATTCAAAGGTAATATAACGAAGAAATACGTGTATTTGCATGAACTTTAATTGAATTTCCAATGTTATTTGGCTATTTATTAATTTTTATTATTACAAAAAATATTATATTTATAACTATCGACAAGTAAACGACCAAACGCATAAAGTTTTCCTGAAAATGTATGCCTGTCGTGATTCACAAAATCCCTCGTACCTGAAATCGGGTAAGGTACCCGGAACTGTTTTTAGACCTGCAGACACAGGTTTGAAAGGATAAGGGGAGGGCCAAGCATGGAAAGCCCAAGTCAAACATCGATAAATAAATGTGCGAATAACTTGATTCAATAATACAATGAGTTACAATATGTCAGAATATAAGGGTAAAGTACAATTAATCGTCGGATGTGCTTTCAACATTACAAGTTGCAGGATGATATTTTTCATACAGACACGGAAAACATAAATTAAAACGGCATCTACTACATCGAATGAATGCAATTTTCTCACATGCACAAGGAATATTCAGAGTTTTTACGGAAAAACAAACCTCGTTGACATTTAAAAAAATGTCTCTTTCTTCCGACAATTTGGATGCAAACCATGCGTAACGCAACATTTTCGTAAATATCGGTGCTGATAGTTGGTGATGTACTATATAATGTATTTTAATAGCATCTTCACGAGAAGCAATTTCTCGTTCATTTTCAATTAAATATGAACAATTTTGAAGGCGCTTGATAAAGTTTTTAACTTGCCTATAGAAATAAACGTCACACGGTTGGAAAATCGGAGTACATTTCGGGGCTATGACTTTAACCGTGCAAGTTCCAAGACCTTCGTCATTGGTAAAGATTCCATCGTACAAAGCAGGATTCGTTTGACCCCCCCAGGAATCTATTATTAGCAAGAATTTTTCTTTTTCCCCATAGGGAAGAATGACGCTCGTTAAAAATGAATTATACAGTTGTGTGGTAAGTTTCCCAGATTTATGAAAGAATATGACCAGTCTTGAAAAAAAAGAAGATGAGCGGGACTCGATCCAGCGAACCAGTGATTACAGAGCTTGAACGCTAACCACTCTACCGCCACCATCTCGTGCTTATAATCGCAACGCACCGGTACATATTCGACGCGTCAAACTTCTCTTGCGATTTTCTCGAAAACGCCTAAGTAGTACGCCTTACTACTTGCTCATTATGTTGTCCTAATGGACTACTATAAGTGTACAAAGTTTGAAGATAATCCGTGATCCGAACGTCGTGGCCTCCCCTTGTAAGTAGTAGAGTTTACACTTGCCCTACAGCAGTGTTTTCTAAACTGTAGTAAGTAAGCAACGCACAAATAAGTTTCATTAATTATCAAGCAAAATGTACAACATTAAGTCTGATCAATAAATTAGTTTTTTGACGTGATGTCATATACTTTATAATATTTTCTTTCTGTTACAGCTTTGTTTAGCTCAAGCTTTGTTCAAATTTTAAATGACTGTTTATATTTTATGATAGGGTTTCCAAAACTTTTTGAATGGACTATCACACCAACAATTTTCTTAATTTGCAGTACTACCCAGATAATGATGAATATTTACTATTTCGTCACATTTTTAATGGTGCCCAGGAATATGACAAAGACTGCGCGGCTGAACTGGCTGTCTGAACTTGAATCAGTGTTGCCACACCTCCAACCACTGGTTACAAATGTTTTACTTTTGGTTGGACTTGTTACAAATATATTTATAAGATTTAATGAGGTCCTATTTTTTTCTGATTTTAATTAGCTTGTTTTGTTTGGCTTCTCACGGCATACCACCGGGAATAATTGTACGTACCACAGTTTGGGAAGTGCTGGTCTATTAGATAGCAGGCATTTTCCATGTTTTTATGAAGAGCTGAAAAGGATGTGCTTTTTATTTATTTGTTGTCTTTGTATTTTATAGTTGGTCAAGTTAAGTCTTTTTGGTAAGGTCATGGCCCCAAAAGTGGTAGGCGACTGTGAAAGCTTTAGAAACACGGTCTAAATAATACAATGAGAGATATGTGTTTTATGGAATATAAAAAAGTAAATTAAAACATAGATACGAGATGAAAATATGGGCCGTCAAATAAAACAACCATGTGAGGTATTTTTAATTCATTTGAAAAGCCAAAGTAATCATTTTTGTAGACTTATGTAGCTGAGTGAAATGTCTAGTTTTGTCCCGGTAGAATCTACGAGTACATACTATGGAAGTGTCATTTGACAGTGAAATGGATGTGTAATCCAACGAAATGGAGCAGCGAAGTACAAAGTACATCTCCATTTACGACAAAACAACCAATGCCTTTCTTCCTCGTGGATAAAGTTTGGGTGGCAAGAGAGAATAGAAGCAGGTGTTGGAAACAAATCTCGCGGGCAAGCGAGAGGGAAGGAGAGTGAGTGATCAATATCGACTCCATCTAGCTCTCACTTCGGTCCGGCCAGTAAAAAGAAACGGGAAAGAATTCAGTAGGACAAGACGTTGAAATACTGGCTACATTAGAAAGCTGTGATCCTAGCTATGGACCAACATTATTTGTATTAAAATATTGAATAATATTTAGCACCGCGTCTTACTACCCATTCAGTTGTACGCTATAAACACTAAACAAAAATATATAACAATGGTTTCTAGCTTGGGGCTCACGATACCTTTTTTTCTGCCCCACAAAATGTCTTGGAAAAGTAATATGCTAAAGCAAAAGGTATGTTTATACCCTCTGTACCCACAGTCCAATTTTCACAAGAAAACGGCTAGAAAATTTAATAGAACTACTTTCACTTATTTATACGTAGAATCGTGTGATCCGCAAATGTCAATAATGACAGATATTATCATCCAAAACCTTAGCTCAGTCGGTATCGTGTATGTCTACTGAGCTAAGGGTACCCAGGTTCAATTCCTGGAATGGCCTAAAAATTTATCATTGCTGAAATGTGGGTTTACCCTTTCACAGTGATGAACTAACGGCCGGGGGCTGGATGTTGTGTCTGTACTATATTAAGTTAGTTAATAAGTTGTGTGTTGATGTAATCAGTCAGCATAGAAAGTGCACGTTAAAAAATTCAAATAATGTAAAATACAAAGATCAATATAAACAATACCTATAAAATAGCACTAATAATAATAATTGAAAAACTTTATCAATATTGATCATGTCCTCCTTATGCTAACTGTACTGTATTATACCATGGTGACAAAAGCTTCAAAGATTCTTTGTTTACGATTTTGGCAAAAAACTCAAATACTTATTTCACTAATCAGTTATGTATAAGTTAGAATTTGTAGTAAACGAATGTACCCACATTTGAATACAAAAACTATGGGAAACAAGATGATGAGTACACTCGGTCGAGACTCGAATCCCAACCTCCCGGTCACCAGCATACCAGACGAGGTTGATGACTTAAAACTTGTGTCCACCAATGTATGTTAGTAAAAAATAACACGTTAAAGATTTTCTATTAAAGGTTTTACAATTTATTAAGAGTGATGTTATTGCCATTTGAAATTGAAACTAAACGAACATTTATTAAATAATGCCGACTCTATAATGAGCGATTTTTACTCAGCCAGTCTTGAAACTATACATCTCGGTGTCCTGTTTTTTGAATCAACCTGTGATGTGCCGTGGGTATTGCCGTGAAATTGACTAGCTGAAGCGGGAGGGTTTTTTACAAAGCCTCTCAAAGCACCAGAGTTCTTCCCCCATATCTATATACCTACACCCAATATTCTAGCCGCTGCCTCACTCCATCGGATCGATATGTCGGTAACTTGCAAAAACTTTTAAAAACATATTGCATTATGGTACTTTTTTATATCCAGCAGTTTCGACGTAAAGTCTCAGCTCCCTTGAAATAAAATGTCACTGTGATATTAAAATGGCGTGTGGTTTGAAAATACATTTTTTAATCATAATTTAGATTTTAATCTCCTTATTTATCATCTGAAAAGTGCATTCCCGAAAACGGATCATATATATATATATATATATATATAAAGTGTCCATTATAATCTAAAGAAACATTAAACAATGGCTTATGAAATGAATATATGTTTTACTATAACATGAAAAATGGAAGCACGTGTATTTAAATAATTGCGGTGAATATTAAGCTTACTCATGATATACCAATCATACCTCCAAGGTTTTGTATTTTACTCTTATTGTACGATTACTAATTTTATCTAACTAACTTGTCTATAAATATTTGTAAACTAAACTTTTTACTAATGTTTTTAAATGCGTCATGATATTAGTTTAAAAAATTCGGACTTGACATATTTACGGGCCAAAAATACAGAGGAGAATTTAAAACACACTTTACTTTGAAATGCTATATACTTACTAATTTTAAACCCCTAAAGTGTAATTATTGTATGGTGGAATTTATTTTTTGGATGTAAACGGTATGGATGTTTTAAATACTCGTAATTTATTGTCTTTTATAAAAAAAGGTGAAACAAATAGGAATATTTAACATTAGCAGTTGTGGATAAAAAATGACAAACAAGCTACATAGCAAATTACAAGATCTAGAAGCACCTATAGGTTTTAAAATATGAGTATAGCAGTACATCATTCAAGTTTTTTTTATGTTTGGCACCTATCAGTTTTAATAATAATTACTAATACTAAGCACCGAGGGTCACGTCATATATGTATCACGCTCGCAATATACTGAGTTATTGGTGACGAGGAAGTTGAGGCACGACTATTTTCTAGTTACATTATGAATGGTTTTTCATTTAGGATTTACAATAATGGTTTATACAGCCTCTCTCCCCGCTAATACGGGTTCATTTCGACTAAGAAAACCTTCTCACCCCTTTCTCATAGAACAAAACGTTTAATAGTCCATATGTTGAAACTAATTAACTAAAATAAAATAAGACGTATGGTTTTATACATACAATATTTTATTATTAGGTACCTATCACATGTTGTAGTTAATTTTATAAAAGCTATTTTAAAAGCTGGCAGCTAAAGGTTGGTCTCTACTTGAACGGATTTGGTCAAAGGAAGCCTTTTATTGACTTTACTTATGAATACATATAATACCTTATATTAAAAAAACTGGAATAAAATATAAACTCAAAATCGTAAACATAAATAAAAAATATGTATAGTTTCCATTTGCTAAAAAGTATGTTATTTTAGTGTAAGTATGTGTATACACATACATAAACTAGCATAACTTGCTATTTAACAAATGTAAACAGAAACCATAACATAATTTTGAGCACCGGAGTATTTGGTTAACATTGAATACTCATGTAGTAGATGTAAGAAAAATAAAGTTCGCAAAATGATTGTATGTATATTTTTTTGCGAGTAGTATGAATATAATCACAATAACTGTTAAAGTGTTTTAAATTTGATCAATTTTCCATAACCAGAAAACAAAATGGTAATAAGTGTTTTACAAACATGAATATTGGCTCACTAGTATAATAGGTTATAATTTGAATTCAAAGTATTTTAAGGGTCAAATAATTATTTTTTTTGTATATACACATTATAATGCAGTTAATTTTTACTTGGGAGCCTACTGTTAGAGTAGGCTATTATATTTATTTTATGAGGGTTTCTACCTACAGGCAAAATTAAAACCAGCATTATATACTGTACGTAATAATTTTTAATAAATATTGGTTGCCAATATTATTTACAGGTTATTTTATTGAGCATCAAATCTGACTATAACCAAGAAGTCATGAATTATAAGCGTAGAACTATGCAAATTGTATAGTTGGTGAAAAATTGTTTAATTATTGTACTTATATAAAGTAAACATAAGTGTAATGTAAATTTTACACATGCATTCTCCTAGTGTTTAAAATATATTTTTATCATAATGTTATAACTTATACGGTAATCCACATTGCGGTCACATGGACTAACCGTCAAGCTTGACTAGTCTTATTTGCCAGTAACGGGGAGGTCAGGGTTTGGATCTCAGATGGATGTACTTAAGAAGTTTTTTCCTTAAATGGGATCTCCCACTAATTTCGCAATATTTGAAGGCTTTACTTAATCAAAACCGGGATTAAAAACTTTCTTCCACAGCCAAGCTTACAAGTTGTATGAATCAAATTTCTTTTTTTTTTTCCCCTACCTTATTTGTCCGAGTTATATTAATGGTGTAGGAATGAGGAAAATAGATACGTGTAGGCCTATTTTAATGAAATGTGATCACATTTATGCTGAGGTATAGTGGGAAAAAATTAAAGAAAGAACGCTCTCATTACACAAGCTCAGATTTGAAAGACAACCTCCTTGAAAACAATCAATTAAATTCTTACCTTTAGTCCTCATGTCCATCAATACATGAAAAATCCATTACTATTTATAATATTTATAATTTAAAATACCTAATATCAATTCACATAGAGATAATTTTGCATTCGTTTGACGAGTCGTGTCGGTTGCTTCCTTTTTGCACGCAGATGGAATAAGGTAATCAATCAAGGTGAGGTGAGCACAGTTTAGTAATCAACTGGTCTTGCCTGAGAAAGCTAAGGAAGAAGGGGTTACGGAAGCTTTAAACTTGGATGGAAATTACAATTAAAAAGCTTTCCTACCCACAAACACTTCTCCCTCTTTCTCGGTCTGGTTAACCACCCAAATTATAACCCCCCATCAATATCTCTACCACTTCGCACTACAGTTTTGTTCACCAACAAACACACAAACAACCGTTGGAATCTTTTGAGAGATACTTGTGGAAACATATTGTTTAGTTTTATCTCAATTTAGTATTTAGTTTTATAATGTTAAATATAGTGGATTTCCTGGACTCATAGCTAAATTACAAAAGAGAAGCAAACTAAATTGACCCTGGGCAGCAACATTTAATAATAAGTGCCTAACCTTAGCGCCGAGAAGAGAAGTTTTTTGATAATATAACTGATCCAATAAATAAATAACTATAAACTATAATCACAACCTGAATAGAACCAAATTAAACTTTTTATTTTTGCTATATACAGTTCTAAGTGAAGGAGGTTATCGACGCTGACAAGTCTGCTACTATTTAGGTTGGTTCTGACGAAACTATAGTCCATTCGCCAAAGGCTTTGTCGAGGATGGAGAACCTTCTGCCCTAAGGCTGCATGTAGCCTTTTCAGGTGCTCGATGGGTCCTTTTCGCATGTTTGATCTAATATGTATCTTCATCAATTATATATTTTCAAACGACATATTTTATTTAATAAAAATAAAAAATCACCCGTTTCAGATGCCGCGTGGTCCAACGCGCTACTCTTGCAGTAGACTAGACTGTCGATGACGGGGTGATCAAGGTTCGAATCTCAGTCGGGTGTACTGAGGATAGTTTTTCCGAAATGGCTGTCCACATTCTCTCCATGCATATGTGGGTACATTTCCTATAAATATAAACTACTTATCTCCTAAAACCACCAGCGTAATTAGTGCAAATGCCCGAACGGATAGTGAGACGTGGTGCTAAAATATGTTTAAAAAACTCGCTATCTTCAAAATATAATGTAAAACAATTAGTTGAATGTGTCAAAACATCTATCAAACTACATATCTAGCCATGGTTAGCGCACTATCGTATTTTGACCAAATCTACTGTATGACTATATGAGGAACCCGTGAAGTGATACGCGGCCCTCCAACGTCGAGAGGTCACCCACCCCTGGGATTGGTGATAACTGAAAGCTATCGAAAGATGTAATAACTGTTAAAATAAAAACAATTAAAAATAAATTGTTGGCCCTACAGATCAAATTGTTTGGTGAATGGTTGAATGAGAGTATATTTGGTAATTTTTTAGTTGTCAGTTCCCATCATCCCTTAGGCGAATTGACTATATGTGCTATTTGTGTACGGGTTCATCCTGCTATAAAATTAGTAATGGTATAACCGAACCCTTGCTATAATAACCAGCGCACCTGGCTACTAACCTAGGAGTCCTGGGTTGGATTCTTAGCTCACACCATGGGTATTTTCCCGGAAAAGCGAATTATCCCAATGGTCACCAGAGCCTAGTTAATTAGGTTTGAGACCGGTTAAGATCTTTCTTTATCAGCTCCACCCCGTCATATTCACTATCGCCATCACCTAATCTCATCGGGACATGGAAAGAGCCTCCACGGAAATAATTTAGGCCTACAATTAATACATTCGGGAAATTATATAGGTGAAGGATTTGTTAAATAATATTGGGCGCACGGTCTTAGGTTAAGTTACTTTGTAATTCATATACTGACTTGTTTGATTGTAAGTAAACGTGTATGCACTAATTAATAAAACACTCTTAGCGTTAAAAGGGAGGTAGTTCATATAAGATTAGGAGCAAGTGTCAGGTGTAGATTAACTTTATGTGTAGGGAATGTACTGGGCATTAAACAAACAGGTTTATATCTACTAATTTAATCTTCTTTATAATTGTTTGTATTTATTTTACTTTTTTTTTTTAAGGGAACGCAACAAAACACACCAACAAGGTAGTCAAATTTCCAAGTTAGGGAAGGAGATACAAGTTTTCCAGAGAAGTTACTTTAATTTGTCAAGGCCCATGTGTTATACTACTTGGGAGTGGTCGGAACGGGGCAGGGTGAAAAGGGTGGGGGTGGGGGTTCGAGTGGGTACTTTGTATGATATATTGCCCGTTTAGTGTGTGTGTGTGCATGGGTGTGAGTGTGTAGGAAGTAATTTACCATTTCTGGCTGGCTAACCCCTTTCGCAAGATAACCTCTTTAAACATTTGTGTGCATTAACTATGTGTATTTGTTCGCAAAGTACCCACCTACCCCGTTATTACCCCAGAATGTGGCTTATAAACAGTGGAATCTATAGTAAAGTAACAAAAACTGAGAGCAAATAGGTTGGATATATGTTTATACGGACTACAGTTTAAATATTAACAAATGAGTAGTGCTATTATTCACTTTTACGGGTTTTATAGCGTATACCCTATTTGCTAACTCATCATCTAGAAACTTAAATCAATTTGGTCCAGGGATAGAACCAGTTTATCAAAGATAATTTTTGTTAAACCTATAGCTTAACGCCAAACTCTCAACACTAAATGCATTGAACCATGTCTGAAGTCTACAGTATATTATGAATTAAATTATTTGCGCGTCTATTTTAGTATATTTTGCTATCAAATTTTAAATATAGTCAAACTTCCTCTCCTACGAATATCATACGGACAAATATATTCAGAGAAGATGCTCACAATCACTAATTGTAGATCCGTAACTGGGAGTTTCAGAAACATGAGTCCCCAAATATATTTGATAAATTTTCTACTTAAAGCTCTTACGCCTCTGAAATAGGGGTTGACTGTTTTCTATGAGTGTATCAAGGACTATTTTAAAATAATTTATTTAAAAAAAAAATCTTGGTAAAAATAGGTTAAAGAATATTTTTTTGTCAAAAAAACCTAATAAATTGATTTGGGATATTTTACATGTAAGATTTTGATGAAAACGGCATGTCTCAACGAAATACATATTTGTCAAATTTGAATTATAAAAATAACATTTTGAAAATTAATAAAAATCCCTTTACGGGACTTACCCGTTTGTTTGGGGGTTAAATTTCTATACTCTAAGCCAACTGTAATTTACACGATAATTTTGATCCAAAGTTATTAAATCCTATATACAGTATTATTTATATCGATAAAACTTCCTTAACAAAGTGATATTTTTTCTTTTATTTTTCTAATATATTGTATTTAACTTTTATCTGCGTATTCATTTAATAAAATGGAATGTATTTACGATAAAACTGACTATTAGTGTATAAGTTTAATTGTAATTGAAACCGTTAAAAAGGTTTATAAAAAAAATTAAGTTTTTCTATAGATTGAACTATTTCTATAGATAAAACTACTTGAAAATTTTGGAGAGTCAAATAACATTTAAAATGCTCGATAATTTTGATTTCAATGTGAGGCCCATCGTAGGTATAGTAGACCTACATCAAAATAGATTTAGGGCAGAACTATAATAATTTATAACAGAAAAAGTATCGATAAATATAAGTAATAATAAAAATAATATTACTCTTAGGGTACAAAATATAAGAGCTTACCTCAATAAATCGAAATTATCTACATGGTTTCCGAGCTAGTGCTTTGTCCTGTTAAGAAAAAGAACCATAAACGTATATTAATTTGATGAATATTAAATCAAAAAACCATTAAAGATAAGCAGGACAATAAGTTTGCAGTTATTATTATTATTATTATTATTATTATTATTATTAGCACCGCGTCTTACTACCCGTTTGGGTTATACGCACTTATGCTAATGTGTAATGGTAGGGTGATTGTGAGATGAAATGGAGGACCTACAGTTTAACGTGGAATCCGAACCACGGTGGAGGCCTGGCATTCCCCACATTCACAAGATGTCTTGTCAGAGGTGAAGGAAGGGTTTGGTAATCAGATAAATCTGTGCCG